>PVKU01000780.1:0-397431 GCA_004027475.1 Anoura caudifer | reverse complement strand
GACAGGGGGAGGGCAAGAATAGTGTGGGAAATGTAGAAGCTAAAGAACTTATGACACATGGGCATGAACTAAAGGGGGGGATGTGGGTGGGGGGGGTGCAGGGTGGAGGGTAATGAAGGGGGGAAAATGGGACAACTGTAATAGCATAATCAATAAAATATAATTAAAAAATAATTTTGATTATCAAAAATTTCTCCCTACTGTAATTTTTACCAAAATTATGTGGGCACCCTCTTATTTTAGAACATTCATTGGTTGCCAGTATTTCATGTTTGTAGAATATATAATATTCTATTATATTGTATTAAATACAATGAATTTTCTGCACCTTAAGTTTGTTTGTTTTTCAATTCCACACATTCAAAAGTACCACACCTAATAATTTTCTATGAACACAAGTAAAGAACAAGTAGTTAAGTATATCATTTGGTGATCATCCTAGTCTGAATGATAGTGAATGATTTCCTCCTATAAGTCCAATCATAGATTTTAATTCCATCCTAGTTCCAAGAATGACAGTTAAGGGATATATAATATATTAAGTGGCATTTTTAAAGGTTTTATTTATTTATTTTTAGAGGAAGGGAGGGAGAAAAAGAGGGAGAGAAACATCAGTGTGTGGTTGCCTCTCATATGTCCCCTACTGGGGACCTGGCCCGTATCCCAGGCATGCACTCTGACTGAGAATCAAACCAGCAACCCTTTGGTTCACAGGCTGGTGTTCAAATACACTGAGCCACACCAGCCAGGGCTATGTTAAGAGGTATATTTAATTTCAATTCTAATATGGGCTGTGCATAAAAAATAGTCATAAAGGACAGATAAATATTTTTTCCTTAATGAGTATGGTTGCATTTTAATACCTGCTGTTCCCAAAGATAAACTTCAATAGATAATGTGGAGCAAGAATTTGAAATGAGTTTTGGGAACTATATTTTAAGGTGTATGAGGAAATTTCATGTACAACTTATTAATGAGTTGATTTTAAATGGTGTGTAGTTCTGGTTGAATGCAAATTGATTTATCAAATTCTCTATGAGTTGTATTTTTTTCCCTTTTCATTCTGTGGTTTTTCTATGTAACATTGAAACTGTTCAATGATTACCAGAAAAGCAGTACACTTAATCATTTTAATATCTAGAGCCAAAATCATTGTAGTCAATTAACCCAATCAACAATTTCATCCTTCAGTATAGCATATATTTTAGGACACTTGACTCCTCCTGAAATCTTCATGTGCAATCTATTAAGACAAATAAAGAATGTGTATTAAAAGGCCAATGCAGTGATGACATCTGCATTTCAAAAATGTTCTAATCGAAGTATTGAATTATCAAAAACATAATTTAGAAGGGCAAAGCACTTTAAAGTGGACTCACAATTATCCTTTTACCTGTACAATGTAAGAGCAAGGTGACTTTATTTAATGTAAAACATTCACATAAATCAAAGAAATTATTTCATTTTGTAACATTACTTTTGGAGGAATTCAACTTAATACAATTAATTCCATTAATAGAATTGCTTATGTGCAATATAGTTTAAAATTAAATGGTGAGACTAGTTAGCTCACTGTAATTATAGGACAGAGTACCTGAGAGTTAATGCATTTCTATGGTTTTTTCAGATGCACTTTCTCTAACTTCATGAGTAGGAAAACTAAAGAGATGGCAGAGATGAATGACCTTGTGTTTGAAGGAGTTATAGGCTATCATGTGATCTGGTTCCCAGTCTAAAGGCCCCCTTTTCATTCTAGCCATAGTTAGGAAATTTGGTTTCTACTCAAGGTTGCAAAATGCCAGGTGTGAGTCATGCCCCATTTCATTTTTCAACCTTTCATTCTCCTCCAGAACATTTCATCCTTAGTCTCCCCATGCGTTAGGATTCTGTAAGTTGGACTCGGCCTTTCTCAAGGAGTCTTGTAAATCTTAATATTTTATTGATTTGCTTTACAAAAACATAGGGTGTGTTAAAATCTGTATGAAGAGGCAGGTGGGGCAATAAATACATCACCAGCTTAGAATCCTGGTTTTTCTCTGCCACTGAAAACTGTGCAACCTTAGGTTTCAGTGTGGTGACCTTTAAATGATGGTCTTGTGATCACTGAGATTTATTTCCTATCAGCCATGATGGTAATACAGGTACGCTGTTTCCCTTAGTGGGAAAAAAGGAAATAGATGAATTCTATGCAATGACAATGTATAATGTCATTGCCTTCATTTTTTATTAATTTACTTTCCACTCCATGTTTTGTAGTCAATATTTTTAAACATTCAATATTGTTCTCATTTAATGCACATAAATCCATAACCAAATTCTCACTTGTAGCCAAGTACTTCATATATTTAGTTTGCCTTCAGTGTTTTCTTTTTTGTACTTTAATCTTCCTATATTTAAATAACTCTACTAATTTTGTGGCAATAAACACATTCAGTTTTTAATATTATATTATTGATAAAATGAATAACATTAGAAACCAACTTAATTAATGATGCTAATTAACATGATAATTAATATTCATGAGTCAATGTTTTTCATATTACTGTTCAAAATTGTATACTTATTTGTGATTTATTTTATTCTCAGTATTATAAATACTTATAAATATAATATTTGTAATTTTATTTATTACCAGATTGATGCTAGTAGTCAATAAAACTAACATCTATGAAGTGTTTTATGTTATTTATATATCATATTAGGCAGCACTATATTTAAATATAATCTACCAAATTTCATTTTTCTTATCTTTATTTTGACTAACACTGTACACAAAGATAAATAGAAAGTTGATTTTAATTTTTTAGTAGCATTTGGATTTACAATCTTGGTGCAAAATCTCCCAAATATGGCAATATTGCCTAAGCCCCAGGAAAAAAAAACAAGCAACCACACATAGCTAAAAATATTTTTACAAGACAAGTATCTCCCCTGTGGAGAGGGGAGGGAAAAAAATCACATATTAAAAAATTCAAGTAGATTGACTGAAAGAAAGTAAGTCAATAAAGAAAGTCATAACAGTAAAAGTGAGAAAAGTATATGAAGAATCACATGGAGTTCATAGAAAACTTTAAGTTAAACAATGTAGATTGATAGAGTTGACTGAAAGAAATAGTTGAAGATGAGACAAAATAGAGAAAGAGGCCAAATTATAAGAACATAGAAAAAGTAATAAATTAAAAAAATATATATGCAGGTAGAGAGACTTGCTGAAAGACTAATATTTTATTACATGTTTTATGTCTGCTGCCTATAAATATTAATATGTATACAAAACCAGAGAAATCAAATTGAAAATTTACAGAATCTGCCCATTGACCAGCTTATGTTCCTATAATATTATACAGATGTTTTAAGAAAAATTTTATGCACTTTTTAAAAGATGAACGACTTTAATTATCTCTTTAGTTACACGTTCCTTGCCTACTGTCTAGCTTGATGATTGTAATGTTAATGGCCTGTCCTTGCTGATGACTAGATGATGACCTTTACCCCACTTCCTTTCTCATTGTTATTCTTGTATATTGATATAATATCCCTTCAACTTTAAAATAATTCACCTCAACCTATACTTACATGCCTTTTCATTAAATATAGCAGAATAAATGCCAACAGATTAATAAAAATCCTGCCAATATGCCAAGGGCATAAATTTTGTACATATAAATTCTTGTATGTACATTTAAATTAAGAAGGAAAATGGGTGATTTAGCTTCAAAGCAGAGTGAGGAAGTAGTAATAGTTAAGAATATAAAAAATTGAAATAAAATCTACATTCTATGAAATATAATACTTTCATATATATATATATATATATATATATATATGAAAAGAGATTTTTTCTAAAGAGATTTTTATTACTGAATGACCAGCAATGGTTCATGGTCAGTTGGGAGCATACGCACTACTGACTGCCCTCAGCCAACAGGGTGGATTTCCGAGTTTGAGATGTTAGGTTTCTTTTTGCCTGTTTGTTTCGCAGTCTGTTGAGTGCTCAGTATACTCTTAGAGAAGTGAAATAAGAATACATGTATAATATTGTGAAAACCTAAGACATCCTGCATGAATATTTTGAAGAGAGCTTTCAATTAGAAATAGGAAAAGTAAGGAAAAATAATTCAAATAATTGCTATAATAGCAGGCATTGCTTGAATAAAGGTAAATCTGGGGGCTGTTTATTGGTGTGTTTTTTGACACTTTCTTATAGTCCAGACGAATTGACTCATATTATAAAGGCATATATAAATATACTAAAAAACTTGTACATCTACGTCATGTGATATGATAAGCACATGGGTTTGTTTAGTCAGTTTTGTAAGTAAGCATCATACGTCTTGTAAAGTAAACCAATTACTTAATTGCTTAACAAGCTTCATTAAAATAAATGACCTTGGGTTAATTTCAAAGCAAGTTTTATTTCTTGTATACTTCAAATAGTGTATAAAGCCTTGTTTCATAATTATGCAATGTTTCTTTTAATTAAATTAAGAATTTAATAAATTTAAATTATATGTATCACAGATCTACTGTAATTCTGTCCATAAATTACATGAAACCATACATAATTGAATTGGTACTATGAAAGAAATTATAGGAAAATAATATTCATCAAACAAATATTTCAGTTCAATTCAATAATCTGTGAATGGCTACTGTGTAACCCCACTTCCTCTCCAGCCTCCACCTGATCTTTCTGAAGCCGAGTACAGCCAAATTCCTAAACAGAGACATGTCAATGCTTTCTCCACCTCTGTTCTCAAACCTCTTCCAGTCAGGCATTTCTCTCACTACTGCACTAACTTTTCTTTTTGTTAAGATCACCAGTGCATTTCACAATATGAAATCCAATTTTCTATTTCTAATAGTTCATTTCTCATATTACTTAATCTGGTAATTTTCAACCTTATTCATCTCATGACACACATAAACTAATTACTACAATTCTGAGGCATACCAAAAAGTAGATTTTTTGCCAATCTGACAAAAAATAGGCATAATTTTGATCGACTTACAAAAATAATAAGAGTAATTACCTACCCTTTTGGCTCCAAAGTGACTTTTTAAAAATCTAGATGCCCATAATTGTATGTAAGGATTTCTGGTACCAAGAGATAACTGGTCAGACTCACCCTTATTGTGCAATGTGACCAATAAGATGCAACTCTTTATATGACCTATGTATTTATGATTGAAGACAGGGCATCCACAGCAGATGACTATTGTCTTACCCTGCTCAGTATTGGCCAGTCCATTTTTTCAGTTGCTTGGGTTCAAGTAATTTCTCTTTCACACTCAACATCCTATCCATTGAGATCTATCCTCTCTACTTTAAAATATGGTGAGATTTTTAAATTATACTTTAACACCTATGGAATTTGTGCTCTTGTATAAGCTACAATTATGTAGTTTGGGGGATAATATGCAAATTTAATCTTTTTGCTTCTAACCTCATACTTTACTACCCTAAATCTATGCTCAACACAGAACCACAATGATTCCAGGAGAACATTAGGCAGAGTACATCATTTTTCTGGTTAAAGATTTCCCATGGCTTTCCATCTTAATCCAATAAAAAGCAAAATTTAACAAAAACATTAAAATTTTATCTCTTGCTTGTACAAACTCATATCCCATTGCTTGTCCAACTGTGCAGCTTTAGTTATATTGGCCTCCTGGCTTTTCCTTAACACATACACACACACCATACACACACTCACGCACAGACACTATTGCTTCGAGGTTTTCACATTTACTGTTCTCCTTGGAATACAGTTGTCTGAGACATCCCCAAAGATCACTGTTTCAACTCCTTGAAGTTACACCTTATAAATAAAGCTTTCGTATCACTTAGCATTGCAGCCCCCACTCCCACAATTTTTATCAGTCCTTACTGCATCTGTCTATCATCATGTAACATAGTATATAATTTGCTTATTTGTTTTGTATATTTCTGTTGTTTAATTTTAAAGTAATACCCATGAGTTTTGGGCCTTTTGTCAGATTCAGTCCTGCTCCATGAACACATCTAGAATAGTCTCTTGCACAACTTTTATTTGTCAAGTTAATTAACAAATATAAAGCATTAGGAAAGAAAATAAAGACACCGACCTTGTACCACATGAGATTGAAATTTAAACAAGGGAGACATTCTTGTCATGCTCCTGCTGAATCTGAGGCAATAGATATAAATCTTTAGAAAAGTGCCTGGGGCATGCCATGTGCTGTCTATGTTTTTGTTGTCAGTATTGCTATCCTCTGTAACAAGTGTCAATGCACTTCATTTTTACCTCGTGAGCACCTGTTACATTTTACCCTGTGATGTAGTTATTTGATATTTCTTATTTTCTTCAATAGAGTGTAAGTACACTGAGGACAGATACCAGTTTCTTTTCCAATATTTTTCAAATCTCTATTGTTCTTGTTAGAGTGTTTACAAATAGAAGGAATTAAACAAGAGGTGAATTAATGAATAAATAGAATGATAAACTTTGGTATTTAGTGATACAAAATAAAGATAGAATCAGAGCCTACGGCATTAATTTAATTAAATTTTACAGAAGAATTGTGTATTTAGTAAGGCCCATAAGAAGACCTGAAATGCCCCATAATTGTACTTTCAAGGTAATCATTTATATCACAGCAAGGTGACAGTTAGCAGGATTAACTGAATGATGAGTTCCTCTGATTTCAGTAAATCTTTCCTGTACTATCATTTAACTACTGATTCTGGCAGAAAGTTAAACATTTGCTCTGCTTTTTAGCTTTCCTTATTTGAAAAAGAATTAACATTTGAAGACAAGGATAAAAACATTATTAGAATATTTTATGAAAGATTTTCAGTGCTTCTTCTGTAATATGTTTATATATCACTTCTGGCAGCTAAATATTTAAATGACTTAAGCTTAATATATGATGTAATTTCATAGTTACAATGCATACAATCATAAGACTTGAAGATACACCAATGGTTGAATTGGTTTTTGTTGTTGTTTGCATGTTGGCCCCAGAGGAGAAGCTGTATAAGGAAAAAGTGTCAAATCCTGGGAACAAGTGCTGTAAAACAAAAACCTGCATTATTCTAGAAACTGCTGCAAATCTGCTCATGGAGAAATACATGTTAGAGAATGTTTTAGACAATCAGTTGTTGACATGTATATTTTCAATATTATAGTTTGAGATAGTTGTATTATAATATTAGTTCTATGGTAAATTACTTGATTTTGGATTTCATTGTGTATCCATTCTCCCAAGCTTAATATTTAATTTATTTTAATGTGATTTTAAAATACAGTTACATTGTTTAGAATCCTAAAGCTTTACCCCTTAGATATGCAGGCAATGGATTCTGTAGTCTATGGGAAGACTGATAAAGCAGTGGTTACCCTTCACTTCATTCATCTTGTTCATTCAAGATTGCATTCCATCTACACCACAATTTATGGCTACAAAGAATTGCTTAAGCATTTATATTTTGCAAACATGCTCAGAAAATTTTTATTACATACATGCCCCAGTGCTGTTACTAGCCAAATGACATTCAGCAGTACATCACAGGCTGTTGCGCTGAATCAAAAGCATTTCTGAGTCACAGGTCCACAGGCTTTTAAATATTTGTTTGTGTTTAAAAATATGGGATGTATGTATCCTGTTTCTATCATCTCTCAGATATTCTGTTCGAGGCTATACTGGAGTTACTAATTATACTTTGGCTAATGTGTTTTATATTGCAGGTGTCCATATTTGTCTTTAGTTAAGGCAAGGCAAAAATTTTATTTGATACCCTGAGCTTTTTTATGTACTAGGCATTACATGAAAGAAACAAACAAAACAAAACAAACGAAAACCACAAGGTGACTTTTTAATTGCATATAATCTTGGCTAAAGTATTGAACTCCCTTTTCTCACCTGGTTGATCTTATGCTTCTTTATGAAGTTATTTACCCCGTTGGTGTGTGCTATTTATTTTGGGTATATGTCTTCATGGTTCTAAACAAATAATTGAAAAACTAAAACAATTCTATTTAACATTGCTACACAGCAGTGTAACAGCCTAAACTGTGCTTCTCCCTTTAAAGTGGTCAGTGTTGGTGTGTATGTGGCGGGGCCGGGAGGGGGGGGTGCGTGGGTTGTGTGCATCTGTGTGTGTACTCACAGGGTGCTGCATAGTCATTCCTGCATTTAAATGGATTCAAGACCTTTATAAAATTATTTAATCTTTTAATGTACATACGTATAGTCTCTCTCATTTATAAAGCAAGAATGTCAGACTGAGTGTTGAAGTCCCCTCTAGCTCTTTAATAATGATAAAAATTCTATAATTGCATGAATCTACCCCACATGTTGATTTTCATGGAGTTTCAGTGCATAAGGAGATGAACCTGTCTTCAACATTTTCTTTTATAAGATTTTCTTAGGGCCCTCAAGTGCTATTATATAACTCATTATTTAAAGCACTAAAATTATTTCATGAAAGGTAAAATTGGTTCGCAAGGATCTGGATGAATATTTCTTTATATAGAGGCTAGATCCTCCTAGTTCATGGAAGTTTAGAAAGTATTTCTTTTATTGTATCAAAGTGCACTCATATGAATTGTCAATGTCAAGAGAGGCATCACTTGTATTCACACAAATTGGGAATAATTAATTCGAATGATGTTTCCCTGCATGTTAAATAGTCTAAGTTACAGAATAAAGTTGGAGAATATTTGGAAGCATGACCTCAAAACCTGATTGTAAAAAGTCTTTCACAGAGACAATATCTTTCTTCAAATACACAATGTCTTATAAAATATATTTTTCCTGAACTTAATTCCTTCTTAGCCCATGAAGAAATACTTTAATTGGCTCCTTGTTTCCTGTATTCAAATTATGTAAAATATATTGACTTAAATACTATATTCACATTACAGTAAATGTAAGAAACAGATGATCAGTTCTTAAAACTGTATGTTCAAATAAGATATTAGGGCAAAGAAAACTTAAGGCATTAACTAAGCCAGCAATCTTATTTTCTAGATAATAGAAGAATGAAGGAAAATGGATAACAGGAGGTGGACATGTTCTCTCAGCTAGGTAGTAGTGAAGTTGATAATAGAATCTTTGTGCCACCAAAGATCTTTACAGTGTAACCTGCATTACTTTTATACAAATTGGCTCCCATGATTATTTTCAAATAAATACTGCTTATGGATTGCAGAAAAATGGCCTGAGCTATCAGAGTGAGGTTAGATTATAGGTAAGCAGAACAGGAGTAGAAAGTTGTTCCCATTAAAATAAGTGAGCTGCTTGCTTAGTTCCTGTGGGAAGATGTGAAGGATTAACCTTTCTGCTTCAGTGGAACTAAAGCATCAAGTCAGGAAAAAGAGGAAAAAAAAACTATGAGCCAAAGGATATCTGTTGGTGTATTTGATTTGGACTGCATTATGTGAGGGCATGGCAAAAGCATCTGGAATGTGAAATTTTAAAAGGTCACATAATCATAGCTTAATTTACATGACCCCTAAAAATATTGCAATACATAATTGAATATATATATATATCACTCTATTTACTTGATGAAACCCAGGGAAAAGTTTATTTATTTAATTAAATATAATTAAATAACTACCATTTTGAATACAAATATACACATATGCACTAAATACATGAGTTTTAATCTCAAATTACAGAAAATTATGTTGAGCAATTCATTTAAATCTGCTGTTGAGGCTTACAACTAATTTAGAACTTAGACGAAAAATTCAAACTAAAGAAATGAAATAATAAATGGAATAAACACAGTTTTATGACTGCTTCAGAAAATATCCCCTGTTAATCCTAACCAGAAGTAACAATTTCAGCTCTGAAAACCCACAAGGTTCTGTTGCACATCTGACACACACCTCACTTTCCCTCTGGCAATAGAGGGGTAGCAGCACAAACTATAGTACTTTCTGTCCAAAAGCTCATGGTCATGTTCCTCTATCTAAACTCTCAGGGTGCCTAGCACAGCAACTTTCTGTTCCCTCTTGACAATTTATTACTTAGTGAATGAATGACTTGCCAATTTGGTGTCTGCTATTCTAGGCACAAGGCTGATGTCTTTAAAATGACACTTATTTAAATCACTACCTAACAATGTTGTTCTAAATATTCTTTAAATCTATTTTGTTTATAGGGACCCATTAGAAGCAGTCAATAATCTAGCTATTAATGTGGAGTGTCATTTCACCAGGGATCCATCCTGTGCAATGGATTATATAGACACATTTATTTAGAAGAGTTTTAAAGTACTCATATGCAGTCCAAAGCACTCAATTTCTAAGCTAAGTGCTTCACTAGTTCACTCTCTGGTAAGTCTATGACTTTGACTTCAAGAAAGAGAGCAATGCTTCTTCACATTCTAACTTGAAATATCTAATTCACACTCCTCACCTCTTTCTCATGTGCTTCTGTTGTTCAAATAATACATTACTTTTCCCAACATATAGAAGTTTTGAAAGGTTCCCATGGTATTACTTAGATTCTTAGAACAGTATTAGTATTGTTAGGACATTTATAAGCTCATTTTATGGGTTAAAATTCAAGAATTGCTTACTTTCAGCTTCTTTGGCCTAGGTTTCACATGCAGGGTAAATGGCAGAATGACAATCTGTCCCCAAGACTTTTTGTATCACGCCAAGTACTTTTGCTCTTTCATCCTCTTCTCTTTGAGATGATATAACAACACTACTGTAACAACAGCAGTGACAGAGGACGTTAAAGATAAAGTAGAAAAGAAACCATTTGCATTGGAGGAAATTTTCCTGATGTCCTTGAAGTCTATAGGATCACATGCTTTTTTCCAGTCTGTTTTTTATTATTGTTCTTTTGCTTTGTTTGGTTTTGTTTTAAGATCTCTGTTAATTTGTTGCATGTTTTCAAACACATTTAACAAATCCTGTTGTTTAAAGCGAGTTAAAGACACAGAGACAAACAGCTGTACCACGCCATCAGTCTTTGTTCTTTGAAAGAGCTTTTTAAAAATTCTCTTTCTTTTGGACACCGTAGAAATACTCCACTAGTTCATACCAAGAGATAATCCTCAAATGAAATGTCAGGGACACTTCCAATTTTGGAAGTTGTTTTACTGCAGCAGATGTAATTACTGCACATTGTTCTTTTTTTAAACAGTGACCATGTGGAGAATGTAAACTGTTTAGAAAAAAAATTGCCTAAATGCTATGACAGCATGGCCCATACTTGTAACTTTATGGAAAAGAAGGATTACATTTATATAGAGACACATACTCTCTCTTAAATTTTGATTAAAATAGTCATTTGGAAACTATACTTGAGCCCAAAGAAGTGTATAAAATTTAAAAGGTCCTGGTCTGTTTGGTGTTCCACAGATGACAAACATGTCTTAAGTATTAAAAAAAAGTTGATCATTATTTCTTCACTGTGAAATGACTTTATCAATATATATTTTATTAAGTTTAATGACAAGAATCAATATTATTTTTGTGTTGTGTACTTAAATTTCTAATATGCAGTGATAAAATAAATACATATGAAATAATATTTCTTAAGAAAATTATTTCATGCTACTTTAAGGCTTTAACATAAATCCCATATATTAATATTATTTTTGTGTCTGCTTCTTTTCAGTGTACTAAAAGTACTTCTTAAATTATCATGGCTTTAGTAATTGTATTCTATTTGATATCAGACCATCTTCATTTCACATATTTTTACGTAGTGACCATAACATATTTTTGTTACATGTTACTATTTTACATCATTATTATATTAATCCTTTTTACAGTCAATTTGTAGATTTCCATACAGAGTAATATACTTCACAACTTCACAATGTTTTTAACCTAAAATTTCAGGTGAAATAATGTGTCATTTGTTTTAAATATTAATAAATATGACAGCATGAAAGTGGTTATGTGTGATTCAAAATAATGAAAAATATATATTTTATCTAAAAACTGTTTAATATATAATTTTGAAAGTTAGAAAAGGTACATAAAAGAATTGTGTTTAAAATATAATACAATAACCTCAAATGATAGAAAAATTCTGGAATATATGAGAGTAAATAATCACAATTTTTGCTAGGTTAAATATTCTGAAAATTTGGTTATTAGTATCATCCTTTTACTGTAATATTATAGGCAGAACCAATCATAAAATTACAACTGAAAGTATAATATTTATATGGCAAAAATGTTCACATGTAGTAGGTAATATTAAATATTTTTTAAGAGAAACCAAGGATGTTAATTAAATAGAAATAATTATCTGAATTTAAAATAAACTTTCAGTTATAACTTTTAAAAATACAGGAGAAATAACTAATTCTTCTGGCAGTCAGAGTCCTAATAAGAAAAGAGATGAAACACTAAAAAGCTGTAGCTGAAGAGATGAAGGAGCTATGGTCAAAAGACTAATATAAGTTGGAAGCCATGACCATTCCTAGGTTTGAAGGAGCAAGAGAGCATCTTTACAAGGAACTTAATGTTTGATATAGAAATCAGGTATAGCATTAAAATGTTTATTGGTGTCAAAATGTGAGAGTTAATGTATCCATTTTGGCACAGTCAAATGCTTTGCCTGAAAACAAATTTTGAGTCAGTTTAAATGTGCAAAATTCACCCAATAATACATACCCATTAATTCAACAAATATTGTCAATCACCCACTTTGATAAAGTTGAAATTCTACAGCATTGTGTACAACAGCCACTGTTTTATCTTAAGGCATTTACAGTTGAGTTGGGAATATCAATCCTTAAACAGATGTTAACACACATAAACATATAATCACAAATTGTGATATGTGCTGTGCAAAACATTGCATTATGTAGTTCATATCCTCATAAGATACTTTATTGCTATGCTGCCATATCTTTTGATAGTTGCATTTGGGATGTAAATCATTGCAGATTGCATGTTCCAGATTCACAATCAAAACAACGTCTCTGTACAAGTGAACTGTGCTGTGGTCATCTCACATCTTCCACACAGCTGTAGTCTAAGTCATGCCCTAAACAAGTTAATGAAATTCCAATATATCCTTCCCCCAAAAGTAATTTTTCCATGAGGATCATATTACCTCATTAAGTTACTTTAGCTGAAAAAAAGGAACAAAGTTAAAAAATTAAAGCCACAACTAAACACAAATGAAGAATATTTAAAATTCTCTTTGAATTCAAAAGTAAACAGTAGTTAGGGAAATATTGCTTAGTAACTCAGGACATATTGCTAGTTGCATTAATTACTATTTTGTCACATTTAACACCTTCATCTTTTATAGCATGAGTAACTAAGTACAAAAACAGGTTTTATATTGTGATCAAACAGTATTTTGTCACATCCACCTACTGATGTGTTCAAAGAAAGTTCTCTCACAATTTCTTCAGTAAAGAACTTGTAAGTTGAAAAGTAGAAAATGTCTCAGTTTGAAGAACACGAGCCTGAAGCCTGGATGGACTTGATAGCCTGGGTAAAGGTGTGCAAAGAAAGACTTCCAACTGAAACTAATTTAACACAATTCTTACTGTGTGTGGCACATGGATGCTCTTTTTTAGTATGTCCATTGTAACTCTTGCTTAATATCACATGCAACTGGAATTTTCACAAAGAAACTTCTCAGCAGAAGGGGCATTATATTAATGACTGAGGTCTCTTTTGAATGCAGGACAGAAGCCCACAGAAGCACAAAGCCCATCAACTTCAATGATGGGGCTGGCTGTGACAGCGGAATAAAATAACATGTGCGTTTGTGTGTGTGCACACATGTGATTGCTTTAAAAAACACACTGGCCAGGTTTAAGGATATTCTGCCTTATGGTAGCAAATGCAGTGCAGATAATATACTGAAACTAACCCAAGCAAGAGTAATTATCATCTAAAAATATGTGAAATGAAAAATAATGACCACAACAGACAATAATAAAATGACATCAAGTAACTTTTTCCATGCTTGATGATGGACTTTTGGATTATATGTAACTAACTTTTGACCCTTAGGGAGATCCAAAGCTGCTTTCAAGGATTTGAATCTGCCTTTGGATCTGCCTCTCAGTGTATCACAAGCACACATCTGGCTGACTTTCTGATTATAAGCATTTTTATTATGAAAAAGTCAGCCTTTTGGGGTATCAGCAGATGCCATTTTGAACCATCCATTATCTAGATGGTGTGAAGTCTGATTGAGACAATTGATATTTGAGATTGATTGTCTATTTGGCAGTCATTCCTAGACATTGTCTAAGCTCCAACCCTATACCTACTTGAGTCACACTATAAAGTTAGATTTCTAGACCACACAATACTATAGACAGTATTATGTAACAGTTAGGTATTAGGTTTCATATGTGAGTAGAAGTGAGCATATGAAAATATTCATAATGTATTTTACCTATTTAAGACATTGCACAAAATAACTTTATGTTTTCTTTGTCTGTATAGCCACACAATGATCGATTTTACAGTTTTAAGGCTAAGAAAACACTTGTACCTAATGAAATGTGAGATAATATTTAATTATAAGATATGTGTTTCTTATCATGTTTCTCATTTTCTTGGACTTTCACCATGCACAGATAAAACTTTGTGTTCAAAATTGTTCTAATTTTCCTCTGTACCTCTGTGTTTTAATATTTTATACTATAAATTAGCTTATTGGGAATGGCTGAAAATCCATTTTAAATTTTCCAGAGTATATACAATAAAAGAGTAAAATGACATGAAAATTAAATATATTTACATGGCTGATAATGAATATAACTTATTAACTTTATACCAAAAATTAATAACAGTAAAAAGTAATTCATAGCTTTGTTTTTTACTTGCTTATTTTTATACAGAACACATTTTAAAGACAGTATTAAATCTCTTTATATACTCAGTTATAAAAACATTTTTCTTTGCTTTCTAATATCAATTTCTTCATGATTGTCTATGAAATCCAAAATATAGTTAAATCTAAGGGCAACTTTATTCAGAAGACAGAGTTGACTTATACCAAGGAATACAAAAATTTGGGTTTCAAAATTCTAGATTATTTAATAAAAAATGATGAGTTTCCTCACAAGATCACAGTGATTTTTAGATATTCTAGTCCATAATAAGCAGGACACAAGTTGTCAGGCTATTGAATGACAAACATAGATATTTCCACTTGAAAGCATGCTGTAGGCTACAGGCAAATCTCAGCAATTTATTCCTACAAAATTCTGAACAATCTTTATTTCCAGACACACAGCAATTTGGAGGTACTGCTGAAAGTTAGGTTAGTTTTTGACATTATTTCTAATAATTTATAAATCTTATGTCATTATTTAAAAGAAAAGACTGTTACGAACTGCATATTTTAACATTTGCTACTGTGAAAAGAATTAAAATATTAATATGTGCCCTACTTAATCCCACTTTATCTAGATTAACATTAGGTCTCAGTATACATAAAAAATGACCATCAAATAATCATGAATTTTACTGAGACTTTACAGTATATATCAACAATTCCACCATTATCTTATTCCTTAAGGACCTAGATAATAAGATAATTGAGAGCTCAGTTGTAAATAGTATAAACTGAAGTCTAATATGAACAGCATTTATTTTTATTAAGGGACAGTATTATATTGTAATGTGATAAAACTTAAAAATGCCTTTTTAGAGTTTTTCAGAGATAAATATTCCACATTCTTTAGATAATCTGGAGATTTTGAATTGATTTTGGACAGTTTGTTTAAGGGAGTGTCCAGGTTTGACAAACATTTTTTGGGGGGGCATTCACAAATTCAAAAAAATCAATCCCCAAGTACTTTCATTTCCACTGGCTCTCTTTATGATTTCTCTGTTTAAGGGAAAGTGGACTACTACTTTACTTGGGAACACTTTATTATCTCTTCCATCAAAAACTCTTCCACATTTCTCCTTCTGAAATTCAATCTCTCCTTCAAGGTCAGTCTCAATTAGCTCTTCCTTTATGATCCTTCTTACATAACACACATGCTTGTTCTTTTGAACTTTTAAAATACTTTATACTTCCATTGTGACATTTGTTTTCTGCTTTGCATTGTTTGGCCACACATATATTATCCTGTCTCTTTCTTGGCAGGGACTGGGTCTTATTCATTTATTGTCCCTGGAAATGCTTAGCTTTGTGCCTTCCACCAAACAGAGCCTTCCAGACATGCACACTTTAAATTTTTTCTGTTATACCACTGCTCTGCCTGTGGGAAGAACATCTTTGCATAATAGAAAGTCCTGGTACAAAAATAACAATAAGGCTGGGCTCAAATTGCAACACAGTGGTCTAAAAGTTTTTTTTTTATTCTTTCAACAAGCAGGTATCGATCCCCCGTGATCGATCCCCGTGATTATCACTATATTACCCAAGTTGGAAAGCAGAGAGGAAAAGGTCATATGGGCCGGCATTTTGCCTTTCTTACTCAGAAAGTAGGTAAATGATCAATTTGATTTTTTTTCATTGCCTTTCTGCTTACACTCTAGAACTAGAGGTTTTGAAAATGTGTTTCCCATTGTTGTTTAGAAGCCATTAAAAAGAGAAAGAATTGAGAGCCAAATGTGCAAAAAGCTGTCACTCTTCCTTCTTCTTTAACCAGGGCACCATTAACATTCTTTCTTGTTTTATAATTAAAATTTTAGGGAAAAAAATAAACTCTCATATGTAAAATAAAATAAAAAATAAAATAAAATAGCAAAAACAAAATTTGCAAACCATTATGGAGAGACACATAGTACTAAAAGTCAAGGCAATCTCAGGAGAATTATTTTGCATTATTATATTTTATCACTTTTGTGATGAATCTCTATCAGTATTCAAATGGAATTCCTATTTTTCACAATGTTTCACCAATTAAAAGGAAATGGTATCATTTAACTTGTCAAAAAATTGGGCATGATTATATAAGGCAAAGTGTTCCTATAGACCAAATCATTTAAAATAGATTCAGGGTTAGATTTCTTTATAAATGTCAATGGGCACTCAGTTGTTTTCTGGTCCAAAAACACCCAAGTAAAAGCTGTTTCAACAATAGTGGTTCTGGTTGGTTCAGTGGCCCATCTTCTCTGAGATCCTCTGTGTCTCCCCTTTTCTGAAGCCAGACGGCTGCAGCAGCTCCAACCAAATCATCCTCTCATGGTATTATCCAAAACTAAGAAGTTAAAAAAAGAAAAATCCCTCTCATCCTTCCCTCATTTTGACAGGGAACAAAAATTTCCCAGAAGCACTGAACACACTTTTCTCAGTTATGGGTTAATATACATGTTCTACCAGCAAGAGAGACTAGAAATTGGAGAGTACGATATTTTCAGCTTTTACCAAGGGTGGTAGGCCCTTTTGTCAATGAGAAGGAAGAGAAATGACTACCCTGTACCAAACAGCAACTGAGAAATAGTGTCAAGGAAGGATGCTTAAAATAAACGAAGAGCCAGATTCTTACCTATATGAAATTAGTGTGATTAGATTCTGCAATAAACTACATTTAAACAGTTACTTTGAATAAAATTGCATCATTTTAATATTATTTTCATTCTCTTACAATGTTAACATTGCAAATGGTTAGTTGTATATCACTTGTTTTATTGCTGATTCTTTTCCAGTTCATCATTCATTTCCAGATTGTCATTCACTACTTTGCCTTTTGAAGAAAGATTAAAAAGCAAGTCTGTTTGAACTCAGCATGTATTTTTTGATTGTTGATGCCATTTATGCATAGTGTGAATTAAGATGTGCTTGTGTTTTTTCTTCTTTGATGCTTGTTTGTATGTCCACCAAGCATGGCCCTTTGTTACCGCTTTGTTTCATCTCTTTATTTCTATTTTATATCTGCCAAAGAAAAAAGATTAACATATTTAAAGAGATTTACATAACCAGAAGAGAAATACGTTAATTTAGACTTTATTTGACAAAAGAGTAGATACTGTAGAAAGCATTTTCATTTCTTCTACCTCAAATCTTTTCATCAAGTATTGGTACCTAAAACAGTACAAAGTCAGTTTACAGAATTTATAATCTCAGAATTTAGCATTTATATCTTTTCCATTTAAGGTTCATATACTAAACTTCACATTTATCAAAGTCCAGCGTTTTCAAAGTTGTTCAGGGTATTTTAGAGTTCTGACCATTTTTAAGACAGTGAAGCATTAGAGGTTCAGATTGTTTTATATACTTAATTTGTTACCAAAAACAAAAACCACTCTGAAGGTAGAATTTAACTTTATATTATATGCCAATTTTCAGCTTACATGAATTAATAATTGATTTTGCTCTCAGACACACTTATTGATCTATAATTAAAAGACTTCCAAAAGCTGTTTTAAGCTGCTTTGCATTCTAAAATGTAGCTAAAATTTTATACTGCAAGGAAATCTTAAGTTTTTAAAGAGGTTTAAAAGAATACAAGCATACCCTCTGATCCTTGGGGTTGTTTAGATGCTGTTAAATTTCCATCATGAAATTCTATGTTTTGTTTTATGACTATGACCATTCTCATGTAAAAAACACCTTGGTGACAGCACATAGGAAGGTGGGTAAATTAAATACCAATTGTAATGACATCATTTTGAATTGCTTTTAATTTTATAATTAGTACGTCATCACTACCCCTGTTTCCTTGAAAGGTAGGTAAAGAAAGTTGTCACTATACATTGCTGTAATGTTTTTGCACTTTTTTTTCACATTTGTGATACATGTTATGTTAAAGAAAAATGTGACCACCCCCCCCCACCCCGCCAAGGAATTGTCCTCACGAAACCAAAGAGTTGGAGGGAAATAGAGGGAAACTCAGACTGCTGAGAAGTAGGGAGAACAAAGCTGTGATGTCCTTTCTGGAGAGGAAAAGCATGAAAGCACCTCTCTAGAGAAAAGTACCAAAGCAGAGGAGAGAATAGATTCTTCCTTGTTGAATATGAACTCTGTCCTCAGTGACTGAGAAAAAGAAAAACGTCAGAACTCAGAAGAGAAAGATTGTATTTCTTTTGCCTGTGATTTTTCCTTTGTTACTTTTTTTATGTTTTAATTCATAAAATTATTTTTAGAGCAGTTTTAGATTCACAACAAAATTGACCAGAAAGTAGAGTTTCCATATACTACTGTCTCCATTCATTTTCAGCTTTTATCAAAGAAGCATTTGCTTTTGTTTTGGCATGAGAGGTGCACACTTTAAAGAGAGTTTAAGCACAGCACTTTGACACACAAAAAAAGCTGTTCCCTCATCCAGTCGACCCAATAACCTGTAATATTACACGATGTCGGATAATCTGTATGATGTTACAAACACAAGTCAGCAAGTTTAACAAAGATAAGCAGAGATCATATTAAGAGGAAAGGTAGTAAATAATACCTGAAAATAATTTGAAATGATTTTCCCTTTACTGTTATTTCCTTTCATACAATTTCTTATTCCACACTTTTATTTATATTTTTACTGAATTATTTATGATATTTTAATTTAATTACAAAAGAAGTGTTACCTGCAGTGAGTCTGTGCCTCTGAGTACTCAGACATGGTGAAACCAGGAGAAAAGAATTATAACTTCCTATTCCCAAAATGTTTTTTGCGTCTGTCCCTTTCCTTCCTTCTCTAATTTCCACAGCAACCCATGTTCAGGTTCTTAATGCCGTCCACCTGGATTTCACCATAATCTTTAATTTTTTAAAACACGGCCTGTTCTAATCCATTCTATTTAATACTGCCAATGAATTTTCCTAAATCACAAATTTTTCATAGACATTTCTCTACTTTAAAAGCAAGAAAAGAATTAAACTTTCATTGACTTTCTTCCTTATCCTCTGTTGTTTATCTAATCAATGTGAAATACTGTGTCCTGAAATATTAGGCTCAGCCAAAATTAATTTAATAAATAGCAAAATTGGTCACTATAGTAGAGGAGGGTAATGACTATTCATGGATTTGGAGTTTGCATTCTTTTTGTGGAAATGAGCTGGAGAAAGGTGCTCTGATTCCACAGTACCTTGGCCCAGTTATTTAGATAAAAACATCAGCAGAACAGACGGAAAGGGCAATTAATCAGGTTAACGCTGTCTGATAAAATGATCCCTTAAGACCACTCAATTCCCTTTGTTCTAATTCTGTGCTCTCAGGAGAAATATCTAATCTATAATTTCATCTCTTCAGAGAACATACCTACCCAGGAGGGTATGCCCTTGCAGATGACTTGTCTCAGTTGTCAAGCCCCAGAAGATCCCTCCAATATAATTTGAAATATTGGCATTAGAGCTGATGAATTAGCCTCATGTGAATTTAACTCTAGTGACTTGCTCCTCCAGGACCAGAACACCAGTAGCTGTCTGACAAATCCACATTTCTAAATCTACACCAAAACCATGGCAGTTCCATTAAACTATATTTCTTGAGGCACATCTAAAAAAGCAGCCTAAGTCACCCACAAATGTTATTTAAAACTGAATTTGGTTTGACACATATCTTTAGGTACCTGCTGGATTTATTAGGTGGTGGCCCTTTTTGGAGTCGGTGTTAGACGTTATTGTTTGCTGCCTTCATCAAAATAACATCCTGCTGTAACAGCGTGGGGTACTTTTATCCTAAATCCTTTCAACATATGGACTTAAAAATACAAAGCACTAACATTATACATCAGAAATTTCTGGAATACAATTATTTCACAAAGGTTCTATCAGTAAATTCTTATGTAAAATAAATTATTCAATGTTAGACTTAGACTAAAGTAATTATTTCAAATATAGGAAATTAAAAGCTGCAAAAGCATTGATACTCAATTTTATTGTCTTCAGTATGCTTGTGCACTCCCATGAACCAGCATGGCATCATGTGACTTGTGTATTGTGAGTGTAATGTGAACACATTGCTGAAAAATTGTCTAAGTGTTAATCCCGTGGTATAGTTGAACAGATATTTGAATTTGGAGGCCTTGGTTAGATTTTCAGCTCTGATGTGGGGCAATGATTTTGCCATGCAATGCTGTCTCCTCATCTATAAAAGGACAATATAGTACCATTGTAAGGTAGCACATATAGAATGCTTACAATAGTACACGTAGAAAGTTTAGCTCTTATGATTATATGTTCAAAATGCTGGCTTATTGTCATAGACTTGAAGGTCAGATGCTTTATGTTCCACGTCTTTGTGACTCTGCTGAGACCACAGGGCTATGCTCATTTAATGAGCCATGTGACTATGGAACAAGTTTGAGGGATTCTGAAACACTGAAATGTTTTCCCATTGATCTAACATGTTTCAGATGGCAGATCTCTGAACGCAGCTCTTGCGTGCTCACATCACAAGACAAGAGTTTCTCTAAGTTTACCCAGCTTCATTTTGGTCAGTTTACAGAAATCTACCTCCCTCAAGAAATGTATTTCCAGAATTTTGGTGACTCTTGGTCAAGAATTCTTTATTAATTTATAGTCTACTAAGGCTTCAGAATAAACTCAGAGATCCATTGCTTTTTAATCACAGTGCATACACATTATCTTAGTGTCCTGTTTTCTTTTTAATAGGAAGTGATTCTAATTATTTATAAATTTTCACAATGTATACTAATAAATATATACTTATGAGTTATATTCAATATATTCTTTACATCTCAACCTCCATCCATGAACCCTGAGTGCATAGACATGTTATTTAGCTAGAACATATGTGTAAACAATATGCTTTAAAAATAATTCAGAAAGTTGTTTTATGGATTATCTCATAAGTATGTTTAAAAACCCAAACATTCAATGTTGTTTTTCTCATTTTTAGTTTTTCTTTAGTTCTCTTAAATGTCTTGGTTACAAGGCACTTTATATTTTTGCCAAAGGAAATAGCTAGAGTCACAAATTATGTCTACTCTTACCTCAATATTATATATATATGTAACTTATACATATTATATATTATTTTCATATTATATATAGTTTCCATATTTTATATATGCTTATATATAATTTTATAGGTCTAATTTTATTGAGGTATAATATATAATACAATTTAAATCTTAACCAAACTTTGGTATACCATATATTGCTTTTCTGTACTTTGGTGATCAATATATAATTCTTCCAAGAAGGAGTAGGACCGAAGAAGCACAGGATTTTACTTTCCTTGATAATGAGCATATTCTGGATATGAAGGTTGGAATAAAATTTGGATGTGCAATGAGATTAGATATTAAAGTTTTTAAAAATATTTATAAATGACTATGACATGCTAAAAATACTTTCCACATGTGTATAAAATTTAGATAAATTTGAAATGTAATTATATTTTATTTTTAAAACTCATATTTTTCTCTGCTATTCTGTTACAAAATGGTCACTTAAAATCAAGTTCCTAAAACCTTTTTTTTTCCCTCTCCATCTTCAACTTTTTGCTTGGAGACATTTAAAGAAAAGGACAAAAAGAAAAAAAATACCATCTCTGTGTCTCTTTGGAGATTCAAGTTTCTTGAAGATCAGGGATGGCACTCAATAGATCCCCCAACGTTTAAACTTTCTGAATATGACATGTTTTGTAATATTGATGTAAAGGCACATCAAAGTTGGCAATTCAAAAATGTGACCTGTCTCTCATATTTAACTTTCAGGTGAGTTCATGAGTTTCCTCCTGCTGTGTCTCTTTCCTGTACCGCTTTAGGCATATTAAAGAAGAATAGCAATGATTTTTCTCTATGCTTTAACACCATAGTTTATACAATGATGGTATTTTATCATTTTAAAAACAAAATATAATATATGGGCATCTTAATATTAAAGCTCTATATTTAAAAAAATATAAGGTTGTATTCAGTGTTTTCATGTAGAAAACACATTTTAATCCTATAATAGATAACTTTACTCCTATAATAAATAACTTAATCCCATAATAGATAACTTGGTTGATTAAATATCTAAATTCAATAGTCTCTGTTTCTTTTTTACTAACCTATGCTCCAACACTAATACATGATCAATTAACTTTAAGTCATACTAGGTTTAGGTGTGTATTCATAAGGCCATATTAACAAGCAAATCAGGAACTTTCATATAAGAGAAGGAACACACTTTTGTTTAAATACTGTTTCAATAGCTAGAGATATCTGATTTCAGATATAATAATCATTAGTTTTGCCACCAGTGCTAAGCATCTGGGCATGCAGTGAAGTTGAGAAATAAATATGTATGACTGAAATAATAACTAATGAGTAATCAAAAATGTCAACCAAATGATTTTTAGTTCTTAATACCTCTCTACCAACTCCAGCTTTGTGTATATTAAGTCTAAAGTCATGCCTTTATTATTTATAAGTTATATTTACATGGGTAAAAAGGTTTACTGAATATTTTATATTTTATGGAGCTGAAAAGGTGTAAAACTATTTTTATGATTAAATTTAACCTTTGTCCAAACACATATCCATGAAAATTACAGGCATATACTGTTTTGTTGTTGTTGTTGTTGTTGTTGTTGTTGTTAATTTGTATCCTTTCCCCAAAATAAGGAAACTGGTCAGGAGCTTCCTACTGGTAGTCATAATTAAAGCTATCTATATTAATAATATAATAAAAACTAAAGAGATCAAATGAACACAGTAACTCAGTTTAACATATATAGCCTATGCCTTTGTTAAAGACTTGAGGGTTATCTGACTGTATAAAGATTGCTTGAAAACCATTACAGAAGAGAAAGAAAATGAAATCTTTTCTGAAAGCGAAGAACTGCTAACATGTGAAGTATGTGTGTTTATTTGTTAAAACAAGTAATACTACATTCTCAAAAAGAGAATATATTTGATCTTCCACTCAACTATCTTATATCCTTGGAGATAAATCTTTTTTTTCTTTATGAATAGATATAATTCTAAATATCATGCACTTGTCAGATCATGAAGTGACTTGAGGAAGCCTTATTTTCGAAATTATCTTGTCAATTTCATTGTGACAGTAACAGAGGCAGGTAGCAGCAGTTTTCTTCTGATTATGTTAAAATCTCATCTATTATTTAGTTTAAAGCTGACAGCATATATTAAGGCTTAATGAAGGCTTTCAGTAATTTCAGACTAAATTTATCTTTCCCAATTTTGTACACTTTTTTTTTAATTTGAGGGTTATAATTTGATCAAAGGTTAACTTCAGAAGGAGTTTTCCCAAATTATTTCAACATTAAATAAGTAGAGCAAGAATTTTTAGGAAATATATCCATGTGAAACTATTTTGGGCTGAAATGGAATTATAAGACAGGCATTTTTCAAAAGCTTTGACTTTTTTATGTAGAAGAGTAAAGTGGTTACCATTTTGTTCATATTCTCATCCAGCAGTGATGAAGTCTGCAGCTCAGCCTCGCCTCATGTCAGTCATCCTAATTCATGCTCTGCTTGAGCACGAATGCTCTTAATTTCAATAGAATACATTGGACTAGAATGATCTGTGGAATAGTATCAGATTAATTGTGGAGATAAATATAAGAAGACAAATATTTAGGTGAATGTATGTTTAAAGGCTAAACATTGTACTAATAAAAATAATATAAAATTTTACTTCTGGTAATAGAAGTTCTAGGTGTAAATGTTTTACTTGTCTGGTTTTGGCAGGCCTCTGAAGTCCTAAAATGCTCATTTTGTGTTCTGCTATGCTTCTTTCATCTCTAAGATGATAGAGAATTTGTCAGCCATGCGTTTCACCAATCCTTTTGGCCCAGCAGAGTAGGTTTAAAGGATTATGACTTTTCTTCTTGTGATGTAACACCTCCAGAGCTCTGTTTTGTGCTTGTGACTCAAATATTTGGAATGAATGGAATAGGCATGTGGACCTTAATTGTTATTGCCTTCTGAAGCATAAAGCCATAATTTTCAATTTAAAAAAATAAAGAGAAAAAAAACAAGTGTCCCAACTTTCTGTTAGGCTAAAATGGACTACCATATCTTAGGTCTAAGAGTTAACATAATCTGTTTATTCAAAAATTTATTATAAGTGCTTAAAATTGTGTCTACAGTTGAGTTGATGCTCAATAATTATTATTAGAATTGTTGTGTTGGGTCTTGAGGTGAGCAAGCATGATGAGCCAGATAAAGAGCTTTTTTTGGAAGGGAAGGTGATATTAAAGGGAAGCAGAATAGGAATTTACTTAGACTACTCAATGCTCAGTAGTAGAAAGTGACTTAATTGAAATTTCCATTGGATTTAATAAGTTCTATTTATATTCAAACTTCCTAGTTGAATTACACCAAAATAAAAAGGGGGAATTTTAATAGGTTTAGATTTCAGAATCTGAGAAAAATGAGACATATTATTATTGAACAATGCTTTCTAAGAACTCACAAACTTTTTACAGATATAAAATATGTTTGCATTTCACAAATAACAATGCAAAGAATACTTACATCATGGGACAGTGATGCAGGGATTCATATAAGGAGTTAGCAAGCAGAGACAGCTTCATCTAAAATTGTGCCCTAGGAATAAAGGTTACCCACAGGGTGTTTGGATGATATTTGAAAATTTAAAGACACTAATTCTGCCTGCTGAATATAAGTCAACTTTGTGTTTTAATAGAAAAGAGAAACAAAAGAAGAACAAAGGAAGTAGTTATATGGAGTTTTATTAGAGCCCAATTAGGGAAGAGTTTGTGAGGCTTTAATAGTTTAAAGCAGAAAATAAATTAATAGGTAATCTTTCTTCTTTGGGAAATGTTCAGAGAGGGACTGTGTGATGAATTTTCAGAGATGGGAACGGGAAATTTTAAAATTTAAAATCAAATGGTATAATGAATGTATTACTAGATTTCAGATGAAGAGACAGAATTGTGCAAGTGGAAAACCATTTATTTAGTGTGAGAACTGAGAAAGTCAGACATAAAAACAAAAATTAAAGTAGGTTTCTTCATTTCTAGCTTCCTCACTTAACTCTCAAAATTAAACCGTATATTCATAGCCCTTGAAAAACTTTAATGTTTCACATGTTGTCATACTCAGTTAATTTTAAACACCATCCTTTGTTTTGTGATATATTAAAAACAACTTTAAAACACATGAACATCCCATAGCTATACGCTGTAAGTTTATCATTTCATTCATGGTATTTTTGCTTGATGTAATATTCAGTGGTTACCTATATCACTTAGGGCAGAGGCTAAAAGCTTCTCTAACAAAGACATTTCAAAACACAGTGATTTTAATCACATGGATTTTATGTGTTTTTCATCTAATAGCCTTAAAGTAAGTGAGTGTTCCTGTCCGGCACCATGTTATCTGTGTTGGGGGAGATAAATAGCATTTATTAAAAGCCTCAAATGCCACAGTTTTATGTGTATCTTATTTATGTTTGCAAAACTCCACTGTTAGTGTTATTAATCCCCTCTCTTTTTTAATTGATGGAGAAATTAAGTCTCAGAGAGTAAATAACTTTGTGCCACTGAACTAAAAATAGGTGAAATATCTGACTTTAAAGTTTGGCCCCTTTTATTCTGTCACAATATGTGTATTCCTTGTGTAAATCACTACTAAATTTTCATTTGCACATTGAACTGCCAGTTTTTTACACAACATTCATGGCAATTATGTCAATATGGTATTTATGTTAGACAATGTGTAATTAATACTGTATTTCATACATACAAAACAGGATCTTACCAATAAACTGAACAGTAATTTGTTTAGCTATACATTATTTCATTAGATTTATATAATGTCCGCTATGACAATGTGGGTTACATTTGCATTAAAGATAAATATTGTTCTTTGAAAAAATTCTATTTGAAATGGAATTTCAATAAATTACTGTATTATTTTACTGAACACAGTGGGGGATAATGAGGAGGTAACAATCGTGGCAGAAATTCATTAATATTAAATATTTACCCCGTAGCTCATCCTCATTGGACACAGCTGTCGATAAAATATGCCCTTACCCTTGACAAGTAGCTCCTGTGTTTTGCTTGTAGATTAGCTCGCAGCCCTGCTCTGTGTTCTTTATCTTCATCACTGCACCAGTCCTTTAATTAGGCAGTGGAATCTTCTGCATAGTGATTAGAAAACCACAGTTAAGAACATGTTACAAAGAGATGTTTCTGGAAGCTACTCAAAATAGCTCTCTGCTTTGGAAATTCCTCCATGTACAGTATCAAGGAAACATGTTTGTATTTCAAAAGCAAGTGACAACTGACCTTCATTTAATCATGTTTGCCACATTTTTAATCTTCACTCCTGAAATGTCGAATGCAGCTGAAGAAAGTCTTAAACCACTGTTGGCAAAGAAGGGCCACTTCATTATTTAACCTGTACAGCAGAAGTGATGACACACTTTTGTGCTGGAATTTAAACTGATTTTAGAATTCATATGCAAATAATGTTACTATCGCATGCTAATAAAATTTGAAAATATACCTTAGAAATTTGAGGACCTGATCCGTTTTCATAATTATCTCATTACAAACACTTTAAATTGAAATACTTTATAGAAGTGCTAATTTCAGCATAAAAATGTATGACCATGTTGGTTATGACTTCATAGTGCCTGTAAGACTATATATAATATGCAAAAAACAGGTCATATTTACAGATAGTTTTATCACTATGAAGAAACTATTTTATTATTACACTAATTGTAACATTAAACTCATTACTATTACACAAAACTAAGGTATGAAAAATATTGACGATATGATAAGTTTAAGACAAAGTTTTAATAAAATTTTCAAGGAAAGCCTGTATGTTCTTAGAGCACTAATTAGCATTTTTTAATTTTTGTTCTACAATTTGGATGATCTTGTAGTGATGCTAAAAATAAGGAAAGGTAGATTGGGCCATAAGAGTGCAAATATTAGTAACATACTATTTATTGGTAGATGGAAAAATGAATATTTTGAAATCATGATCACCATATTATTTTAAAGTGGTTAAAATCATATTATGCCACAAGGTTTTATATGGAAAGGGGTACAAATAAGTATTTCACCAGCACGGAATTACTTCAACCTAATTCCAGTTATTTCAAAAAATGACTGAAAGATTCAATGGTTAATGAAAGTTTGTCTTGTGGCTAGTCACATTCTAGTGATAATTTTAGATTTTTAAATCTGTTGATAATCCCTGGAGCAGTTTGTTAGAGTCTTTCTATTTTTCAGTTTTTTCTGTGGTTTAACTTCAGATCTCGTATTCTCCCCTACCACGCATAAAGGATAGTTCTTAAATATAAAGGCTGTGGATCTAAACGTTCTGGATAAAAATCTCAGTCTCTATCATTTGGACAAACTCTGTAGTCTCTCTGTACCCCAGGTTTCTTATTTGAAATATTATAATGATGATGATGATGATAACAATAATAATTTGTGCCTTATTGGGTTGTGCTGATGAAATGAATTAATATAGCTTGACATTTTGGAAGAGTGCCTAACTAATGGCAGGCACTTAGAGTATTATTTCCAGACCAGTAAAGCTAATTAATGGGTTACTTTAGTTTGCTTTCCTGATGTCTTTTTCATTGTGTTGGTTCATCTCCCTACAATTGACTGAAAAGTATAAAAAGGAAAAGGAGACCACATTAGAGGAATAGCTAAATCTTTCAAGTAGAAATTCAGTTTCAGCGCCCATGGTATGTACATGTTTGCAGTATTCCACTGTGTTTTATGCTGTCTCTCAGTTCAGAGACTCCTTTGTTCATCTTTTCCAGAGAATAAACCACCAAATTTTTGTTTGTTTGTTTGTTCATTCAAAAGGAATAACTGGATGTTTATTCAAAAAAAAAAAAAGTTGCCAGAACCAAATGGTTTCAATGTAAGAAAAACATCCCCCCCTAAAGTGTCCACATAAAGCTAATCATGAAACTTCTCAATAATACTATCATTTACTTATAATTTTATTTGACAGTTTTTATTGTGAAGTAAAAATGTTTGATGCCTAATATTAAACATGAAAGGGAATTCTAAAATACACCCATATTTCTAGTACACTTTTACTTATTTTTCTGTGCAATCTGACCATTTTCTGCACAAAAGTGCAGAACACTTTATTTTTTAATATGGGGAGATTGGGAAAGAAGCAGTTGTGTTGATATCCTGAACACATATTAACCCCCTTTTACTCCCACTTCTATTGGTAATAGCGAGTATTCCCCCGAATCACAAGCTTTGGGGACAGTTTACTGCGTATAGTAAACAGGTTCTGTACCTAACTCCCTGCCAATTTAGGATTCTGTTCCTTCCAAGAATCTGATAAGTAATATATTATTTGTCTCTCTGTTTTCCAGCTCTCAAATAAGCCTCCTCCTTTCCCCTCTCTTCTCTACTTTTCCCCAAACCTGAGTAGGTATGCTTTTTTACAATATCATTTATCTTTCTTGTGTGGCTGAAAGAGGGAGAAAAAGGTAAAAGTATGTATCCAATCAAGCATTTTGACCCCACACCCTAGCAAATATTTTAAAAGATAACAATATTTGTAAGTAATTGAGACTATTCAACAAAAAGAGCTCTGCTGATTTTCTGCCTATTTTCCTATTCATTCTAGGGGCAATGTTGATTTAAAAGGTAGATACAGACTCTTTTCAACATATAACTATATGCCCCAGCAAGGGGCTCCCATGAAGGCATGCTGAGAGAGAGAGGTCTACGTGCCGCTGTGCCACGCAGGCCCTTCACCTTTCTGGCACATCGGGCTTTGAATTGTCTTGCTTATAGAGTGACTATGTGGGCAGTCAAATTGTTTAAAATATGAAGAAATATATTTTATTTTATTTGCTAATTGTAGACCACATAAACAAGATCAACATTCCTTGGAGATAAAATATCTATGTAATTTTAATTAAATGTGAAAGAAACAATTTCTGTTTTGAAACTTAACCTCCTTTTGTAATTCATTTTGTCAGGGTTGATTCCCAGATATGAAAGAATAAGGAGTGTGGGTAGTTAGTGCAGAGGAGACAGTGCTAGTTTTCATAATTTTTGTTCACATACATTCAAACAGGTTAAAATTACTAGATTTTAGCCAAATGATACTTTTGGTTAAAGCTGAGTTTAAAAATGATTTTTAACTTAATTGAGAAATATTATTTTCCTTTAAACATAAAATCTGCTCAGAATATATCCAACAATTATTAACATGATGAGAATGGTTTGCACAACATCAATGTAACCTGGCAGCCAAGGGGAGTGGACTGGAATGTGCATGCACAAACAACTGGAACTTCACTGTACTAGTTGGTAAGGGCAGTAGACACTGTTGAGTGAGCATGTGTACTGTGTGGTCATTGCATTCAAAATGACTGAGCGAGTAGAGCAATGAATCTGCATCAAATTTTGTGTGAAGCTTGATCATTCCTCCATGGAAACTACTCAGATGATTCAGAAGGCTGCAGCTATGGGCAACTGGTGATTGGCAGCTTCATTTCAACAAGGTGTCCACTCATGCATCACATCTCATGCAGTTTTTTGGCAAAACATCAAATCACCCAGGTGACTCAGACCCCAGGCAGCCAAGATTTGGTGCCCTGCAACTTCTGTTTTTTCCCAAAACTAAAATCACTTTTGAAAGGGAAGAGATTTCAGACCATCAGTGAGATTCAGGAAAATAGGATGGGCAGCTGATGGAGACTGGGAGAACTGTGTGAGGCCCCAAGGTGCTTACTTTGAAGGGGACTGAGGCATCTTTGTCCTATGTACAATGTTTCTTGTATCTTGTATCTCCTTCAATTAATGTCTCTATTTTTCATATTATGTGGCTGGTTACTTTCTGGACAGACCTCATATTTTGCAATTCAGAGGGGAAAAGAGGGAATAAAAATATAAAGTGCCATTTGTTTCTAGTTCTGCCTCCAGTTCTCCTTTATTTACAATATAAACAACTCTAGGATTATGTTGCAGGGAGGTTACTTGTGATTTTCCCTTTCTGTTAAAGTGCCAGAGAACCCAAGACTAACTTAATTAATAATTTATGAAGGCTAAGAAAGAAAGATCACTACGGAAGCAGTCACAAAATCTGAATTTAAGACCAGTAATGTTTCACAGCTTGGGACCTCAGTCATTTTATCTAAAATGTCCTAGCTACAATTCCCTTATTTATATAATATCATTAAACATCATTTCTTCCTTGCATCCCTTCAGTATTGAAACTTCAATGATAATATATGATATGCAGAGTTAGTATGTCACCTTCTTTACCTGTGTTAGAATTCTCCAGAGAAACAGATTAACATGGTATATGGGTTTGCTTGATGGGTGGGGTGAGCCAGATTCCTCACAGGTAAATCTGGGACTGGGGGCCTGCGGCTCCGAGGGCACGTGAATGTTTCTAACCCCAGGACTAACCCTGGCCCCTCCATACATAGATCTCTTGGGATCCTGTGAAATCGGGCTCCCTCTGGGAAGAGTGGGTTGCAAAAACAGGGGAGATTTATTTTGAGGAATTGGCATGTGTGATGGTGGAGGTTTGGCAAATCCAAAATCTGCTTGGGCTTGGTGGGCTGCCAGGCTGGAGAACCAGGGAGGAGCTGCTGTTCCAGACCAAAGGCTGTCTGCTGGGAGAGTCCCTTGTCGCTCATAAGAGGTTTTTGTTTTATTAAGGGCTTCAACTGGTTTTTTGAGGCAACCTACATTATTGAGGGTAGTCTGCTTTACCCAGAGTCCACCAATTTAAATGTTAATCTCACCAAAAAGCACCTCCCTAGAAACATCCAGAATATATTTGACCAAATGTCTAGGGGGCATGGCCCAGCCAAGTTGGTATATACAATTTACCATCACAATAGTTGGGTGATTAAAATACTCTTATGAATATTTCAAGAATTTACTTCATATTATATGTTTGAAGCATAACACCTTCAAAGGAGAGATTGTGATTTTTATTATAATTTACAAGGTGACATCATAGCATTTAAAATGTGTTTGTGTGTGTGAGAAAGAGGCAGAGATATCCATTTGGAGGGTTGTTACTCAGATTTGTGAGTGGGACTTGTAAAGCATTGGGTACAGTGCTGGCAAATTTTAAGGACATCTTAGATGTTATAAATTATTAGCATCAGAAAAGTGACTTAGTCTACATGTGCCTTATCTTTAAATGTAAGCCTCTTTCCTGACCAACAGAGGAATTCTGCGTGTTGATAATCTTCCTATACTGCAGATTCACCATCCTGGAGCTCAAGGAAAGTTTTGGCAGGTGTCACTCCAAGAGACTTCATAATAACGCACCCATGAAACTCTCAACTCGACCTTGCTATTGAAAAAAAAAAAAAATTACCCAGGGAAGAGTAACTAACACAGGGGAGGCCACAGAGATTCTGTTATGTGTCTGATTCACTTTCTGTTTTGTGCAAGTTTGTTTTTCAGATATTCCTTTAGCAACATATAGGTTAGGCAAATGTTCAGATTATTTTTTGGTTACTTTAAAACTGGCATAGTAAGTGCAGAATTCATAGAAAGTAGAGAATTCAGGCATTCAGACCTTTAAAGCTGAGGTTTGCTTGACTAATTGCAAGAGATAGAAATAAATGTGTGTCTGAGCATCACTCTGATTCTGGCTAGTGTGGACCTGACCTTTGATCTATCCCCTCCAACTCTGTGACTTTAGCGATTTGTATATTGTTTTGGGTTATATTTTATATTGAATAATAGGTTAATCTGTTCCTGCAATAATCTTGAATTATAAATACTTGTTGTAATGAACTCGCATAAGAGAGACCACAGAAGAGCTACATTTATCTGATTTAGATACATTCTTAGTATATAATCATTCCTCAACATAAGTCTAGAAGAAGTACAAGTTATTGCTAAATTATAATCCATTTTTATAATTATACATTAGAATATAAGGACTAAATTAATCTGTAAATAAAGGTAGATCCACTGGACTATAAATATTGAAGCAATATAATGTGCTCATGTATTCATTTAAAGTGCTCATAAAATAAAAACAAAGTAACTTGTAAAATTAATGGAAATTTATCTTTCCAAAAGAAATTTTAAGAACCAGGCACTGTTTTATTTTTAGGTGGATTATAATAATATCATTAATTTAATTAATATGAATTGAGAGCATATTATTTTTGCAGAACTGGCAAATATGCAAAATATTTACATTCAATTATCTGTTATATTAGTTGCACACAATGCACTTAAAAGGGACAAAAATACCAGAAGACTGAATTCCTGCCTATCATCCAAATAAGACAAAATAATGAATCATTGCAGAAAAATTGTTTGCAGGTTGTCTATATTTCTATCTAATTATACACTACCTCAAATGTTACACCAATCTATTGAGATGTCTGTTTTTATAAAAATCAATTTGCCTCAAACCAACCTGACATACTGAAAAATAAATTGCATATATTAGGTAAGGTTTTATTGGTATGTTGACATACAAAGTTTTGAAAACTGTTATAAGGAGAGAGTTTCTTCAAAAATCTTTATAAAATGGGGAGGAAACACGTAGCACAGTTTGAACTTTCATTCTAGTCTCATAGTTACATGAAAACATTTTTCCCAGTATTAAGCTATCTGCCTAAGCTAAAGAATTTACCTTTCCATCTTATCAGTATATATATATATATATATATATATATATATATAAGAAATCATTTCTTTCAGAAAAATGACTCACGGACATGGACAACAGTGTGGTGATTGCTGGGAGGAGGGGTATATAAGGGGACAAAGTAGTAATGGAAAATATAATAAAGATTAATAAAAATAAAAATAAAATGTGGTATTTTTTAAATAGGGAACATATGAGGGTTGGAATGAAAAGTGTAGACAGATTGAAGATAATAGAAAACTTTAACTCAACCTCTAGTTTGTTTCTCTTTTTTTAGATTTTATTTATTTTATTCTTAGGAGAAAGTGGAGAGGACGAGAAACATCAGTGTGTGGTTGCCTCTCACATGCCCCCTACTGGGGATATAGCCTATAACCCAGGAAAGTACCCTGACTGGGAATCAAACTAGCAACCCTTTTGTTCACAGGATGGTGCTCAATCCACTGAGCAAGACCAGCCAGGGCTCTATTTTCTTAGGGCTCTATGGATTTCTTACTTGCTCTTCCTTTAAGATGTATTCATATTACTTGAATATTATCTACTGTAATCCAAGGTCAACAATTTGCCAGTGTCCTACAAAAACAGCAGAAAAAAGCAAATTCTGCAAATCACTTAACCTGTTAAATCATTCCCTTCATGTTTAATAATCAATTGCCATACATAAATTACACTATCATTTTAATGCTTAGCTTGCAAAATAATTTAGATTGACAAAAGGAGCAGAATCTACTTTAAAACTCCATATCCTTGAAAAGCGTATCATATTGGTTTTAGCTGGCTATCTGTCTATTAATCTAAGTACTTACTTACCTACCTACCAATCTTCTAAACATGCTCATAAAACCTTGAGTTTAGATATGCTTTTGTAATAGCAAAGATTTTAAAAACACATACCCACTTATGGGGCAAAGTGTATCTGGCAGATAATAATATTCTCTCTATTATGATATTCAAAATGATCATATACAATAGAAAGCCATTAATATCATTCTATTTTCAGATGTCTGTGGTTTGCAGCATATTATATGGGACAGCAGATTAGTAGTTTGATTAGTTATGACCTTGCCCAAAGACATAACATTAGGTATGTATTTCTCAAATCTCAAGAGTCAAGAATACCACACTGTCAAGAAAAGTTAAGTCTGTTTCCTCTTAATGGCAAAAAAAAAAAAAAAAGTGAAGTTTTCTGGTCAAAGTTTAACTGGTCTCATCTTTTTTTAATATAGCAAAATTAGTTATTTATAGAAAACTCTATTAATAGTCCTTTCCTTTAACACCTGGATTATCAACATCTTTACATATCTAAGAGAGAGATTTAAGTAGGAGAAGATAAATGTGAGAAGAAATGATGCATTAAATTCTTAGAATTGAAAATAAATACTGTGAACTATAACTAAAGGTAATTTAAAATATATACAACACCTTTTAAAGATTGTGGAAGAGTAGAATAGACCCTGTTCCCATATATGTATTATTTTCTTTCTGTGCTCTTACGGAGCTTACATTTGAAAGAAATGGCAAAACAAAAGAAAGTAAAGGGGCAAGTCACAGTGTTAAGTGTTATGATGATAATAAAACAATAACATGATTTAGTCCGCTTGACTTTTTCTGAAGCATGTATCTTTCTCTAACAATTCTTTTAATGATTTCTTCTCTGCTATCTAGATATTGCACTGGACTTTCCTATTCCATTCTAGGGGGATGATGAGAGAATGCTGGATTTTGTGGACAAGAAATAAGTAGTATAGTCTGACCCCTGAATAATTTCACAGAAGCTCCAACTGACTCGGTCCTCATAAATCACTCCAGTGAATGTTAGTAGCAAACTATTAAAATTCTTAGCTATTTTAAGGATTTATTTCAAAAAGATAGTTGGAAAACTTGCTATTAGCAGGAAACTATATTTTGAAATAAAAGTGATTTTGAAATATTAAATTATGGAACCTTAATATGAGTTTCTAATAAGGCTTTAATGTCTCCTTAAATTATATGACAACTTAGAATGAAAGGTCTAGATAATATGATTTTTTTAGCTTCATTTCATGTCACGGTGTCCTTTAATATATATATTAGTTATTTACATAGCTTCTTCTCATGAGTTTGAAAAGGCTTTTCCACAGCATGGTATATGGCAGACCAAAGGTGAAATCTTTCAATATCTTATAAAGTTCTCTGTTTTTAAATCTATTGAATAAAGGTAATATATTTGTAATGTTGAAATTTGAGTTTTTCAACAATAGTGTTTAAAGCCATATAAAACACTCTTGGCTTAACTTCTGTAAAATAATCGAGTCATGTTATTAAAGATTTTTTCATTTGAGTCATTATCTATTTCTATAATATCTCTGGAAAATATGGATGGTAATATACTGATTAAACAAAATGCTTTTGAGTGCTAAAAAGTTTTGTTGCATTAAGTGCCAATGGGATTTAGTACTTAATTTTATTTTTAAATTGGTTGTAATAATTGAGCAGAAAATAAAATAAAAAATGGGAACTTATCCATTACCTAAGGAAAGAAACGACCTAGGAAATTTGATTATCGCAGAAACGTGTTTAATAAGGAATGAACCCTTTAATTATTTTGTTGAAGTGAAACTCAATTTCCTAATATTTTGAGGTTCCATTGAAATATGATGAATTGTAAAACTAGATAAATGGTGGTGGGAATGAGGATATGGTGTAAGGAGGAGGCATTAGACATGGTCAAGGGGAAATCAGTAAAAAATAGTATATTTTTTGTGATCGAAGGTATTGAACACTTCCATTGTGCTCAGCCATATGCCATGATTTTTTTTTTACAAGCATTTGTCATTTACTTCTTTGAGCACATATCTAAGGTATGTAATATTTTACCAATTGCACAATGGAAAAGATAGCTGTTGGTAGGAGTATGTTACATCTAGAGGACAAGCATCAGGAGTAATTTCACGTAAGAGGAGTGATAAAGGGAACTAAGCCCCATTAAGTGCCTATAATATGCTAGACTAGTTTGTATGCTTCATATAATTTTATTACATAAAATCCTGACAACAGCCTTTCAAAGGTGACATTTGCTCTTTCTGGTTTTATAGGTGAGAGAAACAGTAGGCTCAAAGAGGTGAGATAACTTACCTTAGGTCACATAGCAAGAGAGTACTGAAGCAGAGATTCAAGGCCATACTTGTCTGTTCCCCAAACCCATGTAGTTTTATGACACCTAAATATGTTCCCATGACCGCTTCTCTTTTAGGTTGATCTTTGACGACATTTATCTACAATGCTGTTTCTAAACTATAATTCTCTCCAAAGCAGACTTCTCAGAGTCTCTTCATAGTAGTTCTGTCCTAATTACCTAGCTAAGTGTCAATGTATTAGGTGATAACTTAATAAAGCATACTTTACTGGCAACCTTGACTCCTCAACTTTGGGAGGGATAGGATTTTATTTTCATTCAAGTTATCAAACTTTTGATTGGAATTCAGTTGATTTAGAGTATAAACGAAGACTAAGTTGTCTCGTTATTTGATTTGAGGTCTTGCTGTTTTTCATTTAACATTTGACTTTTTGGTGTAGGTGGGATGTAATTTTAGAAGATATTATCTTCTGCTAATTTGTAAAGCCCTACATGTAGAGTAGAATGTTCAAAGAGGATCTTAATACCACCATGACTGGCATGGCTCAGTGGTATGAATGTCGTCCCATAACCAAACGGTTACATTCAATTCCTGGTCAGGGCACATACCTAGGATGTGGGCTCATCCCATCTGGGCATAGGTACATCCAATCCTCAGTGCGGACAAGTACATCCTCCATCCCTGCACAGGTCCCCAGCCTGGGTGCATTCTGAGCAAGGACTAAGCTGACTAATCAATGCTTCTCTCATATCTATGTCTCTCTTCCTTACTCTCTCCCTTTCTCTTTCTCTTGGGTAAGGAACAAAATTTTATAAATAAATAAATAAATAAATAAATAAATAAATAAATAAATAAAATCCTAATACCTGTCCATGGCTTTGAACTAAAGGCAATTTTCTATTTTGATAGTGGAGGTGTCCCAACTGCTGAGATTAATACAATTAGATATATTTTTATTTTTATATTTTGGTCACTGTCTATCATTGGATAGTTCCAACACTGAGTGCATTTGTCCAAAAAAAGTAATTAAATGACTTTTACCTATTCCTCCATTATCAATTTAATTTTTCTGTGAACTCTATTTTATACATACATACATATATACACACACACACTCACATATATAAAACATATAGTTTGTAATATTATATGTTAGTCTCTCCAGAAAGTATACAGCTAGGGGCTATGAAAAATAGAGACATATATTGAAGAAGATACAAGAAACGTTGTACATGAAATGATGCCTCAGTAGCCTTCAATGTAGGCACTTTGGGACCTCACACAGTTCTCCCAATATCTTTTTCACTGTTCAAAATGCTCTGCAAAATGGTTTGTTGGAATCACTATCAGCTACCCCATCATATTTTCCTGAATCTCACTGAAAGTTTGAAATCTCTTTCTTTTCAAAGGTGATTTTAGTTTTGGAAAAAAAACAGAAGTCATAAGATGTTGAATCGGGGCTATATGGAGGCTGAGTCACCTGGGCGAATTGATGTTTTGCCCAAAATAACTCAGCATGAGACATGATGCATGAACAGGTCCGTTGTCGTAATAAAGCTGCCAATCACCAGTTGCCCATAGCTGTGGCCTTCTGAATCATCCCAGTAGTTTCCATAGGAGAATGATCAAACTTTGCACAAAATTTGATGCAAATTTGTTGCTCTACTCAGTCATTGCAATAGCCACAAAGTACACATGCTTACTCAATGGTGTCTACCACCCACACTGACTAGATTAGTATGGTAAAGTCGTCATTGTTTGTGCATGCACACTCCAGTCCACTCCCTTTGGCTGCCAGGTTACATCGATGTCATGCAAACTGTTCTTGTTATGTTAAGCATTACTGAACATTTTCTGGACAGATTTCATATATATTTTTTAATCTTCACCTAAGTACATGCTTATTGATTTTTCAGAGAGGGGAAGGGAGGAAGAGAGAGAGCTGAGAAACACTGATGTGAGAGAAAGACATTGATTGGTCACCTCTTGCGTGTGCCTGGACTGGGGACCGAATCCACAATCTACACATATTCCCTGACCAGGGATCCAACCCATGACCTTTCAGTTTACTGAGGATGCTCCAGCCAATTAAGTACACAGACCAAGGCTCTAAACTATATTTAAAAACCCATAGAAAAAGCAATATAATGAGGTGGTCAAGAGCAGGAATTGAGTAAATTTTTAGTTGTTACCATGGGCAAATTATGTGGCTTATATAAATACTATATACTTAGGTGCTTCACTTTCCTCACCAGTAAAACTGGCAGAAAAATTGTGTCAACACTGTGGGCTTAGAGTGATGATTAATTAAGCTTATATACCTATAAAGAATTTAGAAGATTATCTGTGCCATAGTAAGTATTATGGAAGGTTTGCTCTTCCCATCTCTGGACATAACATTTTGAGTAGCCTTATCTTTAAACTCATATTCATAGCATATAATGTAGATTACTTGAGCAGGATCGCATGACCACATCATTTTGGTTTTGGAGAGAGAGATAATGGCATAGATAACTTACTATACGGTATATATTTGAATACCCTCAGTATATAATGAACAAGGTATAAAATGTAACTTTTTATGAAAGGTAAATACAAAATAAAAAACCTACAAACTTTAATATTTCTTGTATTATTTTAGATTATTTAATTTTTGTGAAAATATTTAAATTAACAATATTCTCCTTTCTCTTGGGAGGAATGCATTTTTACTCATAAAGCCTAAGTGTTGTATGTCTTCTCAGCATAGTTTGGAGTCTGAACCTGATTTACTTTCATCTTATTCTCTAAGGCCTGTGTTTGCATACAAAAGGAGTTAGCAAAATAAAAATAAATGTAGCTATATTTTAATTATTAATTTAGTATATATTTAATTATGAATTTTAGATTTGATGATATATAATTAATATTTTAATAGCTATTACATATTTAGACATGTACATAGTACACATATAAATTATATATAATGACCATATTATATTTTATTAAATATTTTATTGTTTATATATTATTTTATTATGTATTCATTTATTTTGATTATTTCTACAATCTACAATGTTTAGTATTTATATGCATGATTAAACTAAATCAAAGTGCATATGAAAATGATTAATTTACCACCAATAATCGAAGAAAGTGCTCTCTTAATGACAGACAAGTAATTCTTATTTTATTCATATCACACAATTCTGTGACTTCTACAAGAGTGAATAGATTCTTTTTTAAATGAATAACTTTCTTAGTTGGATATGATCTACTAACAGCATGACTATTAAGATGGTGAATAAAAAGACTGAAACAATTTTATTGAAAATGCACAAAGGGCATTTTGATTTATTTTCAATTTGGTAAAGCTTTTGCAATTCCCACCCATAAACATGGGAGGTAGGGGGTGAGAAGGTTTTGTTCTTTAATGATGGAGAGAATTACCACTGATATTTCAGGATAGGGCGGAGGATTTAATATCCACTAGCACAACGTCAGTTTCTTTCAAGCATATTTAAATTCCTGTGCTAGGATTTGTGTGAGCACAAGATACCAATCAAAGGGAAACTTTCTTTTTTCAGGTCGTCCAAATAACTTCATTATCCCCACTCTATATCTTACTCTTAAAATATAAACACCCTGATGAACACCTTACTGATGTCATTAGTGTTCTTTGTGAGTTGGAAAGAAAGTTGCACTTCAATAAAAGTCAGAAAGAATTGAAAATATAAAACAATAAACAGAGATTAATGGGGCAGTATATGCAGTTTTCTCTTCCTACTGGGCAATTTCATGTGTTACAATTACAAACGGGGAAACTGTATTAATAATTTGATTCATAGAATATATTTTACAAAAAATATTTTGTTCTTGTAAATGTTTATTGAAATGCAAAATATTTTTTATTTTTAATGCACATTTGATATTTCCTATGTTGATTTAATGAGCCAGTAGTTCTTTGTGATTCATGGACCTACTACAAGCAGAGAAGACCATAGCCCTGCCACCCTCCCAAACTGGGAGAAGTCAACTAGATTACAGTTCCGAGTTCTATGTTTAATGAAACATTTGGATTTATGTTTGTTACAGTCATATTCCTGAACATTCCATAAAAGTTTTAGGGAGCTTGTCAGAGACCTTCAAAAAATAATGGGACATTCAAATATCATTAAATCCATTTTTAAGTTTCTCTTCTCCTCTGTTGATTTTAAAGGTGTTAGCTTATCAAGCAGTATCTTTGACTTTCTACTATTTTGATCAAGATAAATAATTATATATTTGGAAAGCATATTGTTGTGCTGGACATATGACTAATATAACAAAACCTTCTACTGTAAGGAGTTAATGTAAAGATCAATTTAAATCTGTTGTTAATAGTATTTAGCTTGATATTCCAAAGAAAACAATGTATTTTTATTGATGGTTCATAATGAAAGAAATTGCCCCTTCTTCGGTTAATATTCATAAAGTGATTATTTTGTAAAGGTCATCATACACTAGAGAGTATGTTTCTAATCTGTATATTCTATAGTTTTTCAAAAAAGTTTATTAAATTTATTGAGATGACACTGGTTAATAAAATTATAAAGGTTTCTAATGTTCAATTCTAAGATAAGTTATCTGTATATCACACTGTGTGCTCACCACCCAATTGAATCTTCTTTCATCACTGTATAATGGACCCCTTCACCCTTCACTACTCCACCCTATTCCCTGTGATAACCACCACACTGTTGTCTCAGTCTATGAGATTTTGTTCGTTTATTTTCTTATTTGTTCATTTGTTGCTTCTATTTTTATATGCCACATGAGTGAAACCATATGGTTTTAACTTTTGCTCTTATTTCACTTAGCATATTTTCAAGATGCATCTACATTGTCACAAATGGCAGTATATCATCTTGTCTATGGTTGAGGAGTATTCCATTGTGTGTGTGTGTATATGTATACACACACCTATGTATACAAATATATGTATATATATACATATGTATGTGCATACGCATACATATGTGTGTACGTATACAAGCATATATGTGTGTGAGTGCACATATATGTTTCTATACATATACATACACATCACAATTTTTTATCCAATCATCCATCTAGGAATACTTTAGTTGTTCCCATTTCTGGGCACTGCAAATAATGCTGTAATGAACACAGAGGTGCATATATCTTTGTGAATAATTTTCTTCAATTTTTTCTGGTAGATACACAGAAGAGGGTTTGTTGGGTCATTAATTTTTTTGAGGAGCCTCCATACTGTTTTCCATAGTGGCTATACCAGTTTATATTTCTATAGCTTTTTTTAAAGATTTTACTTATTTTTAGAGAGGGGAAGGGAGGGAGAAAGAGAGAGAGAGAAATCAGTGAGTGGTTACCTCTCACATGGCCCCAACTGGGGACCTGGCCTGCACCCCAGGCATGTGCCCTGACTGGGAATTGAACTGGCAACCCTTTGGTTTGCAGTCCAGGCTCAACCCACTGAGCCACACCAGCCAGGGCATTTTCTATAGTTTTTTGATGTAGAAAAGATATATAATTTGAATAAAACAGTGATGGATATAGAAACACTTAATTTTTATATCTTGACATTTCAACGTTTATTTAAAATAATATTAAAATCTATTTTATGTATGCCTTAGCAAGCCTTATGAGGTATTTTATGGATACATAAATATTTGAGTAAATTATAATTATTAAATCATTCCCTTGAAAGACAGAAAACTGTACAAGAACAACAATTAAAAAAAATCATTCCCTTGATTTCACTTTTAGATAACAGGCACTCATAAAATTTCCCTTTTGCCCTGACAAGTGTGGCTCAGTGGACTGGGTGTTGTCCCACAGATGGAAAGGTCCCACATTCAGTGCCTGGTCAGGGCAGATGCCTGGGTTGTGAGCCATGCCCCTGGGTGGGCATGTGTGAAAGGCAGGAGATCAATGTTTCTCTAGAACATGGATGTCTCTCTCCCTCTCTTTCCTTCTCTCTCAAAATAAGTAAATAAAATCTTATTTTTTTCTTTAAAATTTCCCATTCTGTATTCCCTTAACATGATTTAGCCAAAGCATGATACAATATAGTGTTTTTAAAAGAGTCATGTTTATTTTTTTTATTTTGGTAAGATATGTATAAAAATAAAAATTTGCCATTTTAACCAGGTTAAGTGTTCAACTCAGTAATATTTATTGCTTTCATAATGTTGTGCAGCCATCACCACTATTTATTTCCAGAACGTTTTCATCCCCCTAAACAGAAACTCTAAACCAATTAAACAATAATTCACCTAGTAAGTTTTAAAGTGTTGTATTTTTTGAATTTGATAAATTTAATGTTATATGATGATTTATGAATTAGTGTGGAAATAATGATTTGTTTTGTAATTTTGCATACATATATCTATATAGCTGTACATATATGTATATAGTTATACATGTGTATACGTGTATATATGTATATAATAATATCAAACACCATTGATTTTAAGTTAGATCTATGTATTAAATATTTTGACATTTAACTCATTTTATATGACTAGTATACCTACTTTAGGTGCATCAGACATAGATACACACTATAAAGCATTTATAATATTACATGCAAATATGAATATTCTTTGCTAATATGTTTATTATAGGTGCATAGTCAGATATATATATACTGTATATAATATGGATGAGTATGTCTAATGCCCTATAATCAGGTATATTAGAAATAGGAAAAAGTCTCTATGATATAAATAACTAAAAAATAGAAGCATGGAACAAAACTGAGGGATGAAAGCAGGGGAGGGAGGTGGGGATGGCTGCGTGGGGGGAGTGGGGGGAGGGTAAATGCAGACAACTGTACTTGAACAACAATAAAATAATTTACAAAATAATATTCTGTTCAAAATAAATGGTATTCTTACCTTTACACAAATGATATTTTCTACTTTACAAAGTCTCCCTGAATTGGTATTTTGTAGTTCAATAGAAGTTATTATCTTCTGGCACTTTCTGTCTTAAAACTCCAAGGCATATGATTTCACAATAAATTGAGTTACTAAATTTATCTACTTCCTTATTGTTATATCCTACTATTATTGTTTTAAATTATTGAAAGTTCTGTTTTTTTATCCCACTTTCATTAATATAGCTATCTGCTCTAAGAATATCTGTTTTTTTCTCAATGGTCTAGAGTAGGGGTGTTCAATCTTTTGGCATCTCTGGGCCACACTGGAAGAAGAGTTGTCTGGGACCACAAATTAAATACATTGTGGTACATAATCACACACACACACAGACCTCATAATGTTTTAAGTAAATTTATGATTTGGTGTTGGGCTGTATTCACAGCCGTGCTGGGATGCATGCAGCCTGCAGGCCATGGGTTGGACACCCCTGGGAGTAATGGGGAACCAAATTTTTATTATAAAATTTGGGGTTTATAAAACCTCATTATATATATATTATTTATATATATATGAATGAATCATTCTCCCTCTACACCTGCAACTTTCTGTTGATAAAGATACCTGGCTACAAACATACTTTCCTGAAGGTGTTTGAACAGGTTCCTTTGAATTGGTTATTAGATAGGATCGTGTATCTCACAATGCTCCGAAGGTGGCATTGACTTTATTATTAAAGCTTTTCTGGCTGTCTGTGCTGCTTATGTTCAGTATCAATACACAAATACTTTTTTTTCTAAATTGAAGACCTTCTGCTTTATGTATAACCTGATAGATATGGATTTCCTGGAATTATATAAACCTTGAAGCAATACTTCATAAAGGAAAGGTGTGAACATCCCACGCCTAGAAACCTACACTTTTCCCAAATCAAACGATACAGACTTTTATACTTTTAAATTAAATTTGTATTCATGAAGTGTTATCAGTTACATTCATGTTGACAAAGTTTTTCTACTTTTGGATTTCTAGTATGTGAACAATGACTGCCTTTCCTTTTAACTCCCACTTTATGCTTTCAAGTCAAAGGTCTACTTCTAACTACAATACCTTGAAAACCACATCCCTATCTCCTCATCAGACCTATGTCCTCACCTATCAGCATAAGGACAATGAGTTTAAATTCTGATCTTAAAAATGCAATATTATAAATTACTCTAATATTCTCTACCCTTAATTCTTTATTGGCCTCGCAGATCCCTCATCATACTATTTTTAAAAACTCAAAATCCATCTAACTTATAGTAGAGCATCTCCCATAATTATAAAATTATATGATATACTTTTACTTTGTATTTTATGGAAATAGCACTCATTGTTCCTCATGTAATTTGTTAATAAAGTATAGCAATGACTGGATGAACTTGAATTCTCAGAGACCCTTATCAATATAATAATGTTTAAAAATACAAACAAATACTAAAGAGACTTTTTAGAACATTATAACAATTCAGAATAATTTAATAAATTGTAATTTTTATTTTGCAAAATGCAAATTGGAATTCATAATCATCATATGTTTATATGTTCTCCATATTAATCATAAAGTGCTTTAATATCCAATTAACATTTAAAGAGAATCTGTTATATTTAGCACTAATACAGGTTTAGGAACCTGTATAAATTTCTAAATGTCATATATTTTAAAAATTGAAACCATTGCCCCGTATTTTGAGAATAAATTACTATGATCTATAAAGAAAAGGCATTGTGACTCCAAATCTTAGAATTTACTACTCTATATAAATTCATATTTGAAAATTGGCCCAAAGTATTGTTAACTTCCTTTCCTTCATGGTTCACTACACATATTCAGACATAGGCTTCAAATGATTCGTTAAAGAACACCAGCAGGTGATTGATAACCTGAAAAAAATCACCATACCTGTGGGAATAAATCAAAAACCTCAACATCCCACGTGTGTGGTAGGCCACAGTTATTTCAGCAATACCATCTATGTGTATTCATTGAGCCCCTAGAATTCAAATTGACATCAGCAAAATCAAAATTAATTACTTGAAAACAACCCTTTTGTCAATGTAATTATATTTGCTAACATGAAAAGTAACTATTCCTTGCATTACATATAACCTCAGTTTAAAAAGCTCTTTATTCTTTCCTTCTGTAAGAGTCAATATTAGAAGGACAAATGCGAGGTTTTACCTTAGGAAACATGATTAACTCTGTGCATATGGGTAATTCATTGGACATTCTGTGATGTTTCTGGAAAAGAAAAATGATGAATATGAGATAAGACAAAACCTTACAATGCACTGTTGCAAAATTTGAAGGCTCTGCTAGCTTAAGGAATGGCATTTTACAAGTAGAGTTTCTACTTAATAGTGACTTTTAAAATTTGCTCTTATTTATTGTGACTGAGTTAAGAACAGAGTAGCAGAGTAGAAAATAATGACAACAGGGCCACGGAAGGTAACTTAGACACATTTAAGTTAAACTCATTTGCTCCTCTGTGAAACATACGATTTATAATTTTCAATATTGCAAAGTATTTAAATGAGCTTGACATTAAACTATCTTTAGAAAATTTCTTGAAAATGTATTTTCATCTGTGAGAATTATGAAAAGGAATGCCAATTTAAATTTTATAGTATATGTAATTCACATTGCAAAAGTATGCATTTTATAGGCAGTAATTGGGGGAACAACAATAATAAATGGAAACATTTTAAACAATAATGTGAATACTTACATAGATTCATATTGTAAGTCCATTATAGCCTTATTTACATAAATATGATTGATTTCCATATTGAAAATGTTTTATCATATCTTGGGAAGAAAGATCATTAATGAATCTAATTCAGGAATAAATGCCTACCTAAGTAGGTTAAATTTAAATTTTATTTCCACTGTTACTTTAAATAGCTGGAAATTTTGCAGTTATTGAGGAAAAGCTATGCTTTCCCATTCTCTACTTTATAATATCACACTGCACCCTAGCAATTGACTACAAAATAGAAAATGCTTTTTATTAGGTTTTATTAAAAAGTTTCCAACAGATTTGATTATCCTGTAAAAATCGTATGTACAATAGTGAGATAAATTGGAATACATATGTTTATGAATTGAATGATTGATTGATTTTTTTAGAGAGAGAGAGAGGATGAGAGGAGAGAGAGAGAATGGGGAAGGAGGGAGGGAGAGAAAGATTTATTTCCTTTATTTATGCATTTATTATTTTATTCTTGTGTTTGCCCTGACTGGGAATCGAACCTGCAACTTTGGACAATGCTCTGACCAACTGAGCAACCAAGCTAGGTGGAACACATATATATTAAAATTATTTTATGATAGAAAACTCTCAGTAGGCAGAAAAAATATATTTGAATCTACATAGTTTTCTGAACCTTTAAATAATACAGGCTAACAAATGCCAGACTGTCAAACATGAATTTCTATGGAACGTTTAAAATTCAAAGTAATGTGAGGTCAAAATATAATCTTTAAAGTTTTCCCTTGAAAATAGAACACAAATAGGTTTAAATAAAAACAAATATTTATAGTGGACCATTTCTTCTACTTCAATGAATGGATACTCCTTGAGGACAGGAAATGATCTGGTTACAGAATTGCAAAGCTAAAAATACCTTCTGAAGTATCAGAACATTTTGGCCTCATAGTTTTCCATTTAACCAACTCTTACCTTACTTCCTCTTTAGCATGACATCACTAGTCAATGCTGCCAACAAGCCTGTTCTTCTAAAAATTATCTGATCTTTTCAGTTGGCCTAAGCTATGTTTGAAGAAATCCTTTCTATCTTGTATGAGCAGAATCTACCCTGGAAATTTTCAAAGGGATCTCTAGAGTGTGTGCACATGGGTATGCACATCCACACATGCATTGTAAATGAATACAAGAAACTAACTAGGAACCATGCATTTAATGCCTCATACAAATTATCTTGACAAAGGGCCCCTAATTCCTTTCTTCCATCATCACTGTTAAGATCATGGTTGCCCATACAGCCCCCTCCTTCGTTGGAATGAAAGTTTACTTCTTTTGTAACTCCATATTGAACACTGTTTTACACTAGATATAACATGTTCTAAATATCACCTATTTTATTTGCACTTTTTTAGAAAAATCTAGAATCTTAATATAACAACTTTTATAAGTGCCTCATATATCAGTTATAAATAATTCTAGAAGTTATCTAAAAGTAATAAAGACATGCTATTTTTGTGTGTACGTAATGAAGAATCCTTTTGTCTGTTAAAAGCATTAAAGGTCATACACACAATAGTGAGGATAAATTGACTCTACTAAGCTTAAGGGCTACTCAGTTTTTCCCTTGCTCAAATGTATATCGACTGCAAGATGAGGAAAAGAAGCCCACATACAAGTTAAATTAGTTTTTCCAAACATTTATGCACTTTTACTCCATAAGGAACAAGACAAGGTAGAGTAAATTAGTATTTATGTTACATTTGTTTAAATTTAAAAATATATAAATTTGACATATTTTAGGACAGGTACTAAAACATCTTCAGACACACTAACTGTAGTAACCATGACTGAACTTTTAAAATATTTAGTAGTCACTTTTTGTGTGTTCTACATACAGCCATATCTGAGGATGATGAGATGATATTGATGATTTTATTAGCTTTTTAAAAATTTGTTTCAGTAGTATAAGGGAAGATTGAGACTATATTTATGCCTCATACATGGAACATATATTAAAAAAATCATTAGAATGGACTTTAACTTATTAACTAAAATAAAAAAAATTATATGTATCTCTATTAAACATGCTCAAATATTATGACTATTTATATCTTTCTATGGGTAGTTTTTGAGAATCTTATGCAATTACTATTCAAAGATGTTTTTGTTTTTTTAGGAAAATTTGTTATTTTAGAATTTTTACTTTATTTATTTTTTATTGTTGTTCACATACATTTGTCTCCATTTTCACCCCACCACATGGCCCGCCCCATCCATCCCCACTTCCCACCCTTGAAACTACCCACCTTGGCTTTGTCTATGTGACCTTTATACATATTCTAAGATGGACCTTCCCCTCTTATCCTTCTCCCTTCTCCCCTCTGATTCCTGTCAGTTTGCTCTTTATTTCAGTGTTTCTGGTTATATTTTGCTGGCTTGTTTGTTTTGTTGATTAGGTTCCACTTATAGGCTAGATCATATGGTAGAAACAGCAGTAAAATGGAAAGAGAATCAACCATATGGGGAAACATATTTGCCAATGACACATTGGACAAGGGTTTGATCAGCAATATATATATATATAAAGAACTCATACGACTCCACTCCAGGAAGACAAAAAACCCAATTAAAAAATGGGCAAAGGACCTGAACAGATAGTTCTCCAAGGAGGACATACAGAGGGCCCAGATACATATGAAAGGATGCTCAGCATCACTAGCCATCAGAGAAATGCAAATCAAAACCACAGTGAGATACCACCTCACACCAGTCAGAATGGCCATCATAAACAAATCAACAAACAACAAGTGCTGGTGAGGTAGAGAAAAGGGAACCCGAGTGCACTGTCGGTGAGAGTGCAGACTGGTGCAGCCACTGCGGAAAACAGTGCAAAATTTCCTCAGAAAACTAAAAATGGAACTGCCTTTTGACCAAGCAATTCAACTGCTGGGATTATATCATGTGTTTTCAATTCAACAAATCGAAGAGTTTTACTAACTTAGCAAAGATAATGTTCATCATTGAAGATTATATTTGAATTAATAGCACTATCAATAAGGGATTATTTGTATAGCTATATATTTAACATAAAAAAGAAACAATGCTGAAGATTCTTAGACTTTACCAAAAAATAAAGGCATCTTTCAGTGCAAGACAGATTCGATAGGAAAAATTAGAAAAGCTGATAATTGTAACATATAAGTTATTTTTATTCTGGTACTAGACTAACTATATTTCTGTATAAATTGAAAGATATCAACCAATCAAGGAAGATGTAAAGGGAAAACTGATTAGAAAGGAAGCCATTTGATATGACCCTAGGCCACCAGGCAAAACAATTCTATCCATTAAAATATCAAGTTCTGCCTGGTGTGGGTTAGTTGGTTATAACATCCTCTGTAAACTGAAAGGTTGTGGGTTTGATTCCTGGTCAGGGCACATGCCTAGGCTACAGGTTTGGTCCCAGGTTGGTGTACATATGAGAGGCAACAGATCAATGTCTCTCACACTGGTGTTTCTCTCCCTCTCTCTCTTCCACCCTTCCTCTCTCTCTAAAATCAATAAGCATATCCTTGGGTAAGGATTAAAAAATTATATATATATAAATTTTACTTATTTATGTGTATATACAATTTATATATAATATATACATATGTGTGTATATACATATATATGTCATTTGTTCACTGTGTCTGCTTTTTATTAGAGATACAAAGGAGTTTTTGCAAACAATATTAGTAATTTCACAAATATAATCACTTTAATATCTTCTCAGTTTATATTAGAATCTAAAAAATAGCATAAAATAAATCAGTATAGATTTATTTTTAAAAACATTTTGGTTTTAAGTTTTTTCCTAAATAAGTTTATGTGATTACTAACTGAAAGTAAAAGGGCCACTTTCTTGCATATACAATCTTGTTTTTCTCCAATGTGTTCAGTTTTCTCCTGTTGTTCTGGTAGAACTATTAATTACATCCTCGTAAAAGTGCCCAGTTTAGATAATATAAGGTGCATATAAAAATTTATTGAATTTCGTGTTTTTTATTAGGTACTGTACATTTTTTCTCTATGAAAAATTTTTGGAGGTATCTATGAGGAAACATTGTCTCTTGTTAAAAATTCTTTGCGAATGAAAAAGCCCAGGTGCTAAGTTTCCAATTAAAGTGAAGTAAACTGTCAACTGAAAATTTTAATTAATGTCTTTTCATTCTACCAGAATACCAACAACCTCAGCTGAGGCATGCTGCTCTGCATAATTCAGCTTCAGAGTTCCCTGAGGGAATCTCTGTTGCTCACCTGTCCTCAGGAGTGTGGCCATTGCCTTGCCTGTCTACTGAGTTGCTGCTGGAACAAAATTGAACGTTTAGATTTCTCAAGAGCTGTAAAAGTTGTACTTCTGGCAGGCATAAAAGAAAATGTCACCTGACTATATCCCTCTGTGAGGCATGATTTCTCCTACCTCATCTTCCTCACCTTCCTGTGAGGAAGATTATAAGAATTCCATTTTTTTAATGGAAACTGCCATTTAAACATTTATGACAAGTCTTATTTCATGGAGAAATAAATTATCACATGTAACAACATAACAACAAGGCTGAAATATTCATTGCCTAGGACAGCAGTTTTCAAACTGTGTGCTCTAAGAATTTTTAACCCAGTAGAGGTCACAGCTGATCTGACAGATACACACAAACTCTTTTCTTAAATATTGTTACACGTGTGTAATGCACCCCAATGAATGGTTCTCATTCATTTGCTATATGCTATTTTATTATTCTACTTAAATTTATACAAAAATAATTAGACTCCATTTTAATAACAAACTCAGAGGTCACTCAAAATATGATTGCAAACTCCAAAAACACATAATCTTATATTTTACATTGTTATATTTATTTCAGAAAGGATAGTGCTTCTTAAGTGTTGCTCACTTCATAATTGGTTGTATCCAGCACTGTCTCAGGTGTAAAGGTGATTTCTGGGAGACCTTGAGGTTTATATACTTAGAAAGTAAGAAACTAAAAACCAGCATTAGACATGGCTGTACTACACAGACAAGGAGTCGAGGTGACACATTAAGCCATCATTTCCATTGAGGACTATATTGACATACTGCATTATTTTAATCTTAATTAAAAATAATTGTGCTGCGTGTGTGCTTTCTTAGCCTTTAATTAACATAAGCTCTTCAAAACCAAAGTGGCAGCATAATAATGCATTTATAATTTATATTATAAATGGTAGCCCTAGAGAAAATGCGTTGCTATAATTCTCTTGTAGGTCTACTGATGTCACACTGCTGATGAAAACACCAATCAGCTACAGGATGAACAGGGAGAAAGAAAGCATTAGACATGATTTATATTCTTAGAAAGTATTATATATTTTTTTTGTTTTACAATCATGCTTTCCAATTAGTAGTTCTACTTCTGCGTGTGTGTGTGTGTGTGCGTGTGTGTGGTATGATGTGGCATGTTTCCAAATCAGACGTATCTGCAGGTGACTGTCAGTTTAGTTTAAACATTACAAGCTTTAATTAGAATTCTAAGTAGCCTTCAAGTAAAGAGAAGCAGATGATGACTGTGGTAAAGCAGACAAGGATAGGGTCTATAGTTACAACTACCTGTAATGTTAATTTTCTGTTCTCCCAGGAATATTTTTACTGGCTCTTAGTTTGTTGGTTGGCATTTTTGCAAGGGATCATTGAGACAGATCATTTAAAATAACAAACAATCCCCTAAATCATTTATACATGACCTTGGAAAAAAGTTTAAAACTTGGTCAGGGGATAGATTCACATTCTTGATTATCCCTTCGTTTAGCTAAAAGTGCAATGTGAGGTGGCCCAAAGGAATTCAAGTTAAAAAGGGAAAATCCTAGAATCACTAGTTCAGAGCATGCACATGTGGATTGGCCTCAGGTCATTCTGCTTGTTTCTATAAGAATCTAGGGCCAGCTTGTTCTTTATTTGTTCTGCTGATTTAATCCTATCCTGAGACCAAATACATGATTACAGGCCAGGAACTCCTGAGTCATCTTTAAATAAAATAGCAAACAGTAGTCTCACTATCCCTTTTGAAACATTTCATACAAAATAATATATAATTTTAAAAAAATTCACAATTTGTTCTGTGGTCCCTAAAAGATAAGCACTCTTAATAAAACTGAAACTGGCAGTGCACTTAATCAGTACAGAAATATTTTAGTGCTGCCTCTTGCAAGTCATTATAAAACAGTTTTTCTCTTTAGGAAGTAGATGTTTTTCCTCTATTATATAATGCTCAAAAGTTTAAGAAATTTCTTTGCTTTTCTCATTCATTCTTTTCAGGAAATAAAAGGATTGTTGAGTTCATTTCTGAATAAAATTTTGAATATATGCTTATTTGAACATATGCTCCCTTCTGGAGATATAGAAATGTTGTCTTATATATACTTTATAGAAAACAAATTCCTGTATATATTTGTAAAAAGCTAATATGCATAATTTATCTAAAATATGTATTATGTAATATAATCACTTCTTAATTAATTACAAAATTATTGAAAGATTATTCTCATAGACTCTCAATTTTATAATCAATAGAGTTGGTTCCACCAGTAATTGTATATTTGTTAAGTAGAAAGTAATCACCACAAATTATTTCATTATTACTAATGTAATCAGTAAGATAATGATTATTATCATTATGAAATTTATGAATTGCTATTTAATTTCATTCTCAATACCAATCTACTCTCTCTGAAACGTGTTTTCATATTGTAATCATAACTGAAATGTGAATCATAACTGAAATGTGTTCTATTAAGAAGCAGAATAATTTTGAATTGTGTATATTTTGCAAGTGAACTTTGTTATTTGAAAATATCTTTATGCTAAGAGAAAAAAAGATACAAAAAATTAAAATGATGTTTAGAAGTCATCTCCCTCACCAGAGGAATTCTCTCTGAATCATTTATCACAGGTTGTTTAACTTTTCTCCTATTCATCTATTGAAAAATAACATTTTACTCTGCCAAATTACCCAATCCCTTATTGGGAATTTTTGAACTCAGAAAATTTCTCTAAAGTTGAAGAAAAATTTACTTTTCAGTAGTTTCTAGACATTTGTCCTGGTTATATACCCTTAGGAACAAAGTGGTATATACCTTCTGATTCTGCCTTAGACATATCCTTCATATATTTGAAGAATGCTTTTAGCTTCTAAATTTTCTCTTTCTGTTTGGTGATTTTTACTATTAAAATAACCCCCAAGCATTGTGCTGAAGTGCTGTGTAATGTTTCTAAATGCAAGAAAAGTAATGATGCGTTTTATGGAGAAAATATATCAGGCATGAATCAGTACTTTTGGCCTTGAATTGGTGTTAATGAATCTACAATATCATCCAGAAAAAGAAGAGGAGATTTGTAGTAAGTATGTGAAGACATTCACCAAAATGAAGAAGTAACATCTGTAGTATATGATGAAGCTATAGTGAAGATGGAAATGTGATTAAATTTATGAATTCGTGAGACTGCAGCTTGTTTTAAAAAGTATGGTGGGCAGCATGTTGTTAGGTTGAAAGCCAAAAAATGTAAGGTCATGTTACCCAGAGTCAGGAAAGTGTTATACTCTTCATAGCTACTGGTTTAATATAAATAAATACTGCATAGCATTATTTATGAAAATATATATTAAATAAGGTGTCTTTAAACAGAAATGTACATAAAACAAGGTTGTGTATTGATCAGCTGACAAAAAAATATTGTAACCTGAGACTCTTAGGAATCAAATTCTGTATTTCCCCTGGGCGTATTGGCTCAGCATTCACTAATGCAGTGCTCAGGGTGACTCTGTAGAAAATAATTGTCATGAATAATGAGAATTGTATAGTGATACAAAAATTTGACCATATACATTTTACTCAGAGAGTCAGTTTTTTTACTTTTTTTGAGAGCCCAAGATAGTATCACTTTAAAAGAAGTAATGTTAATAACTAATATTTGCATAATGTTTCACATATTATGAACTTAAATTCTTTTCATGTATACTGGATATAGGAAATCAGACTATTTATATTTTTAAATGTTATTCTAATAGCAAAAGTGTTGATATATGTATATTGAGTACCAATTGTGAGTTCATAATTACAATAACATATTTTGAATATAATCAGAACTTTTGTAATTGAACATTTTATTTGTTTCAAAAATTTTTAATATTTTGGTTGCTTCTTTGTAGAACAACAGAAACATTAACAATAAAAACAACAATGACAACAGCAAAACATATTCTTCTCACAAAGACGAATGTGATGGACAGTGTCAAAAAATAATCACAGCAAATGATTGAGCAATCTCACAAGAAATTTGAGTTCTTCTTTAGTAAATTTCAGAATCTGACAGTTTTCTTTTTCTCAGACACCATGATTTTTGGTCAGTGAAAAAGAGGTCAACCATTTAAAAATATCTTACTGCTTTAAGTGCTCTAAAGCTGCCATGATAAATTTAGTGTTTTGGGAAACAAATTATGTCAACTCTATTTTTTCATCTAAATATTTTATCATTTATGCTCTTACAGTTTTCCAAATTTTCTCCCTTTCTCCCCCTCCAGCCAGCCCACCCTGATTCCCACAGTCAATCCCCACACCATTGTCCTTGTCCATGGGTCATGCATACATGTTCTTTGACTAAACTCTTCACCTTCTTTTAACCTGTCCCCACCTCTCCACCTCCCCTCTTACAACTGTCAGTCTGTTCCATGTTTCTGTGCCTCTGATTCTATTTTGGTCATTAGTTCATTTGCTTATTAGATCCCACTTGAAGATGAGATTATGTGGTATTTATCTTGTTTTGACTGGCTTATTTCACTTTGCATAATAGTCTACAGTTCCATTCATGTTGTTGCAAAAGGTAAGAATTCCTTCTTAAAATCTGTCATTCTCATTAGCAGTCAATTTTATTTTTTATAAAATTTCATATTTTCTGTGTGTGCAAAATGCCTTCAATTTATTTAAATATGAGCATACTCCTAACAATGCTGATACATTGATTTGGTCTGGGCCCACATAGCTTTTTCAGATACCTTTGGGGAAAAAAAAGTAAGGTGATAACATAATTCTTCCCTGGTAGTTATGGTAGCATCTCTGTGGATCTCTTTAAAATATCATTATTTTACAAATTTTTCCAGCAAGCTACAAAATTAAGCTTATTTTCCTTGATATCAAGGAAGTTCTTACTGGGATTTCCAAATTATATATATTACTTAGTTTCAATTCTATGTGCAAAATGGTTGGTCCTACAGATAGAGTCCAAGTTTTCAGAAAAAACTAATTTAAATGAGTAGAATTCTGCTTAGGTCTCTAATCAGAATTTATCAATATATTTATAAATGGTCATATAAAATCTTGGCTTAAATTATTTTTAATTTATTGTTCATTGTGAATAGTTGTTAGGGTACAGATATAATGATATGGGGAAATTTATTTAAGTAACTCCTCAAATTATTTTATCTATATCTGATTTCTAATCCATTGTCATAAATTCTATGAAAGTGTTGGAGAACAAAATTTTTCCAAATACCAATGTTATTTAAACTTTTATTTTATTTTTATTTTTATTATTTTGCAGAGACAAAATGCAGAATTGTCTTCAAGGATCATTAAAAATTCCTATTCTTTTCTAAGAATATCAAGTAGCCAGAATGTTTTAGTGAATCAATTATAAGATGCAACATTTTTCATCACTGAAATTGGAAAATTTCTTCTGACAGTGATAGATAAAATTGTGCTGTGTATTTCAATCAATGGCTTATCAGTTTTGATAAAATAAATTATATTTTTGACACATTTTAGGTAGGTGGTAGAAATGTTATTTCTGAGTTGAGTTGAGGAGTTCCTATGTTGGGATATGTCTGTCATCTGATCATTTAATTTCCTCAAATTCTTGCTTCTTCAAAGGGAGTTTTTCAATGAAGCCCTCAAACAATTAAAACATAGAATGGGTCATTCCCTCATGGTGATTTCAGTTCTATTATCAATGACTTAAGAATACTTAGGGATAGATTTTACAGCAGTTGCAATTTAACTTTACAATTGCTTATAAAATGGTTCCTTGTAATAACACATTTTAACTCTCTGTGTTTTTAGTTTAACTCACTTGTCAGCATTCATTGGTTTGACAAAAAAGAGGAAGAGAAAATTGTTGGCCAGTGTTATAAGTAATAAAATTATTTTTCCTGAGACTTCAGAGTTATAATGAAATAATATGAACACCCAATCACTTCTGATAATATCAAAATATCCTTTGTTTAGGTAGTTGAGAAGGGAGAAATAACAAAGGGCAGAAAACAGTTGAAGAATGACCCAGTTGGCCCCAAATGGGCATACAGGGGGATACAGGCCATATCCCCCTTTATAGCAAAAACTTCAAGACAATTATCAGCAAAAAATATATGAATATGTTTATATACAATCATCAAATTATTAAATCCTCCAAACATTTAAATGTGTTAAAATACTACATATTAAATGATGGTCTTGTTTATTTTTTGATTCTGTGCATTTAAATTTGACTTTGATTAGATATTCTTGAACATTTTAAACATATTTGGAGAGGGTAAAGTATAAAGTGATGTCACATGAAGTTAGCAACCAACTGATAATCTGAAGTATCCATGTAGATACTTCGATTCAGTTTTACTTATTTTTAAAATTAAAGAAACTGGAGAGCATTATGCTAAGTGAAATAAGCCAGGAGGTAAAAGACAAATACCATATTGTCTCACTTGTAAGTGGAACCTAATCAACAAAACAAACAAGCAAGCAAAATATAACCAGAGACATTGAAATAAAGAACAAACTGACAGTAACCAGAGGGGAGTGGGGAGGAATAAAACAGGGGAAAGGAGAAGAGCCTTCAAGGAACATGTATAAGCCAAAGGGGAGTAGGATTGAAGGTGGAATGTGGGGGTGGGTGGAGTGGGGAAAGTGGTGATGGAAACGAGAGACAACTGTACTTGAACAGCAATTAAAACAAAATTTAAAGAAAAAAACACACTAAAAATTGCACATCAAACCTTATGGTAGTCAAAGCAAGTACTTAAGATTTATGAAAATGTGGTGATTAGGATAATTTAACATCAATTTTATATAAAAGTCCAGTATTAAATTCCAATTGCTCAAAAAGTTTGAAATATCTTCTCTTCCTTCAAAGAGGGAAGAAAATATTGATCAAATGATAATTGTGCTTTACATTCTATGTGAATAACTATTTGGTAGAGTATTATCGCTTTCACCTATATCTCCATCCCACATTAAGTTGGAAGAATGATATTTTTAAAGGAAATGGAACAAGCTTTTCTTAAGATAAAAATATTACCATGAACACAACAGTTATTCAATAAATATTTTGGGGAGAGAGAGCAAAAAATTCTGTGGATTTTTCGAAGTTATATTGATCATTAGCTTAAAATAAGTGAGGTGGTAAAATACAAATACTATATGATCTCACCTGTAAGTAGAACTTGATCAACAAAACAAACAAGAGCAAAATAGAACCAGAGGCATGGAAATGAAGAACAAACTGACATTGATGAGAGGGCAGTGGGGAGGTGATAATGGAGGAGAGAAGCAGAAGGGTCATCAAGGAACATGTATAAAGGACCCAAAGGCAAACACAATGGCAAGGATTCGATGTGGGAGGGAGGAGAGGGCAGGGCCTGGGAGAGGAATGGGCAAAAAAGGGGGACAACTGTAATCAAATAATAGTTAAAAAAATGCAAATCACTAAGAGAGAATAACATATATTTATATTATATAATTATATTTCTTACACATATTTACATTATTATTGCATTTAGTTGAAATAGAAATGTATTTATACATATATACATTCACATACATACATACACACACATATATACATATATCCTATGTTTAATGACCTTGGCAGCACTTTAGTACCAATGAAAACATGTTCTTATGATTGATTATTAGTTATTATAAAAAGTATATTACATGAGGATAATTTAAATTATTTTGATATGGAGGCCAAAATAAATTATATTTATTATGTCCCTTTCTTCTTCTTAAATGATAGGCAGCCTATTTCTGAGGTGGTATACAAGAATATCACAGAATTGGCAAAAGACTGATATATTTCCTCTTTAAAAAGCCTAGTTTTAAATACTGAAAAATTCCATGTATCTGTTTAAAAAAGATAGGATGAGAGAGAGGTAACCAAACCTTTAGTACTGAATAAAGTGCCTGTCAGAATGACCATTCATTGGGACAAGTTTCAAATACAGGGCACACATGGGGTAAGTAATCAAGTAGGTGAATTAAATGACAAGAAATATTGAGATATAACATCATACACCTAGGCACAGTTTATTTATGTGTTCTTTAGAAATCCTTAACAGTCTTGGTTTCTTCATAATCACTATTTCTTGCCACCTTAGTGAATAGAGTTCAGAATGTTGTGGATTTCAGGTCTTGCCAAGAAAAACAAAATTGCTCAATTAGACTCTTGGGAGAGTCTTCATTTGTCATTGTGAATTACTTTGGTCATTGCCTCTATTAAGGAGGAAAAAAGGAAGGAAACGAGGAATCATGCACTGTGAACAGGTCAGATTAAACTAGCCAGATGGGTTCATGGTGTCATATATATTGTAGAAAAAAGAAAAAGAACAAAAAGTTTGGATAGCGGATAACTTAATTGTCTGCCACAATCAGTTTGGAAGGACTTTTAAACATGTCCAAAATGTCTACCAAATTTTTAGCAGGAGTGACAGTAGATTTTTAAGTAAGGATAAAAATGCAGCAGTCTTTCTAGAATAAAACTCTGACAGACTATGATGAATTACCTTATTATAGTTGCTCGCATGACAAATGTACTTGATCAGTGTTTCTTCCTGGGAATAGTTGAGCTTATCCAGAGGCAAAAGTTGAAAGGAAATAAGAGCTAACCAGTAATCCTAAGTGTAATATATCAGCATTTCCATGAAAGTATTCAAGAAAAAACCTTATCAATTACTGTTTATGTCAACAGAAAGTACTTCCATATTCCCTTATGGTAAAACCTTTTTTTTTTTTTTTGAGGATTTAAGTGACTTTCCTAAATGGCAATATAGATCATGGGGAACTTTAAAATATTTTTCTACATGGCCTATGAGTTATCCAACTTCTTAAGAAATCTTTGGACATATTCTCAGTCCAAGTTTTGGATGATACACTGTAGCCACACATTTGTAACTATACCCCTAATACAAACATTATGATTTATTCAAATATTTTTAAATTGAATACGGGCAATTGGGAAAAATAATGGAATTAAGAAAACTGAGAGGATATCTAGAAATGCATAAGTCACTGAGTGATAAATCTGTTAATAAGTTTATTTAAAAGAGCAATCACTTCAAAATATATCTGTATTTATATAATCTTGCTGCTGCTATTAGAAAACATGATCAGGAAATCAAAAGCATTGCAAAACTTGTTGCATTAATTTTTATGTCTCTATTTAAGGACAGGTTATGAATTTGTCTACTGGGTTACAAAACTTTACATAAAGAACGATGTAAAGCTATGGCTTTTTGTAATTTCTTACAAATTAATGGTAGAATGTTTGATTTCATTGCTTGGTATTTATTTTTTCTTCATTTCATGTAAGTTTAACACAACCTGGATTATGAGGCATAATTGTTCTTTTTTTTTCTTTGAAGAAATTTTATGTCTTGAGCAATTAGAGTATTTTCAATTTATTGTTAGTGAATTAATAATTTAACACATAATAGTGCATTTCCTACACCCTTGTATATTTCTTCACGTATCTATTTAGATAATTGATCAAGTCAAGTGATAAATATGTAAGTAGATCCTTAATGTTCTGCCACATCTGCCTTTAAGAAAAGTGTAATGTGTCCAGATGGTGCACTCTGTAGGGTGATCCAGCTAAGAAGCTGTCACAATTGTCTGGTCGATACACTCATTTATTGAAGCTTAGATTTTGAAATGCTATGTACATAAGTGACAAATGAAAGGCTGTGTTCTGGAGTCTACATACAGTTATATCTCCTGTATTTTTCTAATTTTCATAGAGTACACAATGTTCATGCACAATGTATTCCATACGAATGAAAACTAAGCAGTGTTTTTGAGACTGCAAATTGTGACCCATTAATGACTCATGTGAATAGTTTAGATGCTTATGAACAGCATTTTTTAAAAAGAAGAAAATAAAAACCTAAGTACATGAATGATTACTGTTTTTTGAAATGAGTTTTAGTTAAATATATATGCATATACTCAAACATGCAAATGTTTTCATAGGGTTATATCACACAGTGTGTTTCTTTACTATGAATTGTAAAGACTGAAAGATCCTGGTGTAATGATTAGAAGAGAAATTAATGATTAAAACAATTAACAGAAAGAAAACTGAACCTTCATTTAAAAAGGTTAGACATTAAACAGGGTTTTCTTCATCGGTGCTCGTTAGAATTGAGGCATTTTTTGAAATATACAGATGAATGATCTTTAATCATATCTGTTAACTCCCAAACATTTGCCATGTTGCCATGTCATTGTATTGTTTTTAGAAATCTCCAGATGATTAGAATATGTAGCCCAGTTATAGAACTTCTGCCATAGATTAGCAATCATGATGATCTTATTGTTTAATTTTACCTTTGCTTCATTTTGTGATTCTTGACAGTTGGCGCATCAGAGTTTAAACTATTTAGACATCAACACTACAAATTAAATAAAAAATACCATTTGGGAGATAGTGTAAAATTTGTTTAAGGAATTTTCAAATGTTACAGATAAATTCTATGCTTATAAAAAAATTTTATTTGTGTACCAGTAAAAGAGAAGAGTGTCATAGAAACAAATAGTGCAGTTAATAATCAAGAATATTAAGTATTGCAAGCATTAAGAATGTAGTAATTGGTTTTCCATCCTCTTTGATAATAGCTCTATTCAAACAGTTATTAACAAAAGATCTCTGGTAATTTTTTAATCTGTCTACTTATTTATTGTGTGTGTATATTTTAAGTTTATAATTTTATTTTTTCTTACCTAAAGATCAGCTTTCCTCTTCTCTTATGAATCTTCAATGCTTATGTTACCTTTTTCCTCTGTTCTATAGTCAAATGTGTTCTATTTTTTCACTTGAAATCAATGACAAAGTTTATTGTAATAATTTTAACATTTCCAGCATTAGTGTGAAGTTTATGCAGAGGCTAAGGGTCACTGATACCTGTGAGTCATAAGCTGATAATCCTCTTCCATTTGTCCCTCACCATCCTTGCCTGTTGGTTTGTGCATCAGGTGCCTAAAGTTTAGAGAGAAGGACAGCGTATGCTAAGTGAACTAATAGATTTGGACTTCAGAGTTCCTTTGGCTTGGTGCTTTTTGTTTTGTTCTGCTTAATTTACCTGCTTTTTAGCTTGTAACTCTCAAAGTCAGTGCAAAGTCAAATTCAGAGAAGAACTAAATGATATAAACAAGTTTGACGAGCCCAAGTGATGTGAATAAGTCTGACATCTATTTAGAATGTTTGAGCAGGACTACGATATGCAAGGCTAACTTTCCAATTCTTAGTCTTCCTGATCGTTTTCAATAACAGAAGGTCAGACTTTAGCAGCACATGTTGAAATATAAATATAAAGTGAACATGGCACAAATTTTAAAGGAAATAATTTCAAAGTTTTTATTTTAAGTTGACAAAATTCTTCTGATATTTACTCTGCAGTCTGGGCTTTCCATTTTTGCACTTATGTTTACTATATTTTAACTGGTGTATTTCATAGATGGTTAACTACCAAATTTTTATACAAATGTTGGGGCAGTTTTAATAATTGTTTAGAATAATTCACCTCTTATTAAAATCACAATTATCCTTGTAGAATGAAGTGCTAAAAATATAATTTGTTGCCTAATATTTTTTACAGTGAACAGACCCAAACACATATATGCCAACATCCAAACTCTTTATCTTAAAACACTTTGCCATATAATTTATCCAAAACAATATATAAAAAAACATCAGTTACAGTGGCAAGATAAATGTGTGACAGTAACCAAGTTTTTTCTAAAGCTTATACTCAATGCTATGAATGTATAGTTGTAATCTTATCTATTTCTATGAAAAAATCCCATATATCTTTTTAAACAGAATGAGGTGAATAATATCTTTATTATAAAGAATTATTTCCACTCAAACACCATTAAAATTCATACAGTTTCTCACTTTACAAGTATAGTTCCTCCATTAGACAAGGATTAGACTCTTCATCAAAATATTTTTCTTCATAGCTCTAGGGCCTCCCCATGGGGTTTAAATCATTTAGGGAAAGAAAAAAAATAATAGTCCTTCCATTTTCTTAGTAATATTGCATTTATGGGTTTATGTATATCAATAGCTTCTTATGATCTCAGAAATAAGGAAAGAAAGTTAATAAGTGTATCTGTCTCTTAGGGAGAATTTAACCAATAACCAATTTTAACTCATAACAGTATCCATATATGTGATTACAAATAGTTTTCTAGCATTTTTTAATGGTTTTATTTATTCCTAGAGAGGAAGGGGGGAGAAAGATAGGGAAATAAACATCAATGTGAGAGAGAAACATCAATTGGATACCTCTTGTATGCACTCCGACCTGGGGATCTGCCAGCAACCCAGGCATGTGCCCTGACAGGGAATCAAACCAGTTACCCTTTGCCTTGCAGGATGATGCCCAATCAACTGGGAGAATTTTCTAGCGTTTTTTAAAAGTGCAGTTATTGTTTAGCCCAGTTACAGGAGTTATAGATGTCTGCTGAATTTTGTCCTAGCTGTGTATTTTTGCTCATTTTTAGACATAGTGAGTTTTTCCTTCATAGTAATCATTTATAACATTTCCCACAATATTTCATTGTGAAAGATCTTTTGAGATTATCTAATCTATCTGCCTTCAATATGTAGATTAGAAAATAAAAATAAAAAGAAGAGAAATCCTGGAGTTATCTTTGTGGAATCTCCCAAAATAGACATTATCAAGCACATATACATCCTTGGACTATTTATGATATATTATTTCACTTGATACTCCCAATATCATGAATTGGTAAAGTAGGTATTAAATTATTTTTCCAAGTAGCTAGTGCTGGTGGACAGCAAATTACAGCCCTTTACACAAATAGTTTCCTGACCTTTGATTTGTACTATGTTATAAATAATATGTATTCTATAAAATGAAAGGCACTATAGCTATGCATAAGGAAGTTTGGTGGGTAGGGCAGGTGAAAGTAATGGGGGGGGAATGGGTACAACTATAATTGAAAAAAAAACAATAAAAAATACAGAGAGCATGCAGACTATCAACTTTCAGTTAGTTGGGTTGGCAACCTGAGAGTTTAGGTGACAATAAAAATCTGAATTAGTGTAAAAAAGAAGGACTCTGGAATGAAATAATTCAAAGGGGAAACTCAAATAATGGGTACAGACCAAGGCTGGGAGACTGGTATCTTTTTATCTGAGACTATACAAAGTCAATGAGAATCAGGGAATCAGATAAATATGGAATGTAAATTTCCTTGGTCTTGAAGTTAAAAAGTGACTTAGGTCCAGTAGTCTAGAAGTAGAGACATTTTCATATTTGAGAGCAAAGTAAAAGGGTTGCTGAGCAGAATGAATTTTCTGAACAGAAATGAAGAACCTGATCCTGAAAATATATAGTGTGCTTGTGTTGTCCTGGAAAAGTGGCTAGAGATCACTGTTTTTTAATTTTAACATTGATTGTATATATGTCATAAGCATGCTGTAAATATATTAAATAATTTTGAATTGATGTTTTCATAAAGAGTTTACTTTTGAAACAGAAAAAAAAAAAGGAATGATGATTTCTGAAGTAAAGTTAAAAAACCATTGAACCAGAAATCCAGATTTCTTTGAGCCTGAGGTAATCAATGTCTTACTTTCACATATAATATGTTAGAATATATGCAAAGTCCCTTCAGTTCTTATGTTTGTGTATCTATCCAAGCATGCAGGAACTATGGGGATATATAAGTATGAGTATCCAGCCAGGTAATATGAAAAATAGAGATATCTATTGAGGAAGATACAAGATATAAGAAACATCATACATGGGACAATGACACTTCAGTCCCCTTCAAAGTAGGCACCTTGGAACCTCACACAGTTCTCCCAGTCACAATCAGCTGCCCTGTTGTATTTTCCTGAATCTCATCAACAATATGAAATCTCACTTTCAAAGTGATTTAGTTTTGGGAAAAGCCAGAAGTTGCAGGGTGCCAAATCTGGGCTACAGGCAGGCTGCCCCACCTGGGTGATTTGATGTTTTGCCAAAAGCTCTGCATGAGACATGATGCATGAGTGGGGCCATTGTTGTCATGAAGCTGCCGGTTACCAGTTGCCCATCCATAGCTGTGACCTTCTGAATCATCTGAATAATTTCCAAGGAGAAATATTCAAGCTTAATACAAAATTTGATGCAGATTTGTTGTTCTACTTGCTGAATTGTTTTGAATGTGACAGCCACACAACACACATGATCATTCAGTGGCATCTACCACCCCCACTGATTAGTACAGTGAAGTCAATATTGATCACACATGCACATTCCAGTCCACTCAGCTTGGCTGCCAGGTACATCGATGTCACACAAACTGTTCTTGTTATATTCACAATGGTTGAACTTTTTCCAGACAGACTGTGTAAACCCTAATAAGGCAAAGTGGAAATCACCATGAACTACTGGCACAAGGTTTCCATGAGAGCCAGCAGTGACTATGTTGGAAATATAATGCATGGTGATATCACTATCACTATCATAGTAATGACATTGCAATTTGGATCCTGGGGGCTCTGATCTTGTTAGAAAATTGATATACTATTTAGCTTTCCCTGCATTTAAATAGGTATAGACCCAATTAGATGACTTATTTAAAGGATTTAAGTTACATTAACTGGTTTCTGTTTTTAAATATTATGTCCCTGATATAACATGAATTTAATTGTGGTTTTCATCCATGAGAACAGAGACAATCTGCACTGTGCTAAAAGTTATGGTTTGTTATCAATCCCATGTTTTTGCGAGGAGCATTGTGGAATGTGTGACAATAGCAAATAATTACAACAAAATGAAATAAAACCAGTCTATAGACAGGCTTCTGATTTCGGACAACAGCCTGACACAGTCACAAACATATTGTCTTCTGAACACAGTCTAGACGTGTAAGCTATGTTAAAATTAAAATGTTCTATCCTTAAAATTCATCACTCCTAAAAAATGTATGGTATTTAACTCATTATGCAATAATGGAGAATCTCCTTATAATCTCATAGAGTGCCAATCTTTCTATAATTATGGTAATAATAATTTTGAATAGACTCTTTCAGAAAAATCTAGGACAGTCTACAAATAATAAACAAAAAATAAAGCAATCTGGGATCCCTGCCCAGATCATCACAAATATGTATAATGAAGCAAAGAAAGAAAATAAATACTTATAAGTACAACTGACTCCATGATGAAGAAAATTAAAGGGACGGTAATTGGTCAGAACTATGGTGGGAAGTTACTACAGGCCTTTCATGAATCTCCTTTATAAAAAGCTACATTCATCTATATTTAAGAATTTCCTTTCTTTAGAATTCTTCAGAATTCTTTTCAGATAACACAAAGGAAGCTGCCTGTTCTTCCCTTATTTTACAGGTAGAAGTATGACTCAAAGAAACTGCAACTTACCTAAATTGTGCAAATCTGCCTTAATTAACTATGTTAATTGGAAAGTCAGCATAGTTCAATTCAAAATTCTGCCTCTCAAAGCAGACATTGCATGAAATGAGTTACATTTTATTGGTAAATTGCAACCTATAATTGTTGTTTTACATGCGTAAAATTGCCTAAAATTTCTCCCTCATGTCCTATTGATGTGTCATTCCAGTTTATTGAACCACAAAACACTGTTGCTTTCTCTCAGTTTTAATTTTAAAATTTTTAACAAAATTCTTAGGGTCTTTTTAGCTTTACCAAGTAAAAAGTAAATAACCAACCAAACACACATTTATTTAATATTCAATTGTATATTTAATATTCAGTTCTCTTGGATTTTATTGGACAATAGCTTAACTCCAGTTTTAGTTTTAGTTTTGTGATTAGCATAATGATTCTTTCATCTATCTATTTATTGATTCTGTAAAAACACTGTAGATTCTACTGCATGTCTAGCACTGTGCTACATGTTAGAGTCAAAAAATAAATATGATTTCCCATCTCATGGCACTCAAAAAATGAATAAAAGAATAAAGACTCTGATGAGGGTTCGTAAGAGCTAGTCTAAAATATGCAATATAAAACACATGTTCCTAAGTAAATACATAAGAATAAGTTCTAACCATTTCACAAAGGTAGAGTTTTAAATGCATGTTTTTTCAAATGAATAATGTCAATAAAATAACATACTAATTAATATTTCACACATGATCTCGGAATGCCTAGCCTCACAGTTCAGATGGTGTTTGCTGCCTCTCCTTAGAACCATGTCTCACCCATAGGAAGGGATTAAGATGCCCCATAGATTGGGCTCCTTTCTCAAATTTGGATATAGGTGGGAACATAGGAAAATGTCAGCTCTTAAGAATCATGAATGTTCTCATTTTAAAAAGATTCCAACAATTTCTTTAGCTCTCTATGTCTACTAATATAAAGCAGGAAAAATAACTTTTCTAGTTTTACTATAAACCTATAATTTGCTTATAATTCATATACATGACATAAATTACATTTACACAAATATAACATGTAGTATGATATGTAATTGGTAGACATAGCATAATTATTTAGACACTTCATTATTTCCATTTCGCTATTGCTGCACCTGATTTTAAACAGACCCATGTTCTAAGATTGCCCAGACAGGTAATTGTGAATAGTATGTTTTATGTTATGGTAGAACCACATTTGTAGTATGGATATTTCAAGATCCATACTACAACTGGGAAGTAATATAGGAAGTAATAAAATTACACAAATCTTTTGTTGATATTTTCTATTTTATTCATTATATGCTGGTGACATAAAAGAAATGACAAAAATAGATATCTTCAACTTAATAAAAACATACTGCCACCAGGTCATCTGTAAAGTGTTTTTGGCTATGCAGTTTTGGACATAGCTAAATCCATTTGATTTTGTCACAGTCATAAAGATCTCTGAGGTGCAAGGGAAAATAGAAGTTGGAATGAGAGTTGTGATTGTTTATCTGCCATGTCTTTGTTTTTCCACTGAAAACTTCAGAAAAGTATTCTTTTGAAACTAACAATTTTTTTTTCTGTTTTAGGTAAGCAAATTAATCATCCCTGGTATAATCAGGCGGCATCAAGGTAAAACAAGAAAAAGTGCTGTAATTATATTTCATGTGAATTATCAATTTGTAAACATATGTGAAGTTTTGGGGAAAAATGGCGAAAACTGGGTTTCTTTTTTATTTGTATTAGATTTTATTTATTTTATCTTTTGAGAGGAAGGGAAGGAGAGAGGGAGAGAAATATCAATGCGTAGTTGCCTCTCGTGTGTCCCCTGCTGGGAACTGGCCTGCAACCCAGACATGTTCCCTTATTGGGAATCGAACCGCGATCCTTTGGTTCGCAGGCCCGAGCTCAATCCACTGAGCTATACCAGCCAGGGCTGGGTTTCTTTTTTAATCCAAAGTTTGAAAAAACCTGTAGAAATCTAAATGTTCAGTAATTTGTTTTTTTTTTAGTCTGATGAAAATGCTGTAAATTTGAAATATTTGAAATTGTGTATCATATGGAGTATTAATGATATTTATTAACTTTTTAAAGTGAGAAATGCAAACTAGAATAGATTTCAAATACAAAACAGTTTTTGTCAGTGAGCCTATTAACATTTTTAACACATACGGGGTTTAAAAATAGACAGAAATGTATCTAAACAGTGACTTTCAAAAGAGTGGGAGAGAAATATCAACGTAAGAGAGAAACATCAATCAGTCACCTCTTGTTCCCCAACCAGGACAGAACCCACAACCTAGTCATGTGCTCTGACCAGGAATTAAACTGATAACTTTTTGTTTTAGGAGAGGATGCCCAACCAACTGAGCCACACCAGTCAGGGCAAGAAGATACTTATACATATTGTTTTTTAATGTATATAAATTCTTTTAAACATCATACTTTTAACTAAAAAAATAAAGTAATATTAATCAATGTTGCTTATTATTCTGAATATTAGTTATCAACATAGGTAAATAAACTTTCTCTGTAAAATAAATGAATTATTTGCAGGAGAAATATACTATGATCTACAAAATTTATAATAATGCTTTTTCTTTAATAAATCAAATCAGAGTTAAACATGCAATTTTGGTACACACAACTGAAAGAGCCACATTTAATCACAGTTATGAGGGCATATAAGCACTAACACTTTCTAGAAATATATGTCACACTTAAATTATTATATCTATATGAAATATTTGTCTCATTTCCCATATAATTATTTAAAAATAAAATAAAATGGTACTTATATTTATTTAAATACAGCTGGATGCTTTCACTTTTACATTGAAGGCCAGGAGAATTCAAGTTTGTAGATGCATATTCTTTTTTTTTTTTAATTTTAAGTCAGTTAATTCTAAAATGTTTAAAACATGTGGGCCAAAGAAAACACATTAAGAATGTCATTTAGTTCACAGTTTTCCTGTTAGTAACCTTTGGAGAACCCTTGCTTTTTGTAGAGATGGGGAACCTGAGACACAGAGATGAAGAGACTGTCACATTGAAGAGCAACAGATTCTATAGTGCTCTACCATGTACATGAATAGTCTTTTTTTTTTAATCTTGACATTTGACTTTTTTGAAGATTTTATTTTTATTTATATTTAGAGAGAGAAGAAGGGAAGGAGAGAAATATCAATGTGTGGTTGCCACTTATGTACCCCCACGTGGGGACTTGGCATGCAACCCAGGCATGTGCCCTGACTGAGAATCAAACCAGCAATACTTTGGTTCGCAGCCCGCGCTCAATCCACTGAGCGATGCCAGCCAGGTAGATGCATAGTCTTTATAGAAGGGGTATCAAACTCATTTCACCAGGGGCCAGCCACATCAGCCTCATGGTTGCCTTCAAAAGGCCGAATGTAATTTCAACTCCTTAACAGTCAGTTAAATTTATACAGTCCTAAAATTATTTTGGCCCTTCAAAGGCGACCATGAGGCTGATGTAGCCCCTGGTGAAAATGAGTTTGATACCCCTACTTTCTAGTATAGACAGGCGTTTTTAGAGACACATCATCACATTTATTTCCTTTGAAACAAAGAAAACAAATTGATGATTCAGAAACCTAAATGGCTTTAGAATTTAGTAGTTTTGAGGCTGGAAGCACTATAAGGAGAAGTGAAGGCTCATTATCTCAGAAAAGGACAAAATACTTTTAATTAGTAGAAGAGTCATCTTTGTTCATTATAATGGTTCGAAAGTAAATAATGTTCTAATGATACAGCAAGGGTGTTCTTCCTCCAAATGAACACTTGGCCCTCATCTTTAGTAAGCAGAGATGCTAAATTTCACTTTCATGTCTTAATAATCATGCTAAATGTATGGTATATTTCTGAATGTAATAATTTTCAATGAAATATTATATGAATGTGAGTATGATACAACTAAACCTTTATAGCAGTGCATTGAGAAGACAGAAGGCTTGTTTGGCTATTGTTTCACTTTATTTTTGCCTTTCATTGTCTTTCCTTTAATGTGAGTCACTGGGTCACTTTGTTAAGACTCTTTTGTTTTAATTAAGAAGTAATATTAAATGGATTAAATTAAACCCTCTTTCTATTAGTATAGATAAATGTCTCCAATGTAAACAAATATGAGAAACTTTTTAAGTGTTGTACAATTATGTGTTTCTCTGGCAAAGTTTAATAATAGTATATATTTCGGTGAATATTGTAGTTATGTTGGATACCATGCATTTAACTCTAAAATTATTTTCCTTTATACCAAAATGTATCTATTAGAGGAAAAAGTTCAAAATTTTTATCAATGTGCCTTCTGTTTTTATGAGAATGAACAACATAGTTTCAAAGAAATACACATTCAAAACTACTCTTACCTCAATATTAAATATTTTGACTTTTATATTAAAAAACCTGAAATTCAAGTGAAGTATTTTGTGTTTTTGATTAAATATACCTTAAAGAGAAAATGATATAGTTTAAATTTTGTTGATGAAAAATATTTTAAAAATATATTAGCAGTTTTCCCTTTTACTATGTAATTACAAATATAGTTTAATCTTTCTTTGATGACTTTAAATTATGTCATATATGAGAAGTTCATTGTAGTATATAGTCTAATAAAACATCATAAGACTGAAAGATTTTATGTAAAATGTGTGCATGGTTTTACCAAAATAAAGTATAAACAAAAGCAAAAACTGAAAAATTTTAATTATCTCATATACCAGCTTATTTTAGTTCCATTTGGCATTGTCTCCTAAATGAAAAACAGGACACAATTTTGGCTATTATTTTTAGTTGGATTCTAACTAATTGCTGCTTTACTTAAGGGTAGCATTGCTGACTTTATGATATATGTTCCTTGTCCATTTGAGGCTATACTTTGAATGTGAACACCCAACAATAAAATTATGGGTCCAAGATTGATAGTTATTTAATTTAGCAACATCTGTTGCTGTTTAATATACTCCAAGCAGATGTTCTTCCTTAAAATTCAACTTACAATTTGATTTACCCTCATGACATATAACCTCAGCTGAAGAATACTATTGCTATTTATGCACAGGTATTATAACGGACAGTTGTATGTATCTTTGGTCAAGTAAATGTCTATAGACTAGGACATACGTAATTAATGCTAATAAGGGCAGCAATAGGCAATCTTTTTAAAACAGTTTCTTCATATGCTGACATAGAGTTCTTTCATATTTTAGGGCATCAGAGTCATTTTTTTCATTTAGAAATCCTTTCTTGAAATGCTCTTAGAGAAGTAATAAAAACACAACAGTATATAAGAATTATGTTCTTTCTTATGTTTGCTATAGTATTTTAGATGTGTCACATTATACAAAAGTAGTAATGAGAAAAATACCCAGAGACAGACACTACTGTTTATTTGATTCTCTCTTCACATTTTGTAACATGCTGAAACACAATGAAAACCAACATAATTGTAACTGAATTATACTGTTTCATGGTTTATATTAAGATACACAGAGATTTAAGATAAACACAAGAGTGATCATGCTGAGGATTAGAGGGTTCTACTCAAGTGTTTTCTGGGCAAGAAAGTGTCTTTGAAAATGAAGCAAGAGTGTGTTTGTCCTACATAAAATATGAAAATTACACAATGCCATAATAGCAATTATGTGTATTGTAGTTGTATGGTGACCTGATGTCTTATAATGGAATGTGAATCTGATTCCATTTTTTAAGGAATTCTCTTGCTCAGTGTTAACAATCCAGTGATATCTTATGACCTTTTCTATGCAAATATGAACAATTTGAGTGTATCACAATCTTTCATGCATTGCTCCTTAAAGGGGCAGACTTAATTGCTTTTATAGTGTCATTTTTATTTTAACCTTCATTACCTATATCTTCTTTGAAGCTTGAAATTAACTTTTCTTTCCTTACTACTTTATCCTTCTTATTTTGGTAAACAGTAATTTTACTTTTCCACTGAAGTTCTAGGGGAGTTCATGCAACCTAAATATAAGTAATTAAATATGGTAAAGTGCATCTTTATTATATTATTTTATTAATCACATTCACTGAAAGAAAAGCATTAAAAGCAGTCATTAAAAATGTACTATTCTTTTGCAAATGGAATCAAACTAATGACACCTTAACAAATATTACCTTTTGGATTTTCTTTTCTAATCTAAATTCCCATCCTTAAAGTTAAATACATTACTATTTAAATATGCTCTTATTACTGCTGAGTTATGAAGAAATGACAATGTATATTTCCTAGTCTAAAAATAAAATAAAGTAATTTAGCCTTTGTGTTCTTGAAATGAGAAAGTGATGGAAGCTTTAATTTTTAAACCACATAAACTTGGCAGTCTCGTTATGGAAAGAATATAAAATGTAATTGTGATAAATAATACTTAACTATTTTAAAGTTTCAAATGGACACTAAATGTGCATTCACAAGAAAATGTTAATAATATTCATAATCATCTTAGCTTCACTGCCAGTCTTCACATGTTTGAAGCAATTATGTAAATAAGCGACTGATGGTCACATGTGACCCGCGTAGAAATCTTGAGTCCCATTTTCCTTTGTGAGCCCCTTACTAACATAGTGCTTGGCACATTTTAAGGAACTTACAAATACTTTTGTTGTATCTGTAGATATATCCTTTCTTTGGATTATTTTGTTATATAGAAAAAACTCTATATTGACTTTCATGTCAGATTTCATACAATATAAACATAATAGAATTTCACCATTATTTATTAAAATATATATCTAAAACATTTAAATGAGGCAAGGAAATTTAGTTTTCTTGGTAAATAGATAGATGAAGATTAACTTTCTTTTAAAAGAATTTTTCAATATCACAGTATTTGTTTTTTCCTTTCTTCATTCCATCTTTTTAACACTTTTTCCCATTAGTGAGAATCCAGGTTCCCAACATCAATATTTACCCATTTCTTCTATTGGGTATCACACAAATAATAGTTTCAGGATTATAACATAAATACCACTGCTAACTAAAGTTCAAAATTTCTTTGTAGTTATCTTTGACCTTAAGATATATCACACCAAGAGGTCAGAAGCCAGAGTCCTGCGGGTAAAGTTTTTTTAATAGATTATTTTATTTGTGTGGTTATATTATTATTTTAAAAAAATTATATTTCAGTTAGCAGTTGAAATTCAGAATTGTTTAATATTAGTTTCAGGTGTGCAGTGTGTTGATCAGACAATTATATAATTTACAAAGTGATACCTGATAATTCAGGTACCCAGGGGGGAATACGCACAGCTATTTCAATATTATCGACTATATTTCCTATACTGAAATTTGCATCCAGTGACTATTTTGTAACTACCAATTTGTACTTCTTAAGCCCCTTTTACCCATCCTCCCAAACCCTGCTCCTCCGACAACCATCAAAGTGAAAGGGCATTTGTCTTTCTCGGTCTGACTTATTTCACTTGGCATAATACCTTCTTGGTTCACCCATGTAGTCACAAATGGTAACATTTCATACTTGTAAATGGTGGAGTTATCCTTTTATATTTATGCACCACTACTTTATCCATTTGTCTATTGATGGGCATTTGGGTTGCCTCCATATCTTGGTGATTGTAAACACTGCTGGAATGAACATGAGAGTGTATATATCTTTTCAAATTAGTACTTCTGGGTTCTTTGGATACATTGCCAAAAGTGGAATTGCTGGGTCATAAGGCAGTTCCATTTTTAATTTTTTAGGAACTTGCATAATGATTCTCATAGTGGCCGCACCCATCTGCATTCCCACCAACAGTCCACAAGGATCCCCTTTTCTCCACATCCTCCCCCAATACTTGTTGTTTATTGATTTATTGATGATGCCATTCTGATAGGTGTGAGGTTATATCTCATTGTGGTTTTAATTTGCATTTCTTAATTACTGATATTGAGCATATTTTCATGTCTATTGGTCATCTGTATGTTCTTTTTTGAGAATGTCTATTCATTTCCTCTGCCCATTTTTAATGGGATTGTTTGGTATTTTAGTGTTGAGTTGTCTGAGTTCTTTGTAAATTTTGGATATTAACTCTTTATCAGAAGTAGCACTGGAGAATATCTTTTCTCATTCAGTTGGTTGTTTTTTTTTTTTCATTTTGTTGATAATTTCTTTTGTTGTGCAAAAACTTTTTAACTTTTGTGGTCCCATTTGTTTATTTATTTTTTTATTTTGTTTCTCCTGCCCTGAAAGATATATCAGAAAAAAATATTGTCAAGAGAAATATCGGGATTTATTGCCTATGTTTCCTTCTAGGAGTTTTATGGTTTCAAGCTTTACATTTAAGTCTTTAATCCATTTTGACTTCATTCTTATATTGATATAAGAAGATGGCCTTCTTACCTAGTTTAATTTTTTGCATGTATTTGTTCAATATTTCCTGCACTATTAATTGAATAGACTGTCTTTACTTATCATATGTTCTTGCTTTATCATATGTTAATTTTTCATGTAGGTATCTTTAATTTCTAGGCTCTCTGTCCTGTTCCATTGATCAATATGTCTGTTTTTATGCCAGTACCAAGCTGTTTTGATTTCTAGAGCCTTGCAATATTATTTGATATCAGATAGAGTGATACTTCCCCCATTGTTGTTTTTCAAGGTTGTTGTTGCTATTTGAGGGCTTTTGTTATTTCATGTAAATTTTAGGATTATTTGTTCTAGTTTTTTTTTTAAACACCATTGATATTTTGATAGGAATTACATTGACTCTATAAATTGCTTTGTGTATTGTAGGGAAAAGTTAGCATGTTAATTTTTCTATGCATGAACATGGCATACTCATATGTTTCCATTTATTTATATACCCTTCATTTTTTTCCTTCAGTGTCTTATAATTTTCCAAACACATTTCTTTTCCATGTTTGGTTAAATTTATTCTTAAGTATTTTATTTTTTGATGCTGTTGTAAATGAAAAATTTTATTTTGCTTTTTCTGATAATTCATTATAGGTATATAAAAGTGCAACTGATTTCTGAATATTTATTTTATATCCTGATACCTTACTGAATTTATTTATCAGTTCTAGTAGTTCTTTGGTGGAAACTTTAGGACACTTTATGTGGTATCATGTCATCTGAAAATAATGACAGTTTTACTTTTTTTTTTAATTTGCATGCCTTATTTCTTCTTGTCTGATTGGTGTGGCTAAGACTTCCAGTATAATATTTATTAAGAGTGGTATAAGTAAACATCACTGTCTTATCCCTGATCTCAAGAAAAGTGCTTTTAGCTTTTCCTCATTGAGTATGGTGTTAGCTCTGAGTTTGTCATCTATTCATTTATTGTGTTGTTATGATCCCTCCATTCCCACTTTGCTGAGAGTTTTTATCATAAATGGGTGCTGGATTTTGTCAAAGATTTTTCTCCACCTATGATGTGATCATATGATATGGTATCACATCATATGATCACATGATCACAATCTGCTATGTCTCCCAGTCTTGATAGGATGGCTTTATATGGTAGGTATCCTGTGAGGTTCAGTTGTGCAGTCTCCCTGATCACCTGAGCCAGGTGTTCCCTGCGTGTACCTTGTATGGGTTATGCATGCCCTCCTGTTGTAGTTGAGCCTTGATTGTTGTTGACACTTCCATTGGTAGGGTTTACCCTTAGGTTGTGTGGATTTTACACAATCACAGTGTACAAGTTGCTCTTTGGGGGGAGGGGAGAGTGTCATCAATCCTATCAAGTGTTATATGCCCTAGCAGGGTCTGGTGTCTGTCCAGACCTCCGTTTGAATGTTCCACTTGTGGAGATAACTGGCTTGTATTCTGTTATGGTCTGAAGCCAGCCTCCAAGTGTGTTGGTTCTGAGGATTCTCGTGAGTTACTCTGATGCAGGTCAATGTCAGATGCTTCCTGTGACCAGCTCTGGGTGACCTGTTAAAAGCTACAAACCAATATATGGTTGGTAGCTGCCTCTGCTAGGCCTGGGTGTGTGTTGGAGGGGCCAAGGTATACACTGAGGCTGGTTGCCCCCACTACCAAGAACTGGGGGAGGTCAGCAAAAGGCCCAAGGCACCCCAAGAACTGCCACTGCCTGCAGCTGGTAGCTTTCCAATAGGTTTATCCATTGAAGGAGCCTTGAGCAGCATGCAAGTTTCATGAGATAGGTTCTCAAGGATTCACTAGGTAGGGGCAAATGGTCTTCAGTAGGTTAATACGGTTTCAAACTTGATGCTAGTGCTGGATCTGAGGCCACTCAGCAAGGCTCAGGGTACACTGAGACCAGCTGCTATCTGCCTGGAGCCTTTGTGGTGGGTAGGGGTGATGCGGACCCTGGTTCATGGGGTCCGCCATTGTGGGTGAGATATGAGACAAATTCACATGGACTACCAAGTCCTGTGGAGGAAGAGGGATGGCACGGCTACTCTCTCAAGGGGAGAGTGCCTCGGAGCGGCCTGGACACTCTCTTAAGAGGAGAGCGCCCCCGACCCTTGCCTTGACAGGCTTTTATTGGGTTTTAATTTGCACAGGAATACAGGTAAAGTTCATTAGTCATTGGCAGGCAGTAAGGATCAAACAACAGATAGCATACAAAGAACTACGAGGGCTTATTCTGAGTCAAGGTCTGTTAGCTAAAAGGCTACAAAATTTTGGGGAACAAAACTCATTTCCTTCTTGGACCCTTATCATTTAATTGAGAGCATTCTTAGCAAAGCAGGTTTCACAGGATTTTACATATTCTCTCTCAGGCCTGATCACCCAGGGAATCCACCCTTTCCAGCACAGGGCTGCACCCACCACTAGCATTGCTTCAGACTTAAGGCATTGTCTCAGGCTTAAGTCAGGTGGGGTAACCAAGGCAACCAAGAGATTAGGAGACTTCTCCCAGACAGAATGAGGACTCAGGCGATGCCAGGATAGCTGAAGGGAGAGGGTCCATCACCCCATTTTGCTGTAGCCCCCCAAGTCCTTCCTTGAGGGCCTCCACATGATTGTGCCTGTCTTAGGTCATTCCCCCCTTTGGGAATCGTACCTGTCATTGGCTAACCGATCAAGCATTGGGGGCCAGTTATGGATGAAGCAAAAAGAGCAGAAGTGGAGCTCCTGCCAGGGAGATAAGCCTTATCTCCTTAGTGGCTTACGGTCTGAAGGTTACTCACTCAGCCTTAGCCCTGGGGGGGTTACAACTCCTGAAACCAGGCAGGGTGGTTCCCAACATAGGGATCTCAGGGAGTACTAAGGGTCACGATAGTAGAGTCCACTAGGCTGAAGCAGGTTATGATTTGGCCTGTGGAGGGAGATCTTAACACAGGAAAAGTGCTGCTTGTTGGCTGTATGAGAAGACAGTCCTCGCCCTAAAAGCTACACAGCTCAGTTTCTTCCTGTGTGTTTCTGGCACTCTTCCACAAGCTTTACTGAAATTTCTGGAGAAATTTTCAAGAATGACTGCAGCTTGGGCCCAAACTTATTACTGCTGTCAGAGTCCCTGGCTGAGTAGAAGTTAGCAGGGCAGGAGGTACTCAGGGAACCAGCAGGGAGGTGCTAGTGTAGCTCACCAGGATACTGCCCTGTTGGGGGCAGGCCAAGCCTAGGAAAGATGATGCCCATGAGCCATGTAGTAGGAGGACTCAACACAGGGACATTGGAGGCTGCCCCTCCAGCCCTCACCCCAAAGCCTCCCACTCGGCCTCTCTCTGTATGACTTTGGCACCACTGAACCTCCTACCCACTGCCAGAACCCAGGGTGAGTACCTACAAGTGAGAGCTTGTGTATTGTCACTTTAGGAGAACACATGGATTTACAGCAGCCTTCCCTCTCACTGGGATGGACAGAAAAGCCCCTGCTGATTTTCAGAACCAGATGTGGGCTCCTCTTCCTGGCACTGGTGCTCTGGGATGGGGAGCTTGGGATAGGGCTGAGACACCTGCTCCTCAGTGGGTATCTCTGCAGCCATGATATTCCTCCAGATTCTCAACCTCCATGAATGGGTACAGGCCAGCTTGTTCTAGTCACTGCCAGTTCTGCCAGTCTTGAAGTGATTTTTTAATATAACCTTGGTTATATATCCTCTGGTCAGCTAGTCTTGAGTTGGTTATCCAGGTTAATTGTGCTCTAATTGAATTGTAACTTTGATGGGGTTATATGGAAGGAGATGAGTGCAACTTTTTCCTACTCCACCATCTGGGAGCTTCTCCTCAATAGCAGTCTTTTAGGTTACCATAGATTTTGAAATGTAATTAATAGTTTCAAATATTACTTTTCTTTATAAGCAGTTAATTGCGTAACCTTTATTTATTTATTTTTTTTCTCTTCCAGAAACTATGCCAGGTTCTTGAGATATACAAGGGGGGAGACAGCATGAAGTCTGTTCTCAAAGAGTCATGATCTAATTGTAGAATAAAGACAGCTATATGAGAACTTTTAGTTGTAAAAACAGAAATAAAGAGTCTTTTATTTATAAAAAGAATACATGGTCCATTTGGGACAAATACATTCTAAATGGACAAAAAGACTTTATTTTTAAAACCATACTTCCAGAATTGTACCTTTGAAATATTTTTATTTTAGTGATTTGACTTTGGCAACCAAATAAATGCATGGGTCAATCAATAAATCAAACGAAGACTATGTTTAATGACATTTACTATATATATATATATATATATATATTTTCCCAAATCCATTCTTTATTCACTTTTCTAACTCATATTGCACAATGCTTGTTTTCTATTATTCCATTAAAGGCTTTGTCATTATTACTCATATATAATCCTCTAACAATGTATTAGTAGATTGACAGCTAGACCACTGGGTTTTTCTAATTCAAAAGAATGCTTTAGCAATTCTCCTATAGGACTATAAGCATGGGTATATAAGTAGCTAGTCTCTTAACTCAAGAGAAAAATGATGATGATGTGATTTTTTCAATATTCACATGTGAATTTTAATTACACTTTTTTGTCTATATAAATCAATTCAAAATTTCTTCCCATAGTATTTTTGATGCTATCACCATATGTGGTTAGCATTAATATTTAGAGTTTTAAAACTATTTCAAATGAATCAATTTTATTATTTTAGAACACAGACTATTAAATATATTTTTTAAAAATTTGAATTAATTATAATGTTTATATACTGAAACTATGATAATATAATATTTTCCAATAAATAAAAAACAAATATTTCCATTACAAATACAAAAACAAAAACTCTAGTATGAATTATTTTTACTCATGCGCCATTATCAATGGGACTCTACTTTAATCCACATGTTCAGTCTTAGCTGAAAAATATACCCTCATGTTACATTCCAGTTATTCAGTCATTTTACATTAGGAATCTTTGACTGTTGATGTTGTTAGAATTATACCATTGTCATCATTTTAATAATCTTACAGAAGACTATCATGCTTGACTCTAATGTCAAATTTTCTAGGCTTTTAGCTTGCTCTTTTAGCTTCACAAATAATATTAACAAAGATTACCACTTTTCTCATGTACTTACTAAATTATTTAATGACAACTAGAATAATAAATAGTAGATTATTTAGAAAACAGTTTATAAAAGGTCCAGCACAAATAATGCTCCTTTTTTTTAATTACATAAAAATCTTTCATTACAAAATCATAAGCATGTAATTCTGTAACATAACAATATCACACTCAAGCACATTATATGACATTTTAAGTGAAATGCTCACGTTACTGTCCATCTTGTGTGAAATGTTCATGTACCCAACCAACCACACTCCATGACATTACTTTTGCAGAACCCTGTATATTGCATATGCTTCATCTTCAAACAGTGAACATAATTATATCACTGACCCAAATATCATTTCTCACTCATTATATAAGCTCTGATTCAACCACTGGATCAAGTTATTTATTTTGGGAGAAGGAATGTCAGCAGGCATATGATGAATTCAGTGTTCATTTTTGTTCCTCCTTGACAGCATTTTTAAATGATAGCATATATACAATTTTCTTAATTATTTTCAAAGATAAATGCATGACTATAAGACATAATTAGTTAAGTATCCCATATGTTAAGAATCAACCTTTCTTCAGTTTTTAATAACATGTCCTTCTGAGCTCTCAGGAAACTACCTTAAACATCCGTATTCATAATCAACATTCTGTTTAAAATAGTCTCGACTTTTTCTATCAAATGCCTCAAAGTACTTTCAGCCGCTACCCGTTATCAAATTTTAAAGTCACTTCCACATGTTCATGTATGTATTGCCACACATCTTACATCTAGGCATGAAAATCTGTATTGGTTTCCTGTGACTGCTCTAATGAATTACCACAAAATTGTTGGCTTAAAGCAACAAAAATGTATCCCCACCCCCCACCCCCAGTGCTAGAGGCCAAAAGTCTGAAATTAGTATTAGTGGGCCAAAATCAGCGTCAAGAGGTCATTCTTGCTCTGGAGGTTTTACTTATGAACCTACCTGTTCCTTGTCTCTTCCAGCTTCTGGTGGCCACCAGCATTCTTCAGTTATGGCCATACCACTCTAGTCCCTGCCTGTGTGGTCACATTCTCTCCTCCTCATTTCTGTGCACCCACTCTTGCTTTTACCTTCTCTCACACGGACACTGCAGTGGAATTTAAGGGCCACCAAGATAATTTAGAATAAACTCTCCACCTCAAGACCCACAATTTAATCAGATTCAAAATGACCTTTTTTTCTTATAAAGTAACTTTTAAAAGTTTCAGGTATTGGGGCTTGATTGCTTTTAGGGGCATTTTTAGGCCACTGCAGGAATCATCTGAGAATCTTGCCTGCTACTTTCTGTAACTAAGAAAATTGTATTAAATCTTTTCAGCATATTTCAGGACTATTCATTAATTTTTATTAGTCTTATTTTATTTTTATTTTTTAGACTTTTATTTGTTTATTTTTAGAGGGGAGGGGAAGGAGAAAGAGTGGGAGAAAATCATAAACATGTGGTTGCTTCTCACATGCCTGCTACTGGGGACCTGGCCCTAAACCCATCATGTGCCCTGACTGGGAATTGAACCGGCAACCCATTGGTTCTCAGGCCTATGCTCAATCCACTGAACCCCACCAGCCAAGGCTATTCATTATTTTTTAAATTCACTGAGTATACTACAATGTAACTGTATTATGAACATGTATATTCATATATATACATCTACTTTTCTAAATGCAATCAATTTTTCATTAGTATAGTAAAATGAAATAAATTTTCTAGAAAAAGCAAAGGGAAATTCATTTTTCTCAAAATATCCAAAAATCTAAAGGAAAGTGGATACATAGGACAGATTTCTGCATAATTATATTTTCTTTTTTTAACATTTTTAAAAATTTATTTATCTTTAAAGGGGAAGGGAAGGAGAGAGGGAGAGAAATATCAATGTATGGTTGCCTCTCGTGCATCCCTTGCTGGGAACTGGCCTGCAACCCAGGCATGTGCCCTGACTGAGAATAAATCGAACTGTGATCTTTTGGTTCACAGGACCGCACTCAATCCACAGAGCTTCACCAGCCAGGGCATAATTATATTTTCTACTTAACTTTGGATGTACCACAGGTGTGTGTGTGTGTGTGTGTATGTGTATATATATGATATATTTATAAATGTATAACTATATATTTAAATAAATATATACAAATCCATATACTTAAATATGTATTATAAATATTTATACATATATAATTGCATATTCATATATAAATATATGTAAATTTTAAGGAAGTTCATTATGTAACTTAATTAAACAACTATAATAAATAGGCTATTTTTGAGGAATTGGGCTTTTTTTCCACAGAATGATATAACCATATATGAAAGCTTCCTAAGTCTTAGCTAACTATATTCATTTTTTCTTACACTCAGTGTTATTGGCCACTATGGCTGTATGCTTATCTATGTCCTTTGCATTTAATGTGATAACTTAGGTCACTCTTTTATGTTTGCATCTTTCTTTATTGAAACAAAGCACTGTTTAGGATATTTTTATAGTTTATAGGCATGTGACTTTTACTAAAAGTAATTCATTTCTGTAAATTAATATTTTGAAAATAAAAAGTAATTGAAGATTAACAAAAATAAGCAAATTGTTTTCTGAAGATTTTTAATTATTATTTAAAACATAATGATTATTTAAGATAACCAGTCTACAGAAAATTTTAAAATTTTTCAGCTAATTCACACATTCAGTAAAGTCACTTAGAAAATCAGGGAAAGAGCAGGAAATGACATAGAACCCTGTTTTTATATGCTTTGTAGTGGTACTCAAGTAGTTGAAAAAAATAGTGCTTTGGACCACTCATATTGATGGGGAGGTAAGCCTTGATGAAGGAAAGCAGCACCATAGAAAAATATGAGTTAGATGTATCTACAGCTGACTCATAGATTCATCATCTGTGCATGAACTAAAGATAGATGCATGAGCTATGTCTCTTCCCTTATCTTTAATGGAGTTAGTAATGAAATATAGCCCTCAGGATCATTTGAACATAAAAATATAATTATATAGATCAAGTACTTAGTGTATTTATTAAGCAGTCAATAAAATGGTAGGTAGAAATGTTTGGATACGCATAAACAAAAACTTGCACTCATATTTTCATTGGCAAGGAAAAATATTTTTTCCAAATATATATCTTTCTAATTGCTTGTTTATCTGAATTTTTCATCTAGCTTCAGTGTAAACATTCTTAATAAAATAAATCAATTGGAGTGATTCTCTGACACTGATAAGAAACTGATTTATTTTTCTCTTCTGTTTTGTCAGTGAGAAAGCATAAGAGCATAGGAAGGTCTTAGAACAGTATTGTGATAAGGTATGACCACAGAGAGAAAGAATACAGTGTATTGATCTATTTCTAGATCAGCAGAAAATGAGCAGTGGTGGATAAGTACAACTTAGCCACACAGGAAAAATGGATTATTGATTGAATGGTTCAATCAGAAATATATTTAATATATTATGAGTTAATTGGGGATAAATATAATTTGAGGAGGCCATTCATTTATGAATAACAAAGTATAAATACATGTCCCAGCTATGATGAAACCATCCAACACTATGAAGATCACCCAAAAGAAACTCTACTTCTAACCAAACTAGAAATTTCTTTCTTTGTTAATAGCCAGAGGTGATTGATTTTATTGAGTGTTTTGTTCATTAATTTATGTTTTGGTTTTCCATTTCAATAATTTCTCATTTGCTCTTTATTACTTTCTTCTTTTTTCATATTGTGCATAACTTACTATTATTTTTCTAGGTTCTTAAGGTGAAACTTGATGTCATTGATTTGAGAACATTCTCCCTTTCTAATATGTGCATTTATTACTATAAAATCCCTTCAAAGCATTGCTTTAGCAGCATCTTACAGATAGTTATATAGTATTTTTCATCTTCATTCATTTATTTAGATGTGTGTTATTTTATTTCCAAAATTTAGAAATTATCAAGAAACATTCTGCTTCTAAATTTTTATTTAATGTGTTCAGAGAATGAATGTTATGACTTGAATCCTTTTAAATTTAATAAAATTTCTTGTATAGTCTAGCATATGTTCCAGCTTGGTAAATGTTTCATGGTATTTTGGAAGAATGTGTATTCTGTCCTTGGGTGGGATGTTAGTTATGACCCATGCTTTTTTCTACTTCCTTCTGCAGTTATTAAGCCTCCCTTTTATAAAACAATTTCTATGGATATTTTAGTCTTAGAGATATGAATCTCATATCAAAATTAGTCTATTTTGAGTTGATCTTCCTTTCTGTCAAGTGTTCTTTGATAAAATGTTTTAGCAGTACATTTCTCATGTGTGATTGTTGAGACTGTATTTTTCAGTCTGATTCTGTCTCCTACCTATTCTGTGCACTTGCAGACACACACCACTTTTACCACAATCTCACAAGCACAGAACTTCACTGTTGTGTCACCTTGCGGGTTTACACATTTTTCCACTGGCCAAGCCCTGAAAGACTTTTTCATGTTTGTCTCCTCAGCAACCTCTGCTGTCACCCTCCTGTTGGAATTATCACAGATACCCCAAATGCCACACATCAGTTTGCTGCCACATTTGTCTATGTCATTTTTGAGAAGAAAATTCTAGAGTAGCTTAGGTCTAGAACAACAGTGGGAAACACCAGCATTCCATACCTGCACGTGGACATGCACAGGTGAACCGTTTCTTTCTCTTCATAACTTACTGGTTAAGAGCTCAGAATCTTGATTAAGCTTCCTGGGTTCAAAGTCCACCTCTTCTAATAATAACTGCATGGCATTCAACACATTGCTTACTTAACCTCTTATGTGTCAACATTCTTAGTAATAAATGGGGTCAATTAATGTACTTACCTTGAGTGTTGTTATGCTTAGAAGAGGGCCTGATATACACATTATAATGTAAATGTTAGCTATGACCACTGCAGCTAATGCTAGTATTACTATTGCAATGACTGTTACTGTTCTTGTAAACAGGTAAGAATTCATCCAGGCAAAGTATGCCAGAAGCAAAAGATTAATTTTGGCGAATTCATGGTATGCCTGTCTCCCACACCCACCACTAATCTAGAGCATCCCTACTAGTGATATCTGCGTCCTTCTTAATAAAAAAGTTTTCTTTCAGAGAAAACAAAGCAATAAAACCAACAAAAACTAAATACAATATTTAACCATGATTATAAATGCTGTTTCCTTTACAAATCATTCTACTTTTAAACAGAAAAACAACCAAAACAAGGGAAATAGTTAACTGTATAAGGGGGGACCCAAAAATCCCAGAATTTATTTATAAAAGACTGTGTATTTATCCTTACATGTTTAAACTTCAGTCAGCTTCAAAGTACTCTCCATTTGATTAAATAAACCTATCAAGATTTTTTCCCACTGTTCAAAACAATTTTTAAACTCCTCAATTTTGATACCTTTTCGTGCTTCTGCTGGTTTTTGTTTCACCTCTTCCACTTTGGGAAAACATTTCTCTTTGAGGATTTTTTTCATTCAGGAAACAAAAAAAGTTTCTTGGCTCAAGATCAGGTGAATAAGGAAGGTGGGGCATGGGGGTCATTCCGTTTTTGGTCGAAAACTGCAGAACAGTCATTTTGGTGTGGGCAGGTACACTCATAAATCACCCCTCATGAAATGAGCAAATATGTTGAAAGAGTCTTCAAAAAAATTCACTGAAGCCAAACTCAACAACGGCAGCTGGGACACTGATACAGAGGGGTTATAATAGAGCACTCATCTATTGAGAGAAGCTTGTACTTCCAAGCCTCCCACCTTCCAGAAGATAATTCTGGGCTTTTTTTTTTGGGGGGGGCAGTTCTCCCTCATATTAAACAAAATATTAAGTGTTGCAAAACTTTACATATATTACTTTATTTAATTGTCCAACCACCAGGCAAAAAAGTATTAGTGATCCACTTATAAATGAAGTTAGGAAGTTCATAAAAAAATGAAATAGCTTGTTTAATGTCAGACAAAAAGTAAGAGTTGGTATTGAACATTAAGCTCAGTGTTTTCTGGTTCCAGAAATAAAGAACAGAAATCTTAGTCTATACTTGGAATTTTAAGTACACTTGCAATTTCTGCTTATAGTTGACAACTTTATGCTTCTAAGGCTTTTTCAAGCTTTGTAAAAATAGGTTCTCAGTAGATATAGTTGCATTGAGATTAATACACTACTCTTTTTTGTGCTAGAACAAAGAGAGCTGCCGGACTTGTCTTATATTCACTGATTCATTCAGCAAGCAATTTAATTAATCCTTGGTACTGTGTGAGACCTTGTTATTCTTTTAGTATGCTATTCGCTTAATGTTAAATTCTAATTGCTATAATGGCTACCCTTTAAAACCGTAAGTGAGGGTTTAGATCATTGTCTTAGCCTGGGCTGGTATAACAAAATACATCTGAGTGGTTTAAACAGCAGGGAATTATTTCAGAGTTCTGGAGGCTGGCAAGTCCAAGATTAAAGAGCCAGCTGATTTGGTTCCCTGATGAGGGCTCTCTTTGGCTGACAGACATCTGCCTTCTCACCTGATAGAGAGAGTGAGCTCTGGTTTCTTTCTCTTCTTATAAAGACACTAATCTCATCACAGGGCCCCACCCTCATGACCTAATTACTTCCCAAAGGCCTGCCTCCAATTATCATCACATTAGGATTAGGGAATTTAACATATAATTTGTGGGGGGCAACAGATATTCTATATACAACAATCATGTTGTTTTTCTGTTTCAAACTCTTCATTGATTGCCTATTGTAATAAAAGTAAAGTATTTTTACCTGCTGCCCATGATCTGCTGCTGCTATCACTGTGGCACCATGTGGAGCCCCTTCCCATCAACTATGCTCCTCTCCACACCGACCTTCCTCCAGCTCCAGGAATACATCTCCCACCTCAAGCTGGGTGTTGCAGGGCACTGTTTCTTCCTCCTATGATATTCATGCTCACTCCCTCTGGGTAATTCATCTTCAGGTCCCTATTCAAACATTATTTCCTAGAGATGCCCTCTCTGAATTCCAACACCTTATAAATAAGTTCCCTCTTATTCTTTCTGTTATCTCCCTGCTTTTCTCTTTCACAGCATTTATCAGAGTATGTAAATTAAACATTTATTTGCATTTATTTGTATAATGATTTCTTTTCCCACCCAGTAAACTCTGTGGGTTAGTTGCCATATCTTTCTTGATTACCATCATAATTTCAGCATCAGGCACGGTCTTACATACAGAATGCAACTAATAAATAATCATTTAAAATGTATAAAATAAGAGGGTAGATACAGGTGTTAGAAATTAGTTATGTTTTATAATTTTTATAAAACAATATTATGGGTTTATAATTAAATTGGTATATGTTAAAAAATGCATTACCATATGACCTTAGGAGGCTTCCCAATATTCTTGTAACTCAGATCCCTTGTCAATGATGTGGGTATAAAATACCCTTTTCATCACAACATTTTGAGAATTAAATGTATAAACCTGCCTCAGGAAAGAGAGGCAACCGACCTCTCTTTCCACTAGACACTTAACATTGATTTTTCACATGTGAACTGTACTCATTGACCATCCTTCTACTGAAATCATAATTGACTTTTTTTTTAGTATTTTTTTATTTATAAAGAGGGGGGAAGGGAGGTAGAGGAACATCGATTAGAGTAGTTGCTTCTCACTCCCCAACCAGGGACCTGGCCTACAATGCAGGAGTGTGCCATGACCAGGAGTTGAACCAACAACCTTTCTGTTGTTGGGAAAGATACCCAACCCACGGAGCCGCCCCAGTCAGGCCATAGTTGCTGTTTAAGAGAAGCTCTTTAGTTTTCTTCGAATTATTTCATTCATACTTTTTTTTCTCACAAGTTCATGACTAAATGTGGTGTCAATTTCTCGATTCCAGTAAGTTGGAGGATGATCATGATAATTTTCACTCACCCCCAAAGGTAAGAACCAAAAAGATGTAAAGAGGTTTCTTTGGGTTGTTGTGGTTGCTTGTGTTTTAAGCAGCTTAATCGCTGTCAGCTTTAACTCTGGTAAACTATTTAGAGATGTTAGAATTTTGTGGTTTGAGGGTGATTTACCATTTGAAGAGTGAGTGTAGAGGCTTAAACAAAAGTGATTAAGGGATTGTAAAGTAATGTCTATTAGTGTCAAAGTTTATTCAAGGGGATATTTTTAATTCAAGTAACTGTTTTTAGTTACGAGAGTATGTTCACTATTCTTCCTGCTGTTTATTTGTAATTCTCTGGCTTGTGTGGTCTGCTTTCTCATCTTTTCCTCTCAAAATATTATATTCAGTAAACATAGGTAGAAAAACATGCTTATGAAAAAAGTGATTTTCTCCTCCAATCCAAAGATATTTTCACAATCTATAAATTAAAAAAGACATACACATAGAGAAGTCAGAAAAAATGTGAAATGAAACAAAGTAGGCATTCTTCATAAAGTCAACACTTAAGTTGCTCTGAATATCATTACTGCATTGGTTTATAAATGGTACGTGTCTATGATTTAACATATTACAAATGACAAAAATAAACATAGGAAGCATGTAGGCAGTTTTGATGTTAATGCTGAAGAAACTAGGCAGTACTTTTCCTGCTCAACCTGTAATAATTTAAAGTACTCGTTACCATTGTCATGAAATATATGAAATTTAGAAAATCACCATCTTCGTAAGCATACATGTGCCATTTCTGTCCCCAGAGCAAGATTTTCATTTTTTTTCTTTATTTACATTGGTAGATGCCTTCATAGACTATTAGCATTTTAAATATCTTCAAATTTCCTAGAAAAGTAAATCACTAATTTTGAGCTACAGTTTTCCTCTAGTTAAGCCTGTACTCTGTTACTGACACTCATAAATTTCTACCCATGTAAAGACTGTTTTATGATTTTAATAATAGAAGTGTCAGTGGTCAGTTGCAAATGTCTGGAGACTCAATATTTCATTGGTTCTTTAAGCCTTAAAAGAGTCTCAAAACACGTAGCTGTATGCATGTTTGCCATATCTGAATTAGTCACTGCAACTTAGTGTATGTAGCTTTCTCTATAAGCAAACCATTTATTTCCTCTTCTGTATTGACCAGATGGAAACAGAGGTAGTTTTTTCTCATGTAGTAATCAATATCACTGATGGTGAGCTTGATTGATGATTTATATTAGAAATCGTTTACATCCTTAAAAATGTCCAACTTTGACATCTAACCCAAGGCTAATTTTTTAAATATTTCTGAGAAAGCAAAAGTATGATTCCAGCTTTTCACCCCCCCAAAAAAAAAGTTTAGAGTTGTAATAAAGAGTAGAAAAAAAGATAGGGGTGTGGATGAAAAAAATTGAGGGGATTAAGAAGTACAAATTGGCAATCACAAAGTTTCGTGAAGATGTACAGTATAGCGTAGGGAATATAGTCAACAATATTGTAATAATTACGTATGGTGCTAGATGGGTACTTGAAATATCAGGGGGAACACTTTGTAAAGTAGATGATTGTCCAACCACTATGCTGTACACCTGAAACTAATACAAAGCAACGTTAAATGAAACTATAATTAAAATATAAAAAATTTAAAATAAAGTAGGATTTTATAAAGTGAGAAAAATAATAAAAATACATTTATTTGAGCAAAGGAAAGGATTGCCATATGAGAAGCACAGATTCAGGTAGCAACTTGAATTGGGCTCTCTGAAAAGAATGAAGAAAGGCAGGGTTTATAAAGGCAAGACCAGAAGAGTTGTTCTCATTTAGGTACCCTATGGAAAGGAAGGATGTCGGCTAGGTCACTTGGGATTGGTTAGGCTCATTATATAAATGATGATGCAAATTGTCGAAATAGATTGGTTCCTTTCAAGGTGGAGAATGCAGAAGATCTGGTCACCATGTTGAAGAAAAGGTAAAGTTTATATATGTCCATGTAGCAGTCATTGATCCAGGATGTTTGTGGTTCAGCCTTGAGCTGGGTTTAGCAACAGGTCAGCAACTTAACAGCAGTTCTAAGGGCTATGACATGAGACATACATAGGCCTCATTTCCTAATTGCTTCCCAATTGCATTTTAAGTGACTCTTAGAGGTGCTTCTTCCATTTTATTTTCTCTGTTATCACAGCATAAGAGATTTTCTGAGACTTCAAGTTTAGGCATAAATGAAAATATGACCTGTATGAATTTTATTTAAATGTCAAGTGGCGTGAGCCAAATCAGCATGATTTTATATGTGTGTGTGTGTGTGTGTGTGTGTGTGTGTGTGTGTATGGACAATGATATTGTAATAACCATATATCTTTTTTACAAAATAATATGATCATTTCATATATATAGCCAATAATATTAAAATAACTAAATATGTGTCTATATTTATCTATATCTTTTTTCAGTCATGGTAATTATTACAAATGCTTTTCTTCTGAAAGCAATAAAAATAAAGCCCAGTAAATCCAAACAGAAATAGGGCAGATAGTATGTTAAAGAGTTATTACAGCTGAGGGTCATTAGCTATAATCAAGGGCCAGTTTAGACACAGAAGAAGCAGAAGGTGAATTTGATCTTTAGCCAAGTCAGAAACCACGCACCAAGGAGGCCATCTGGATGCTGGAAAGTTAGTTTATATTCTGCTCTTTGATTTTTATTTAATTTATAATAAGCTCTTAAATTCTAAAGCAAGAGCAAACCTTTATATAATAATCTGGGAATCTCCCTGTCTTCAAATTTCTTGCTAGTATTGTAAAATATTCAGTGCTTATCATTTTAGAAATGCCACTGTCAAAGAAGCTAAGATGTAAAATATTATGGTTCAGCCCTAGCAAAGCTGAAATCTGAGTATTTACTCAGATGTACACCATATGTTGATATTTTCCTGTTTGTATTCTTTAGGAAGAAAGTTCACTATCCACTTAGGAAAATATTGAATTTATTTTTGTTTGAACAGGATTTGTTGAATTTGCATTATCTGGTTTCTTAAAACAATCTATTGTCTTGGAGTGTTAATGTTTTCTATCTCTCTTGTTATTCAACTGTTATTGTTACATAGAACTGTCTATATCTGTTCTGATCCAATACAGTAGCCACTGGCCAGTTGTAGCTATTTAAATTTGAATTTAAATTAACTAAAATAAAATATTTTAAAAATTCAGTTATTCAGTTATGGTAGCCATATTTCAAGTACTCAGTAGTTACAGGTAGATACAGATTATTTCCATCATTAAAGAAAGTGCTATAGGCACAGCCCTGTTCTAGACCAGCTGTAAGGAAATGGCCCATTAGTCTAGTCAACTCTGGCCCACAGCCTGTTACTGTGAATAACGTTTAACATAAGCACAGCCATGCCCATTCTTTTCAAGTGTTATGTATTACTGTTTCACTCAAAAGAGGCAGTATTGAGCAGTAGTTTGACAGATAACAGTATCTCCCACAAAGCCTAATATGTTTATTGTCTGGCCCTCGGCAACGGATGTCTGCTGAACCTATCTGGATCGTCACCTAAAGTATATTTTTTAGGGCTATGAAATGAGTACATTTTAACTCTTGTTTTTCGTTCTTTTAATTTTATGTAATTTATGTTTTACATAAATACGATTCAAGGTCCTTATCATTTCCTATCTTGTGTTCTCCTGGTATACTGGTAGCCTTCGGTCAGCAATTCTATACTTATTTTTTTGTCAGATCGTCAAAAAATGATATATTTTTGTTGCGCCACAGAATTTTAGTGATTAGTTTATGTGTGCCATGAGATAAAAAGGGTTTAAAATCACTACCTTAAGTGCTTCTTCAGATCCAAGTAAGAAGATGATTGCAAAGAATGGTTACTTTTGTTGTTTGTGTCAAATTGAAGTCATAAATTTTCTAGGTACGGGAATGTTCGGTATTACAGTGGCTAAGCCTGCTGTTATAGGCACAAAACGTATCATAAATCAGTTGGAGTTGGAAATATTTACAAGACTCTTTCTTCATGTCTGTCTTATAATATGTAACAAATGCAGCTCACGATGTGCCTCAGTAATTTGAAGTTCATTTTGTATTTACAGACTCGATTGCACTTTATATGCAAATGACTCATTATACTTTAGAAAAGCAGTATGTTAATTTGATTAATTTCTTACCTTATTTAAATCTTACGAAATGTCACCTGCCATTCAATCTACACACTGGTTATAAAGAAACAACAAACATTACAAAGAACTGAAGCATTAAATTTCTCTTAATCAAAAGACAGATATGACAGGATTCACTTTATGCACATATGAATACTGGATATGTTAGAGATTTGGAGCACTTTGCTATCAACCTCTCCATAAACCCCAAATAACACACTGTATAATAGAACTGTCCATCTCAAATAGATGGCCTGAGAGTGTTGATTCTACATTTGATGTGGTTTCAGTAATTTGAGAATTAGGCAATTTCTGTTTGTAAGTCTGAGGTACAATATAAATATTAATAAAAGTTTGAAGTTATCTTGGGTGGCAACTCCTCGTTTCTAACATGATGCCATCCCCTTTGAAGGAGTCTGTTTCCTCTTGTCATTGCCTCTGGTCGTGGGGAATGATAAAGATAATTATGTTGTCTACCCCTGTGATACTTGGTGCTGTGTGTTATCCTGGTAGGATGCCCTATTTCCTCTTTTCAAAGCAGCTTCCGTTCCTTCTGTCCACAGACTCTCAGCTTCAGGGAAAGCGGAAATGTACAGCATGACACTGTAGGTGAAAATGTATTCCTGGAAGCCACAGAAGGGAAATTAGCACTGCTGGGTGGAAGAGCAACGCCAGAGCAGAGTAACCCTGTAGGGTCAGCTGGCTATCACATGCTAATGCTGTGTGTAGAAGAAAGGGTATTTTAAATCAGCGGAATTGTGTCCTCACGTGGTTCTTGTGGCATAACTGGGTGATGTGTTAGAGTGAAACTTGGGGACTCTTGTTTGTCCCAGCAATGCCACTGCAAATTGTAGCGCAGGAGAAGTACAATGCTGGAGAAGCCACAGACCAGTAGGAAGAGCTGGGGTATTTAGAAAGCAAAATACAAGAAGGAAACAAAGATATTTTCTGTTTAATGGAGAAACTAATAGAAGGGAAATGTTGATTTGAAGAACAATAATAACAACATGAGAAAAGTTGTAGGGAAGGGAGGATTATTTAAATGAAGAATATTCTAAAGTGGGAAAGGGTAACACTGTGTGTCATAGGAAAAGGGAAATTTAAAAGGAACACTAAAAGACCAATAAAATAGAAAGTATAATAAATCATGAAAATTGGATTGATTAACAAGCACAGCAGCTATTCTTTTTTTTTTTTATTGAAGTTTATGTTCAAGATTGGCCTTTTCAGGGATGCTTTTAATGGTTGAATCGTTTTGGTTCTCTCTTTTTTATTTTTTTAGGTCATCAGAGATACTCTTTTTTGGTTTTGGCAAGAGTGATTCTTGTTTTCATTGATTACCTCAAGTTTTATGTGAGATACTCATCTGAGGTGGTTTGGACTTGCATTTTCTTTTCACTGGATTGCTTAATACAAAGCTCTTGTATCTTTTTCTACAAGGAACTTTGTAGTGACCTTGACTAAACTAGGGGTAAATAGGCAGACATCTGGCAATTGCTGTTTGTACACAAAAGTAGGGAAAAGACTTAGTAAATATGAGAGATCTGTATAGCCAGATCAGTAGAATACTATTAATGGCATTAGACTATGAGGGGTGTGTGTGTGTTCATAAATCTATTTATAAACCTTTATATATAGATAGGTGTATAGATTATATAAATACAAAAATATAAAATATATTTTATTTATGTATTTATATATATCTATTATATATAATATAAATATATAGATGTTTATAAATAGATTTGTTCCCTGTGATTATATAACATAACTTTTTTATTGTTTTTCCCATTATAACATAACATTTACCAAACTTTGTTTTTGATGAGATTTACATATGGCACATCAGGATGATTAAAAGCCAGCAGTCTTTTCACAGCATGGCAAAAAATAGGATTTGATTTATCTTCATGCCTCACCTACCGCTTGCTGTGACTGTACTTTTGAAATTTTAATATTCTCATTTCCCACAAGGAGTTGTTATATGAAATATCATGTAAATAACTTTTAACATTTCTAAGAATTGTTTTTGAATTTTTACTCAATAAAATATCATTATAGAAAAGATATACTTGGTTCTCATAATCTGTAGTGTTATCTGAAGTGATAATATATTTTAAATTAAACAGAATTAGACACATTCTAACATATTAGAATGTTAAAAGTATTAATACCATGACTTTTTAAACAAGTATTTAAACACTTCAAAATATTATCTAATTGTCATATATTAGCATTGCTGGACTATTGTTAAAAATTAGGAGAGTAGCAGAATTTAATGTCCTATTCCAGCAGCAAATGAAATTATGAATTCATTGTTGGGCTGATGTGATGTATAGAGTAGAATATATGTGAAAATGTCACGTGGTTATAAACACAGATTGGTGACAACGGAAGTGTGTGTGTGCACAATGCACGTACACCTCTGTGTGAGTGACACACAGAGAGAAATACAATGTTAATAGAAGAAGAAATTGCTTTTTCCCTCCACAAATAGAATCATCACAGTGATTGGTGAATGTATATCTTTCATATATTAACATGTCAGAATTATAACAAGTTAAATTGAGTGATACACTAATTTAGGTAAAATGGACTGCAAGCTTGCTTTAATGACATTATCTCCTGATTCCATATAAAATATTACTAGCTACTGTGAAGTAAAACTCATTATGTATGAGAAATTTAACAACACTGTCTCACTTCAGCCTTATCATAACCTTGAGTTACAAGTAACCTTTACATTCCAAAGCTGGAATAACTTTAGACTTCGCGGGGGGTGATTAACATGGCAGTGGTCACGGAGAGCAAATAGTGGTGTCAAGATTTGAACCCAAGGTGAAGGAAATGAGAAGTACAAATTGGTAGTTATAATATTGTCTCAGGGATGAAAGTATAGCATAAGAAATATAGTCAATAATGTAATAACTATGTTTGGTGCCAGCTAGGTACTTAAAATATCAGAGGGATCACTTTGTATAGTATATGATTGTCTCACCACTATGTTGCAAGCCTGAAACTAAAACCAAACAAGATTGAATGTAAGCTGTAATTAAAAAGTTAAAATAATATCTAAAATATAGATTTGAACACAAGTATCTATAGCCAAAGCTTGATTTAAACCAAAGTCTGTATTGTTTTAAAAATCAAATCATTCTCTTTATTAATAAAGACCAAGACCAAGATGTAAGATTTTTTTCAAAATTACGAGTTTTAATATTTCCTTCGTTATATCCCCTGGAGGTGTGGGGTTATAAGGTGAGATTTTAACGTATTGGAGAGAATGTGTAGGAAATTGTCACTTAAAATGCTGTAAGACAATTCTAACAAGAACTCTCACCCATATAGTCCTTCAATTGTAACACTTCATTTCCATTTTCTAAGCCACTTTTATGCTCATGGTTTCTCTTTGATTCCCACCGCTTGCCACCTACTCTCTGAAGTGAGAGTCTCATTAGATCCATGATACAGGTGGAGATGCTGAGGCTCCTCATACGAGTGCCCATGACTGTGAAGCAGTGGTGCCAAGACTCTGGTCCCAGTCTTGAAAGTAGCTGTGTCCTTTCCACTGTGCTATAGCTGCTTTCATGCACGAAAGTGGAAAGATCCCACTTTGTTCATGTTTGTTTTAATGCTTAAGGAAAAAAATCAGAAGTCTGAGATGCTGGGAAAGATTTCAAAGTTAAAAGCCATGTGTCTGGAGGTCAGGGTCAGATGATAGACACTGTGTTGTATGAAATTTTTCTCAAGAATATTGTCAGGAAATTGTTGATGCAATTTCTAGTCTGCTTATAATGAAACCATAGTGTTAAAATCACTTCACATTCACCGCTTCTGTAGATGATTTGGTTCTGTCAGATGTTCTTGGGTTTCTGCCATGTCAGTCTGATGTGGGAAGTGAGAGAGGGGATGGTTGGGATATAGGAGCGAGCGCCTAATCAGCTGCATTGACCTTTAAGGACTGTAATGTCGTGAGAAGAATACATTACATTGCAGAGCTATATATAACATCATGAGAGGGAGGCAGAAGAAATTGAAATGTATGCTATTTAAGACTGAATATATTTGTGAGTGGGGAAAGCTTCTTAATACAAGACTCAGCTTATGAATTGCTTTGCCTTCTTTTATACAGGAAAGTCTAGATTTAGTATCTTTAAAATTCTTGGTTAAAATTACACTTAAAAACTTTCATAATGACATCATTTTTATCCCAATTATTAATATTACATTTTCAAAAAACAGGTTTGTGAAATTTTTCCAGTGCTTGCCTTGGGATTTTGTACCTTTGCTAAATGTGATTACAAACAAGAATGTCATAGATCAGTTTGACTAAGATGAATTATGTTGGCACACAAATCAACATACCTTAAAAGTTCACAGTACCCTTACTTTATCAGTAAAGTATATTTTAGGATGATGCTAATTTTTTAAAAAGACCTTCTATTTCCATTCATTGCTATGAAATGTTTCCAGAACATGTGACACTCATGAAGTTCTCAGTTTCGTCTGTTCTGTTCTCTACCTCCTCACTGCTCAGGTTGCTCAGGGTACAGGGATCCCTTTGTAATTCTACTACTAGCTCCTCACTCCTTTCCTTACTGCTCTTGCATGCTCCAGCTCAATCATTTCCTGTTTCATTTCATTTTAATATATTTGTCTTTAGTTCTATTCTGTTGGAGGTTCACCAGGTGTTTTAATTAAATCTTTAAAATAGTTCTTGCACTTGTCAATGGCTGAAACTTTTTTGTCATAAATTCCTCGATTCATTATCATCTCCAAGTTGAAAAGACAAGTGAAAAATGAAATGGATTGGATAACAGAGGGAGATCAAATAAAAATGGCCAATATTTTTGGCTGGAGCAACTGGATGGATTAGTGTATCATTTTTTAGAATAGAGGAAAATAGACAAGGTGAAGTTTAATAAATGGACATTGGTCAAATTGGATAAAATCTAGAAATCAGCTTGGGAAATATGAAGTTTAAGTTGCCTGGGTGACTTCAAAGTAGAAATATTCCTTAGAAAGTTCAGTATATAAGTCCAGAGTTAAAAAGGAAATATAACTAGAGATGATAGTGTCTGATTCATAGAATAGATGCGATTTTCTCAGGAAAGAATGAAAGAGAAAGGGCCTGAGAGAAAGCCAGCACTCAGTATCTTCATCATGATGAATCTGTCCTCCTTGTAAGTGTGATTTTAATTGAATTTTAACCTTCAAATTGCATGTTATCATAAAAGCCAAATGAAATCCTTTAGGATGATATTCATTTTCATCAAAATCTGTGGGATAAAAATGGAGATAACTATACTAAATTATCACCTGTAGTCAACAAGGTGCCTTCAAATGTCTTTTAATTTCCAAAGAATAACACACCAGAGCTTCTTATCAGCAGTGCGCCCGCAAAGTATTTTTGACAATTTTAGGTTCTGGGCTCTTCTCTAGAATTTTGTCAACCTTTAAGGACAGATTATTTTTGTGCTAGACTGAAGACCATATGAAATATGTTTCCTATAAAATTGATAAGAGATGACAATATGCTCATCTATGCAGCCACTCTCAACTTTCATGAGGCTGGAAATATGTTCAACATTTCCAACACTAATTTCGAGTCTAGACCTGGCATTAGAGTACACTGTACGTCACAGAGAGATTATTCCAAAACCTTATTTTTTGGTGTAGAGATTAATCCCGTTTATTATCTATCATTGTGATTTTAACGTGTAATTGTCTAACACTTGTCAAATAACTACTTCATAGAAATCATTTATAGAGATGGATATTCTATTAGTTTGCTATGGCTATCATAACAAAATACCACAGATTGGATGGTTTTAACAATAGAAATTTATTTCCTCACAGTTCTGGAGTCTGAAAGTCTAAAATCAAGGTGTCAATAGGTTTGGGTGCTCCTGGTCTTGCAGACGGCTGTCTTACTCCTGTCTGCTCACATGGACTTTTCTCTGTGTGTGCACTCCTGCTGTCCCTTCCTCTTCTTACAAGGACACCAGTCCTATTGATATAGAGCCTACCCTTTTGACCTCACTTCACCTTAATTACCTGATTACAGGTCTTATCTCCAAATATAGTCACATCTGGGGTTTGGGCTTCAACATCAATTTGATGTATATGATTCAGTCCAAAACAGATACTAAATCCAATAAAATGACTATTAAAGTATAATCTTGCTCTCAAATACTACCCAGCCAATTTGACACAAGGGTATGTATTTATACCTTCATTGTATATATTCATGTATGTATGTTTCTATATATATATATAGGGTGAGGCAAAAGTAGGATTACAGTTGTGAGTAGGTAAAACACAGAGTTTATACCTGTATTATTATTGATTAATTATTGCATTGTTTTCTATACAAACAACTGTAAATTTACTTTTGCCTCACCCACCCTATAGATCCATATGTATACACATATACATATATATTAAATATATTGTTAAATGTTTTACATGGCAACTTTTTCAGGATATGTATAAACTATTCTCAGAGTTTAGATATGTATCATTCATTAATAGGTACATAAATAAGAGGAAAGACCATAATAGTATTTAGAAAGACAAGATAAGGGGACTATGTATTGAAAAAAAGTGACTGGAAGCAGTACTGTGGGAGGGTGGTGCCAGGCCCCAGAGGTAGACTGAACAAGCCTAGATCAATTAATTCATTCTCTAACTGATGATGATGATGATGATGATGAAAGAATTGTTGAAGGGATTCAATTACATAATATATGTAAGGTGTTTCAATCGTTCCCTGGCTGATGCAGCTCAATGGATCGAGCTCTGTTCTGCAAACCAAAAGACTGCCAGTTTGATTCCCAGTCAGGGCACGTGCCTGGGTTGCAGGCCAGGTCTCCTGTTGGGTGAATGCAAGAGGCAACTGATCGATGTTTCTGTGTTACATCAATGTTTCTCTCCTACATCAATGTTTCTGTCCCTCCCTTTCTCCTTCCCTTCCCTCTCTCTGAAAATAAAGAAATGAAATATTTTTATAAATACATAAATAAATAAACAAACAAATAAACAAATAGGAGGCTGTCACACAATGGGAGTCTTTTAATATTCTTTATAAATATCTGTGAAGTTAAGTAGAAATAAAAAAGTGGACAGGCACATAGAAGGACAACACATAGTATACACTTTTAATATTTTTATAATCATTTAAAAAATCAATCTCTGCAAATCTTCCTCCATGAAAGTATGGTAGTGGCTCTCATTCAATTGCTCTCCACTAAGACATAATCTAACATCTCCCAGAGTGATTGATTGCCTGCTTCTTCCTATGAGTTGATTGCATTGTGGCAGCCCATAAATTTCACTACTTTTAAAAAACCTTAAGATGCCCTGTGACATTTCTCTCAGGTTTTAAAGCTCTCACCCACTAAACAGCAAAAAAAAAAAAAAAAAAAAAAATTAACCTAGCCCTGAAATGTGCACACAGTAGGAAATTAGTAAAGGCCAGCCCCACGGCTGCAGCAGGAGAAAAGAGACTCTTACTGATAGAATTGTCTAATCCTTGCCCTGCAAAATTGGCCTCATTCCCATTATGGAATGTACCTTCACATTAATGCAATTTATGTTTTAATCTGCCCAAAGTTATTGACTCTGTTCTAGGCTGTGTGCTAGGTATGATTACAGCTTTTTTGGAGTGACATACAAGATTCTTTAGAGCATCATTGTTTCATTATTCTTTCACCTATTTCACCTCATAGGATAACTGCTGTTATATCTACCAGGCTTCTATTGCATCCTCAAAACTCATGCAAACACACTACTGTTTTAAAAACGGAGTGTTAAGAATGGTTTTATGACAGAATAAAAACCTCACTCTAAATGGTATTTTAAGTAGCCTGTGTCCTAGCTCTCCTGTTAAGCTTATATTTCAGTATGTTGCCATAGCTATTAAAATTGCCTGCTTGTCCTCCAGCTACTGCAAAATATTCTCCTCATTGCTAACATGACTTTATTATTTCTAATAAGAAATGGATTTGGAATCATTTGAACCTATTAGCTAATTATTATAAGATAAAAAATGTTAGGCATCAAGTGTATGAAACCTAACTTCAATAGTTATAAATATTCTACATTTAAGTGAGCAATACTTTATGATTTCACTTAGTAATTCAAATCATTCAACTATTAAAGATCCTCTGTGCAGCCAACTCATGCTGCAGGCTCAATGAAGATGGAGTTTCAAAATCATGGTCTATAGCAAATTGTACCATATGCATTTTTACCATAAAATATCTTATTATGTTTTCTATTGGAAAAACTGGAGAACTAAAGAATTTGTACAAATTTTTCTGCATAAATTATTACTTTCTCAAGAAATTCACCCTCCTGAATGGCAGCAGATGTCGTGGTTCTCTACCTGGATAAAATAAATCAGACTCCAAAATGCATAGCAACAAATATACCATCTCTTAAACACACACATAAAGTTATTGAAATTCTTAGTCCAAAAGCATAGAATATCAAAATGCTATGCATTCAGTAAAGATTCATTGCATCTCAGTGCTCTGATAGCATTTATTTCTCTGCTCCAGACTAACCCTCCTCCTCTTCCTTTTTCTAAGTTATTATATTTAAGTATTCTTTTTTCAAATTAAAAACCAATTGAAACACTTTTGGATATAAATGGAAAATAATTAATATTGTAACTACTTAAAAGATGATGTTGAGTAAGACAAAGGCAAGTAATCACATATTTGTTTTTGACTGAGTGTGTTCTGGTTAAATGTAGAGGACAGACAAATTCAAAGTGGGGTCGATTTGTAAAAGATAAGCTCAGGAAGGTGTGGAGAGCAGCCCACAGAGGTGGCTTAAATATACTTATGAAAGCAAACAAAAGAGTAACAAAACTGTAGGTTTAGAGAATTATGTAAGTAAAAGTTTAAGAGTCCATGCCAAAGATCAAAGAGAGATACGGAGAATGGGCCAGTTGATAGGATAACTCTATTTCCAGAGTAGAATTCCCGGAGTGAATATTATAGACAATGGACCACTTTTATAAATTTTCATATGTCATGGATGAAATCAAGCTTATTAATGATATATGTGTCAAAAATATAGAAAGAATGGAAACAAAAGAAGGAAAGGACAAAGAGGGAGAGAGAGAAGAAAGAAAGAAGAAAAATAAGAAGGGAGGGAGGCAGGGAGGAAGGAAAGAGGAAAGGAAGGGTCTATTATATTCAACACCAGTTTACCTAGATGTCTTGCAATTTGTAAGGCATCTTTGTCAAATCTAAATTGGATGCATCTAACTATTTGCAGAACCTCAGCCCTGGGCAGAGCCATCATCTCTGCTGCACATCCCTAACACAGACCAGAATTGTGGGTTCCAATCAAGACCATGAGATCAGTGCTTTCCAAGGCATGTTGTCTTTCTGCCTTGCCCTCTCGCAATGTACCAAACATCTAAATATTGGCATCAGAGTGTATAGATAAAATGCCTGCTAATTTTAGTCCAGTTTTCTGTCCAGTTTCCCATTACCAGAATGGGTGACCACATATGGAAAATCTTTCACTTTTTTAGGAAAGTTTTTTTTTCTTTGAATTAAATAGCATGTACTATAGACAGTACTAACGTGATGAACTACTATGTACCTGACCATAGTAGCTCATCATAATACAGGAATAGCTCTTAGAGATGTCCTAAGCTATACTCCTCCATTGCCTTTATGCTGAAGTCACTAGGATATAGATTTTTACTTACCTAAGAAGGTGATCTGATAAGAATGTTCTTCAAAACTCTAGCATCGTGCTGAGAAAATATTGCATAGACCTGTTCTTTGTCAATCCTGACATCTCTTTCACTGTTTTAAGACACTTAATCACCTTCAGAGATACTAAGGTTTGCCTGGAATTTTTACATTTTGAGTTGCTTCTTTGATAGTATTATCCAAATTTTATTTAAGTGATAATTCAAATAAACAATCAAAACAACTAATCATTTCACCTCTCTCTCTTTCCCCTTGACAACAGACAGGAGTAGCATATGAGCTCTTTCCCTTTTTCATCCTCATCACCTTATTCTCTTTTTGTTTTAAAAGCTAACCAGAATTAAAATCTCCTAGAGACATATAACATAGCATTTGCTTGCACTCAAATATTTTTTATAAAAATAAAAGGGAATACTGCTATCATTCAATTCTATACAAATACAATTAATTGGAATAAAGGTTGTGAGACATAGTAGACTGAGTTATCGATTATCAAGTGCAATTTACTCACAGATGTGCAGAATACTAAAATAAATAACTGCTTTGATGAGGTTATCCCCCTGCTAATGTCTGCCTTCTTTGCTGATGAAAACAGATCATATAATCAAATGGAAAGAAGTGAGTCAAATAAGGCCAAAGAAGGTAAATGGTGCACTCTACAATTCAAAGTGTGGTCAAAAGAAAAAAAAAAAAAAGTAGAAATATAACCAAGACTCCTTACTTGTTTAGCAGAGAGAAATATGTCAAATACTGTTTTTTCATTTTTGTTTACATGTTTTATGTTTGACATTGTCTATATAAAGTATCTTTAATTTTATAAGCTTTATTGTGGTTAAAATGAAAATGGAGGAGTTTCCATTTCCTTATTTTTTAATAAATCTGGAAGTAGGAATACAAACACCTAAACAAAACATGTTTTGTTGAATATTTATCATTTTGATGAATATATATACACATATAATTATTCAAGTAAAATTAATTAGGTATTTGTTATTTTGATGTAAAATTTCATTTGAAAACTGCATGTTTTCAAGCTAGTGATAGCAGATCTGTAATATAATATCCAGCAAATGGATAGTTCTTTGCAAATATTTATTCAGTGCTGAGCACTTAGAAGTTTTGGCATGATGATTTTATAAAATTCAAGCTGCTATTTATGATTGTTTGAATTATACAGTGCGATGGATGGCAGCAATTAACCGAGAAATTATGAAGTGAATTATCCAAATAATTAAATCAGAGCCTAAGCTGTAATTACATATCGAAAATCCACTTGCAACATTTAATAATTCAGCAAAACTTGTATTCATTTTTTTTTTTCATCAAAGGGAGCTGTAAGAAAGGTGTCCAAACTTTTGGCATCTCTAGGCCACCCTGGAAGAAGAAGAGTTGTCTTGGACCAGAGATTAAATACATTGTGACACTTAATCACAAAAAAAACCCTCATAATGTTTTAAGTAAATTTACAATTTTGTGTTGGGCTGCATTCATAACTGTCCTGAGTTTCATATGGCCCGCAGGCTGCAGGTTGGACACCCCTGCTATACTGTATGATATTGTGGAAAGAAAGCTGACCTAGCAATCAGGAACCTTTGGTTCCACTGTCAAATTTCAAACTAACCTACTTGGTATCTAAATTCATCACAGGTTATTTGGCTTTACAATGGAAGAGAACTGATTGCTCAGGCCCTGCCCACCTCAGAAACTTTATAAAACCAATCACAAAGTTGAAGCTCCACTTTGTTCAACACATTATGCACTATTTGAACTTCAGTAAGGTATCATGGGTAACCATTATGATTAGACAATCAATCTTTGAATAAAATTGAATATTCCAGCAATGACCTAAGTAGGGAGATTGCAAATCATACAGTTGCTCTCCAGAGCAAGCTGGCCAACATCAGTAAGGCAACAACTGCCCAATACCATTCGATGTCAGGGACAAGGACAGGTGAACACCGTGTGGAAAATTTCTGCACAATATGAACATAACAGGGGGTGTGGTATCACGCTTTGTATATGCACCTGATTTCAGTTCTCAGTCCTGAGTTGTAATCTAGCTTCTACCACTTATTTGTTGCATTAACTAGGACAAGTTGTTTTCCTTTCAAGGGTTACTTTCTCTACCTAAAAATGTTTCCTACTTGATAGCATTCTGGAATAACTAAAGAATTAATGCACTCTATAGTGGACTTACCATAGTACTTGCCAGACAATACGTGCCCACAACTGAATTCAGTACTATGATAGAAAGTATTGGTTGTGAAGGAAAAGGATGAGACAAAGAGTGGGTGACATGGATAAATTAATTCTCATCCTTGCCCATCATATTCCCTCAATGATTGCTCTGCCAAGGCGGCAATCCCTGGAGTTTCTATAGTTCCCCCCCCCCCTAGAGAATTGGCTCATTTCCACTGGTTTTTGTTTTGTGTTTTCAGAGATGTCTGAGAGTAAACTCTTAAAGTCTAGTACATGCATGCTTACTGGAGGTTTATCCATTCTTTTTAAGTTACACCAAACGGCTTATCTGTGTTCCACAGAACAGCACACAGTACATAAAAATGTTGACTATTAACAGAAAAAGCCTCTAATTCTGTTAGGAAGATTAAGACACTGCTAAAAAATGAACACTGTCTAACCACAGACCATGGAGAACAGAGGCCCCAAAACCCCCCTCTTCCTGCCACCTGTGCTTTGCTCTATGGCCTGCCCAAAGGGCACTGCCACTCATTTACCATCCAGCATGTACCCAGTCCCAGGAGCGGTGCTGCAGTGGGACTGATAATTCTTTCCTATTGAGAAGAGAAGGGGCTGTCCCGCAGCACGTTTGCATTTGTCTTGTGGGAAAACTTAGAGAGCATTCCTTTTTAGATTCAAAAGATCATAATGAATATTAGTAGGAGTTTGGAGGGGGCTTCACAAATAAGCCACCATCCATCTCTGCTGCCTTGGAACACTTTAGACAGTATGCTGTATGAGACTGTGGGTCTCGGAACTGCTCTGCGCCACTACTGAAATAAACAGGTTCGGCCTTGCTAAGTCACAGGTGATTTGGATTTCAGGTTACTGACAACTTGCTTGGAACTCCCGTGTAATCCTCACATTCACCCCAAATCTCTCCTGATTCCATTCTTTTTCTTTGGGCTTGAGCGATTTCATGTTATGACCTCAGAGATAACATGCCATAGTCTAAGATGTTTAGTTAATACAAAACCATTTTAGCCTGTGGCTTTGCCTAAGGATAAATGTGCGCCACTCTGACCAACATGAAGGGGAAATTTGCAGCAGTGAGAGCTCGACAGTCTAATTAATTATTTAGAAGTTTCAAGAGGGAGAAAGAAGTCTAGAGTCCCAGAGTTCCCATTTGCAGTGCATTAAACATCAGAATAATAATAAGAACAAGCAGAGAGAGACTGTCCTGGCTGTCTGGAAAGTGTAGGATGTAATTTAAGGGCCAAAATTAGAAATAACCTAGGATCTTAAAGACAATTTCAAGGCTGAAGGTTACAAGAAGGCAAATCCTGCTAGAATTGCAATACAATTTTTCCTTCCTTTGTCTTTATTGCTGTATCTGGAAATGTCTCAGAGCTTTACTTTCTTGCTTCCTAAATTGCCTTCATGTATTAGAATTCTTTGGCTGAGCATATAATTAAAGAGTCCAAATGTGAACACCAGGGAGAAAGGTGTCTAATAAAGTAAGTGGCAAATGTGAATTTATTAAAAGTAGGTCACGTCATATATTGTATTAACCTTCTTTGGCATATCTCCTAACTTAGGAGACAAAAATAATGAAAGGATATTGCATACTTAGGTTTAAGAAAGGCATTTGTTAGAGAGCTACATAAAAAATGCCTACACATTAATCACATAGATACCTGAAAGAAAACCTGGTCATACGGAGTAAAGTAAGCATAATCAATAAATGCAAGCCTTCTATGCGGAGAACTGCAGGAGAGTCTCAAGGGGTCAGTATTAGCACATGTTAAGTATTTTGTTAATGACATGCTCACATCTGTGAAATACATTTTCTGATACCGGAATCAAATTATCCAGGAAACACACAGAAGGGCAAAGCAACCTGCAGAGTTAACAGTAGTGAGATGAAAGTTGTAATGAATATAAGCTAATACTAAAACAGAGAATACACAAAAGACAAATGTAGCAGAAGAACTTGGTGTGGAAAATATTGAATTGGAGACACACACATGCATGATACACAGTTTTAGGTAGTTAATTTTCAACTAATATACTTAAAACAATTGTTTGCATAATAAAAATAATAATTAGCTGTAGATATATACACATTTTCATGTAAGAGTTTTTTCATGTGCTTTATAGTAAGTGAAAGATCAGTAAATAAACATGTAGAAATAAGAACAGATACTTGATGGAAGAGGAAACACAAATGGTTAATAAGCATTTTTCATGTTCATACTCTTCAGTTATGAAAAAAATTAAATTAAACCATCATTTTTACTCCAAAAGGAGAAAATTAATAAAAAATATAACAATAACAGTAAACACATACATTACTTACATATACTAGTTTTTGTACTAAACTAAGTTACATATTAACTTATTTAATAATTGAAACCATATGTGAGGCAACTATTATCTCAGCCTTTTGTAGATGAGCTAGGGAATAGTTTAGAGCAGCCTAGGGTCACACACGCAAGTTATGGTGGTGGAATTAGGGTTCGAACCCAAGTAGTCTGGCCCCAGCATTGGTACTTTGATTCATTACTTTGTACTACAACTACCCATGTTTCTAGGGTTGAACAGACATGAGCTGTGCCATGCATTTTAGATATGGAGACTGTAAACTAGGAAGTAGTTCTTGTCCAGTTAAGGCAGACTCAAATAAAAATCTGACATAGGAGAGAGATTCAAAAGTTCAGGTCCGTGGATCATTCATGGAGGTCAGTGGTTTTCTGTGTGCGTCCCCCAGGACAGCAGCACAGCCTCACCTGGGAATCTGGGACAAGTGCCGTGCTCAGACCCTAACCCAGACATCAAGGCAGACATTTGGCAACTGGCCTCGTCCTCAGAATTTTAACAATTCTCTGGGTGATTTGGGTACACTCGCAGGTTTGGGAATCACTGGTCTATCTAATACAGGCTCTTTCCCATTGGGATATTTGATCATCACAAATTAAAAACATTTTTAATAATTCCCTAAACCAACATGCAGGATTTTAAAAGCAGCCTTTGCTACATTCATAAACCCTCTTCCCACCAAAAATGTTTTCATTATTCAGAAACAAAAGAGACTCTTTTTTAAAAAACTAATTTTAGCTCTTGCTGGTGTAGCTCAGTGGATTGAGCTCAGGCCTGTGAACCAAAGGATCGCGGTTTGATTCCCAGTCAGGGCACACATGGGAGGCAACCACATTGATCTTTCTCTCCCTCTCTCCTTCCCTTCCCCTCTAAAGATAAATAAACAGATCTTTAAAAAAAACTAATTTTATTTATTTATTTTTAGAGAGAGGGGAAGGGAAGGAAAAAGAGAGGGAGAGAGACATCAATGTGTGGTTGCCTCTCATGCACCTCCTACCAGGGATGTGGCCCGCATCCCAGGCCTGTGCCCTGACTGGGAATGGACCTGGTGATAGTTTGGTTTGCAGGTTGGCACTCAATCCACTGAGCCACACAAGCCAGGGCAAAAAAGATAGAGACTCTTAACTTGAGCTAAAAAGTTTGCTTTCCCATTCCTCTAGCTTCCTTTCTAGGCTCATCTAGAACTAAGTGCTCCTCTGCACTCTTTAGTCCAACCCCCAGGCCTTCAATCCCGGTGACCATGGCATTTTACCCCACAGGTCTTTCATATCTCCTAAACTTCAACTCAGTCTTTGAATTTAATTATCATTTTCTTGGAAAATCTTTTACTGACTTTTGTGATTAGTAAGTCAGTATTTGCTCTTGTAGCTGCAAGGAACTTCCTTTTAAAGCCTGTATTGTAACTGTAGTTTGATAATTACTGACAGATCAATATCTGTCCACCCCACTGACCTGTGAGCAGCACTTATGTAAGTACTGTCAATGGTCTTGATCATATGGTGGTGTGGTGGTGATTCACTGAGCAAATGAATATATGCATTTCTTCCATTTTATATATTTTTAAAAATTCTAAGCATGACATAATTTCTCATGAATTAGAAATTGATATTTTTATCTTTTCAGAAACAAGTTTTAAATTGTCTATGTAAAGAATTTTTTTTAACTTCTTGTAAAATGTAAATAAAAAGAAAAACCCTGTCATTTAAAGTATTATTCACAGTGCTACACAGTTTTTCGAATATCAGTTACCACACATTGCAATTCCTTTTGGAGTACCTTTTTACAAATGTAAAGAAAATTCAAAACTCTCTCTTTAAAATGTTCCCATTTTGCATATAATTTCAGAGAAATCATAGACAACCTAAATTCCAGATAAAAAACACTATTTTAGATGATTTTGTCAAATGAAAATTTTATTTTTTCTCTTTAGAGTTATGTTTTACTCTTAATTATTAATTTAAAAAAGAACTATAAATCCTAAGTTAAATTGAAATGTTGTTTTTATTATACATGCATACACCCATTTTTACAGAAATTGTAGACTTGAAATTTGTACTATCCTTTTGAAATTATAAAGGCATTTACATTGTAATTACTGTTTAAAAATTTATTATTTATATTATGTTTTATTTTAACAGAATCAATTAGTGGGACAAGTAGTGTAAAAGGAGTTTTACTAAATAAATATAATTTATAGAATTTTAAAGCTTAAAAAGTACAAAAGGCTTTAAACATTAACTACTCAAACATTTTTTAGGTAATGGAATTGAGGTCTAAATATGATAATTGACTCATTAAAGATCAAACAATTAGGAAGCAGAACTAAAATTAGAGCTCAGTTCTACAACATTTGACTATGACATTTAAAAAATAAATTGGAGACAGGTGTACTTTATCAAATATCAGAATCCATGAAACTTACTATAATTAAATCACTCTGAAAACCTTTTCAGAAATTTACATTTGAGGGACAGTCTTGCTGGAAATAAACTCTACAAGTATGTACTCTCTGAGGAATGCATCTTGGTTTTGTTTTCATTTTTTAACAATTTATGTTTTTGACTACCTGTTTCTTGGTACAAATGACTAATGTTACACACCCTTAGAAAATCTATTTTTTTAATTTCCTATAATTAAGGTAAGATCACGTACCAGAATAATTAAATAAACAATACTAGTTGTAGTTGGTGGTTAAATGGCCATGAGAAAAGGAAACCTAGATGCATTTCCACAGCAGACCTGGAATGAGGACCGAAAAGGTTGTGATAATGCTGATGTCGGCGACTATTTATTGGGCGTTTCGCGTGTAGCAGGTACTTACCAAAATTCATGGTGTTTCATTCTTTTTAAAAAAGGCAAATATTGTTGATAACTGTATGTAAACAGAGAGTGAGTTTCCAAGAGCATGACTTTCCTACGTATGCATAATTGTTGAGTGCTGCAGCTCTGGCTGATCTGAGCCACCCTGCTACATGGACTCTTGACCGTCTGTCACTTGGGTAAATTACTTAACTTGGCCTTAATTTCTGTACAGAACGTTAGAGTTCTATGATTTACCCAACTGCTACAAGTGAAGTACGTAAGCCACTGCAAACTGCAATGGACTCTCATACAGCAGTGGGCCTCCAGCGTTGCTGCACGCTACGATCCCACAGAAGCTCTTTAAACGTATCTTCTCCTGAGCATCTGCCACTGCAGGTTCCAAGTCAGGCCTCGGGAAACACCCAGAAATCTGCATTTTTACATGTACACCAGCAGCGCAGGCAGCCCTAGTGCCCTAGTGAGGAAGAATACTTTTAGAACTAAACTAAACTATTAAAACTATTAGAACATTTAGAAAATTATTATAAAAAGATTAATTTCCTACCTCTAGGAATAAGCATCCATAAACCTTATCCTCGGCAGACGTGAAACATGATTCACACAGCTATTTTAATCAGAGAAGCTCCAGAGTATTTGTTCTTAGTAAAAGGAAAAATTATGGTATATATTTGAATAAAATCTCGATGTGGCAAATAGATAGTGAATTGATCCACCGCTTATACTTCAAAATTATTATCTGTGTTTTAACATGTTCTTGGATTATCTTTGAGGCATCAATAAATTAGAATTAAAAAAAGAATGGCAGAAGTTGAACATGATTTATAATAATTTCATCTATTTTTAAAATCAGTATTGTATACAATTGTACAGGGTGAGCAATTGTCATATTTTTGCTAAAATATGTATCCAAATAAAGAGGCACACTGGAATTTTTAATTTAACTTGCTTTAAACTTGACATAAGTTCATTCTAACTCTACCTGTCTTTGAAAATGTAATTCAAATCATGGTATGAATCAACCTAAAATCTGGTGATCTTAAATAAAAAGAATCAAAATATGCCACTGCTTCTACTGTGGTTTTACATGGAAAGTAAACTGTAGAGTCAGGGCAAGTCATTCCAGTAGAATAATTACATGAATTGTATGAATATTTTATATACAAAAGACATGTTTTATAGGTGGCTTATACAATACTTAAAGAATGTGAACCTGCCTTTAGTTAATTGTCAGTGTGTTTGATGCTTTACAACAATTCATGTTGCTTCTGTCATACTCCCCATTTCTGCATTGGCATTTACAACGCAAGTAACACTTTTTCTACAACATCTTTGATGCTGCTATTCTTGATTTAAGACAACTGCCTTTGTCATGATACCTGACAAAAATAGTGATGAGGAAAAGATAAAGCGTGCAGTACATTTCTTGTCTTTCAGGGATTTAAAATGATAAAATTTACGTACATTTTATGTAACTGAGGTAATTATGTTGTAAGATGATATGCAAGGAGCAGGAAAGGGATGAGTCTACTACCTTGGCGTTTGGTGTTATTTTTTATTTGTACCATAAGTCCATGTTATACTTTTAAATTGTTGTACAGTATGTTTGCTAGGAAAAAAAATAGTAAATTATATGATACATAGAAATACCTTATACTTTTCTATTGAATTCACCCTCAGACTGTCATTCATTTCAGGGGGTATTTTAAATCTTGAAGGTCACATTTAGGACAAGACGTACATCTACATTGTCTTTTCAATTATTCTTTATTGACAGCAACAACAACAAAATATATATGTATACCTACTTTATAAATTAGATTGTATTATTCATTTAAGAAATTAGAAAGAGGTTTGAAGTATTTTCATATTTCAAATATTTAATTTAATATTAAAATATTTTGAGTTAATATATTTAAATATTTGTAGTCTCTTATATTTAACTAAAATGCAGAGTAAAATCTAAAATTTAAATAATATTGTCTGTATATAATGTCTGTTTATGTATATATCTATACACACATAGAAATATATGCTATTTATTTTATATACTCTAAAATTTTAACCTCAAAACTATATTGTAACCATTTAAATGTCCATAGATTTACCTTAAACAATGTTACTGTTGAGAATGTCCTAAGACAAATTAATAGAGTTATGCAATATAAAAAAACCTCTAAAATACAATGCTGGAAGTAATTATTTAAATCTTGAAACATATCACATCTTTTTTAATGCTCATCAGCTCAGTTGAGAGAAAGCAGAGATTACCCTAGTTCAGCAGAGGCACTATTTGTTTAAAAAATGTAGCTCTCTGAATAACTTTGTATTCTCTCATTAGGAACAACAGCACAGGAAATCATTCACCGATCCTTTTACACTGCACACAGTATCCTGTGCACACTTAGGCGAGTATATGGTGATTTATAAATCAGGACAGGCATCAAAATTACTGAACTTAGAAAATAATTCACAGTGTCAATATGAATACATTTTAGATTTTGACAAAATATTTAGTTCAATGAAATGAGGTTTTATATTCATGAACAAATTTGAAAAGTATTCAAGCAGAACTCCTCAACCATTTACTCTGAATTATTGGCTTTATTATGTTAATATCATTTTCATGTCACTTTGTGGTAACCTTGTGACTACATAACAAAACTAGAAAAAGAGATCAATGCAGGGCAGGATAGCAGTTATGAGTCAACACATACATTTTTTTTTTTCCTTGTAGAGAAGGCAGGAGAAAATTACAGGTTATAATCAAATTTACCTAATGCCTCAAGATTTCCTATAAGAATGAGCTGAGGTGATAAAATTTGAATTTATGTGTGCATGTGTGTGATTGAAACTAAGATGAAAATTCTCTAAGCTACTTATGAATTGGAGAAAACAGATATCAGAGAATTGAAATAAAAATGAAAATAAAAAAGCAAGCACCAATTGTTAAAATAGTAGATTTTTAATGTTTCAACATAATAGTAAAAGATAAGTTGTTTTTTACCGTGTTGATTTTATTTCATTAAATCTTCTTTCTTAGGAAAACCAAAGATAACTAAATACAAGTATTACTAATTTATAATATCCAGTTTGTGGTTCTGTTTAAGAATGTAAAAACATTATATTCTTCGCTGGTTTTTACAGGGATAGTGAGTTCATGAATACAACTAAGCTATTTTGTTGTAACAAAAATAGTTTTGTACTTTTTCATGAGTATATTGACAAACCAAATAATTCACTTGGTCACTAAAAAAAAGTCAATCCACATTACTTTTAAAAAGCCACGAGTAAACATATGTTCATTTTGCCACTTGAGGCATTTGAGAATATTTAATCTACTACTGAATCCATTTTTATTTCACTACCCCAGGTTTACCAGCCACAAGAATTGATCCTTCATAAGAAATTATTTCATCTTTGTTAGACTGCTAATAGTTAGTAGGTGCTACCAAAAATTCAATTTGATGCTTAATTCCATTAATATAAATCTATGTTTGTAAACACAAAGTCAGTCTTAAGACAAAAAATTAAATACAAAACAAAAGACAGGTGGCAAGCTTTCAGGTACTTCTCATATTTACTTGTCTGCTCATAAAACCAGTCCTAATTAAGCATTAGGAATGCAGGCCACAACTATTTCCCTGGTGTGTGTGTGTGTGTGTGTGTGTGTGTGTGTGTGTGTGTGTGTGTGTGAGAGAGAGAGAGAGAGAGAGAGAGAGAGAGAGAGAGAGAGAGAATATTCTCAATCCCACATAGTTTTTATTAGTAATTTATAAGTTCTCATGTGCTTCTCATTAGATGGAATCAAATATTATAAGAAATAGAAATATATCTAGAGGAAGAAGCCTGATTCTTGTTTTTAATCTAAATTTTGCACCTTAAACTAAAAGTGTGCTCATTTCATGGTTTGCAGCAATGTCTGACAACTTAGCAACTCTATTTGAAGACTAGAATAGAAAGTAATAATAATGTAGATTCTGTCATATAATATCTAGAATAAATTTTCTTTTCAAAATGGATTTCAAGATATTATAACAATAGAGTTAATATTTTCATGCATTTTCTTGCCAGATTCAATTTTTAAAATATGTAATGTGTTCATTACAAACTTTGCAGACTTAAATTTATGGCTCTGATAATCATTTCAGTTTTCCAAATGAACATTTTCTAGAATATCTTCCATGTGAGTGTGGAATTTATTTATATATCCTCACAGCTACTTGCTAATAATAACTTGCATTTTTTATAACCAAAGCTTGAGTATCCATTTCTTCTACTTTTTGGTTAAGAGCAGTGTTGATTGAAAAGTAATCCCAATATTTAGTATGTATGAGGCCCCATGCAGGGTACAGATGGCATCTTAACTCCATCCATATGTTTAAAGCATCTTCTTCATTTGGACTTCTTGCACCAAAACAACCATGGAGAGAAATGGTCTTTAAATTTTAATTTTATCAAAATAAACCAGATCTCTTGTGTATAAAACCTTTGCCAACAATGAATTTTCTTCAACAGACAACAAGCCAAACCTATTTGTAGAGGCCAGGGAAAAGATTGATAAGTAGGCTTTTGATTTTATGAATTAGATTGGATTATCTTTGTTATGACTATGTTATTTTTGTTTATGTGTATACTTTCTCAAGTATTTTTAAATAATATACAAATAACTTGAGTCTGTTTTTGGAGACTTGTTGGATTTTACCCTCTATTTATTTAATCATCTGTAGCATTGTTGTATATCTCATATTATAGATTTGTGAACATAAATGTATCTGGGAAAATACACATTACATATGAGTATATATATATACACACACACACGTATATGTTACACGCACACCAACATTTTATCTAAAACCTAATTAGTAGTTGTTTACTCTGAATATATAAAAGTAATTTATTCTTTTAGATTTTGCTTTTGTATATGAAAAAGGTATCTACTTTGATAAATATATTATCCAGTACATTTTTCTATTCAGAATCTAAATAGAAATGAACTGTATTTGTATGTTTCCATTGTGTCAAAATGCAGTCTATTTTATGCTGACATGGACTATCAATGTTTTTATTAACCTTCAAAATTAATATAATAACAAATTCATAAGTCACAGCTAGTTTCCATGAGACTAAGATTTTATGAGGAATCAGATAGTAAATGTTCTTTTTTTAATGAGAACATGAAGCATTCTGGACACACATACAACTTCATAGAAAACTGTATTTATTAATTATATTTATTACCTAAATCCTGATTCTTCAACAATTCAAACTTCACTTCTCTTGAGTTTGAAAGCAAGCCAAGATTCATGCGAAGGTGGGTAGAGGAGCACTCCATTTAGTGATTATAATTTTTGAATGATATTAATTTAAATAGAAAGTTTAAGCAATTAAATGATCAAAGAAATTTCCCTCCAAACACCTCCAAGTAAGCCTTCCTAAAGAAATTAATATAAAATGTTCACTGTGATGGCTACATTATCTTGGAATGGAAAGTTGTTTGAGTCATAGTTCTAGTTTGCACACTTAACTCACACCTCTACTGGTTCTGAAGTGCGTAAAAGTGATTGCTTATGAATGAGAAAAATGAAGCAGAAAATGAAGCAGAAATTTTAAAGAAAAAAATGTATTCCTGGGAATGACTTCACTTTTCCCAGGAACTGTTTCTACGTACCTGTAGTTGCTTTCAGTGCTAAGCTGGTGAACCATGAGGGGATTACAGTTTTATCAACAGCCTGATTCTGCACCAGCAGCAGGTGCACAGGCTTGATGACCAGCAAGGCCACTGGTGTCGCAGAACCTGAGTCTCTGGCAATAGTCACTTTGTGTTAACACTGTTATTGATGGTGGTCCAAGCAGAAGTGCCAAGGAATGATCTGAAGTACAAGATATTGCTTTAAAAATACAGAAGAAAGAAATAAAGAATGAAAGGGGAAAAAAAAGACCCAGATTCAAGGGCTTGGCTTATTTCTTACACTACATCTGCCAAATACAGCCAACGTGGAGCTCTGAGAGTTGCCTCCGCTCAAGAGGCAGGCATGCTGCCTGGAGGAAGCTGGAAGGACTGAAAAGTCAATGCTGAAACTAAAAGCGAAGAGTGCCAATTCAAATACTGAATCGTGCAAGTACAGAATGTTTTTCTTTTCTTTTTTTCTTTTTTTTCAAATGAGGCATTTATTTTACTCCCTCCTGTTCTGGGGAAAAAAAAAAGAATGTTCTCAACTCTCAATAACAAAATTGCTATAGTTTTGTTACTTACATTTATGTAATAGTTGTAAGCTTATAGGAACATTAAAATATTTTTACCTGTAAAATAATGAAACTTTACAAGATAATATGGCAGTCACTCTTGAACCCAACCCCAAATATCAAATGAAAATTTGTTGCCAGATTTTCTTCAGGTTTAAAAAATGAAATAAACTTACTGATACCTTTGCCATGTGCATCTTTGCATTTTATTTCATTACTATGGAATAAAATAATCATGACTGTTTATTTCAATATGTGTATGAATGATTTTGTTCACTGTAGTATGCCCTTGCCTGAGACAGTAACTACTGTGTAGAAGATCCCCAGAAAGGAAATCCAAATTTTCTACTGAATAAAGGCTAATACTCTTATATGCTATCCCTTCATAATTTTTTTCATTCAACAATATATCCTTGATGTTTACTCATGATTAGGCTTCTTAGACACCAGATAATAGAAGAGTTTCTGTAGTCATTCCAATGCCCATTTAGGATGATTACATATATAAATGTATATATCCATTAAAAAGAGTAACCAATGAACCTATTAACCATAAATAAAGACAAATACCATATGATCTCACCTTTAACAGGAACCTAATCAACAGAACAAACAAACAAGCATAATATAACCAAAGACACTGAAATTGAGAACAGACTGACAGTCACCAGGTGGGACAGGGGAGGGAAGATCAGGGGAAAAGGGGAAGGGTTTACAGGAACAAGTATAAAGGACACATGGATAAAAAGTAGGGGGATGGAAATGGGAGCTGAGGTGGGGAGGGCTGGGGTGGTGGGCTGGGATGGGAGTAAAAGACAGAAAACCATACAAGAACAACAATTAAAATAAAAAATAAATAAAAATAAATAAATACATTTCAAATTAAGGTATGTATCAATACCTTGGTACCATATTTATGATTTGTAGTATTCCATGCTCAATTAGAAGATTTTAAATTCCTTGAAATATTAAATGTTACCTCATTTTTATTGTCATCTAATTAGAAAATAAATGGGTTTCTTAGGGAAAGAAACTGCCATTTAAAATTTAAATTAAAATCAAATCATTTAAATAACCCATGGGGGTACACTTTTTGTGATCTGATCCACAATAATAAAATTGTGACTTAGGTAAAGAAGTTTAGGAGATCAAAACAGGAAGTAGTGGAACACTACTTCCTTTTTTCAATACCTTTAATTTACTAGCTACTGTTTTAAGCATTGGGTATACAGCCATCAACAAAACCATCTGTTCATTAATTCATTCAATAAAAATATACTATACTGGTCCTTTTTGTATGGACAGGCATTGTGTTGAGTGATAAAATTTTAAGTGCAAATAATATACAGACATTCAGAGAATATCTAATTTAAGACTCTACTCAAATTTTCTAAATATCTTTCTTCTCCATATTCACATCTGCTTTACAATTTTAGAGAATGGTAGAAGATGTTACTTCTCATTGATTAAAAGCAGAAAATAAGCAAGTAGGATAAAAATATTTTGCATGTAGGGAGGTGATAATAATCAGAAAAAATGAAAGATAACTTTATAAAAAATCCTTCAGATTATAGGTTAAAAAAAGATGTCTGGTGAGGATTTATATCAACTTTGGTAGTTGAAGCTGGGTAGTGTTCACTAAGCACGTGATGAATTCTTGGCTGATTACTGGAGTATGGAGGGAGCATGGAATTAAAGACATCTGGACTTGCATCTGATGACTAATCTTATGAACCTTCTCATAACTGTTAAATGTGATATTAGATTAGTAATACCTACTTAGAATTGAAGACATGCATTATATATAACATAATTCCTAACACATAGTAGAATCTTAACATTATTTTTATTTTAATTTTAATTCAATTTTAACTGTTTATATTTAGATACTTGTTTTTGTATTATAAAGAAATATTAGCATTTATTTGTTTGTTAGTTTGTTTTCTTGTTGTTTAATTACAGTTGTCTCAATTTTCCCCCATTGCTTTCCCCTGCCCTCCCACCCCACCCCTGCACACACAGGCAATCCCCACCCCATTGTCCATACCCATGGGCCCTTTATACATGTTCCTCGACATGCCTGTTCCCTTTCATCAATTTCTAATTTCCTTTTTTTATTAATTTCCTAGGAAAATACACATCTCTCCACATTTTATGGCTTGATTTTAAACATACACTCATCTGTGTCCTCCATTCTCTTTTTGCGGGGGACTAACAGGGGAACAAAAGTATAAGGTGGCCAAGAAAATGTATTACTAGCTTTATCCCTGTTGTATACATGTCCCTCGCCTAAATCCACTTACCTAATCCATGTTGGAGACTTGTTCACATATACATATACCATGGTCTCAATTTTATTCTTCATTGTGAAGTTGTCTGGTGTGCAGAAATATCTGATTTGTGGCCTAACAATTTTATGTTAGAGAGGCAATAATGTCCTTACAGTTTCTAATGTTTCTTTGAAATGTGAACAGAGCATTGTACTTTAACATTTTGTTTCTGTCACCTTGCTCAATTTATAAATTTAGAAACTGATGTTACAATATCCCAATGGAAGCTAAGATTCTATTTATTAGAAAATTATTAGGCCACACAACTGTGGCAGAGTGTAAAAATCACTTAACAAATGAACTTAATAAATTATTAAAAACCTGAAATTCTGCTGGGGTTAATAGAACAGTAACATAAAATTCAAACAATAGCAAATCTGGCAGGGTACCCACAGTAAAATCACTTATAGTAATATTGATTTTCAGAAGTTGATTGAGTAGATTAAAGGGAAAATTTGATATTAAATCAAATATCCACAAACCCACAACACCATCGTAGATCTTTCATGACTTAGAAAATGATTTCACATATTGTAAGAAAAGGTAAATTTTTAGGAAAAAAATATAATTTTGTTAAAGCACAAGTCCAAAACTAAACAAATCAACTGATGTCACTCAAATTATAAGGAGACAAAAAAAAAATACAAGGATATGAAACACTGGAATACCCTAAGCATCTGAAATTCTACATTCCATAGATACTTATTTTCATATAATGTATTTAGAATATAGCCATTCTTTAAAATCTATATCAGTTGCAATTAATTTAAAAATATAAATACTTTAAAGCAAAGCATGACGAATTTAAATCAGCCAAATAAAATTATGACTATACTAAGACTGACTTTTTATGACATTAAACATATGTGCATAGCAGTATGTTAGGTGTTTCAAAATAAAAGGAAAAGCACTAGTTTTATTTCTCCTTAAAAGTGCAAGTGGCTTATTTTCAGAGAGAGAGCCATAGTATAGATTAGTGTTGTTCTCAGTTCTCTTGCTATCCATGAACATGCCAGCATAACCACTTGGACAAAACCCCAGTTCTATGCAGAGGCACTGGATGTCACCAGGGGTTCTAATGGTAATTCTCATTTTCCTGGGAACTTAAAAAAAGTAGAATCCCAAGTCTTCAATCAAGGTATGCCTTCACATCTGGAGCCCCAGAGGACAGACAGGACTGAAAATGAAGCTAGTGGCTACAATCTAGCACAAAAGTGTTGCCCCTGCCACACTATCATGTGTCACGATGACAGTGGTACCCTGTCAGTGGAAGCATGAGAATCAGACCTTCCTGATTGCTACAGAGGCGCTCCCTGTACCAGCAAGCATAGATCTTCAGTGCATCACAGCTACTTCGTACGCATTCAAGGGTGCAATTTGACCCAAGCGTATTCTAACAATCTCTCCCTCTGAATTCCTTTACCAAGTTTTAACTTTTTTAATTAGTTTGACTTTACAATAAAAATGTAAATTATGTCAAGATGGCGTATGTCTTTGGTCCACATTCACATTGCTCTGAGTGATTCTAGAAATTTAGTTGTTCAGAGTTATTAGTTGAACTTTGTGTGTAACATTAAGGAAAGGTGCACTCGCTCTCTGTCTCTCTCACTCTCTCTCCATTTTGTGGTAAATGTGTATGACATAATATTTACTATTTTAAGCATCTTAATTGTGCAACTCCATCGCAGTACGTACATTTACATTGTTATGTATTCTACTTTAAGACAGTTAGATTTTAATAATAACTACAGGAAAGAAATCTAGAGATGAAATGTGGCCAAAGAAGATTAGAAGTCCTAGGAGAGAGTCAGCAAGGATATTCCTGTGGCTTGCGATAGTAAAAAAATGGTGTTAACTCAGACAACAAACATCATTAACACTCTGACACTGTGTCTCTATTGATATGCCCGGGGTCTATTACTTGATTTTAAAGGTTTATAGCATCTTTTTTGTATACTTTAATGTACAAAGTTAATAAGATAGCTGATGGATTTATCTTCAGGACATCAACTCATGTTTTTAGATGTGGGTGCTTACTAAAATTATTTTAGCATACACACTTATGTCTTTGTATAAACCAGATACTTATTGATTGGTTATTTAAAGATAACTAGAAATGATAAATTATAGGAAGGAAGAAGCAAATACACATAGGAGGTGTACTGATCTACCAATTCATGACTAAAAAATTAAAAAAAAAAACCTACCTTAGGGTATTAAGAAATAACTCAATATATAACTGCCTTTTTAATGTGGACTTTCAGATTTATGAAGGAGATATTAAATAGTTATTCCAATAGTTATTCCATCATTTGGAATAGTTATTTTAAATAGTTATTCCATAATAGTTATTCCATTGAGATTTGTGAAGGAGATGTTAAATAGTTATTCTAAGATGCAGCCCTGGCTGGTGTGGCTTAGTGGATTAAGAGCCAGATTGTGAACCGAAAGATCACCTGTTTGATTCCCAGTCAGAGAACATGCCTGGGTTGTAGTCTGGGTCCACGTTTGGGGACATGTAAGAGGCAACCAATCAATATATCTCTTGCACATTGATGTTTCTCTCCCTCTCTTTCTCCCTCCCTTCTCCTCTCTCTGAAAATAAATAAATTAAATTAAAAAATAAAGTACCAAGATGTAAAATAAAGAAAAAGACAATATTAAACATTCTGCATGGACACAAGATGTATATCTCAAAGTTTCACATACTTTATTTTTGTGGAATATAAATTATATCTACACATACATACACAGTTGAAGTACATCTGGCCATTTTAGATGGACAAGAATTGACTAGCCATTGTGAACAAAACAATTAGCTAGATTATGGTGGTCTTAATTGCAGATGGTATCATGAGAGTTTATTGATACTTCATGGAGGTTTTTTCCTGTTTATTCTCATTGAAAAGCACTGTTCATAATTGCTCATAGAGTTGTTTGTCTTTGTACCTTGCATGTGTATCTGCCAACCAGTTTGTCTAGAAGAAAAATAATACTTTGAAATATAATTTGAAGCACATTTTAGGCTATTTGCATTATCTTTCAAAAGGATTTAGAGTGTTTTAAGAGACTGACATTTAGAATGTATAACCTTTCATGTAAGTAGTTTCATCTTTGTCTCCTGAGGCTTCTGTTTATATACGAAGAACACTGCAATGTGACATTTGTTAATAGTGTCTGCTGAAGGAATGCTGCCTCTTCCATGTCTCTCTTAGACGTATAAATGGTAGCAATTATTAATGAAATAAATGAAACCATTTTACATAATAAAACTATTCTTGAGTAAACTCATTGCATTTGATGTGTGCTAACTCTTATACCCTCCCCTGCAAAAAAATCCGGATTTGAAAAGCCCATCCACTTTGTGAATCTTATCTCCATGCTGTCTAAACAGGAAAAAAATCAGGTTTTAGAATACTACTTATTAGGTGTGTAAATGTGAAGAGACAATTTCTGCACTAATCTCTTTAGCTTTAAAATAGGGATAACCAAATGTTCTTTTTTTTTTTTTTTTTTTGAAAATCCAATGAGATTGTATACTGGAAAAAATTCAGAGGAGTGTTATATGTAAAATTAAATGTTAGTTAAACTATTTTCACAGAATTAATTTACATTTAAAGAATTCCCAATTTCTTTCATCTTTATTTTTGTTTTTACCTTATACATTTTGAGAGTGGTTTAGAGACTCCAACTGTGAGTGTGAGTAGGGACTTACATGTCCACCAAAATCTGTAGTCTGGAAAAGGACTCTAGAGGAAATTTTGATAGGCTGTAGCAAACTGCCTTTCCCTAAGTCTCATTTCAATTGTAGAAGAACATTTGACTGCTAGTGAGGCACTGAAACTTTTAGAAAAAGAAAGTTGTTTAAAATGTTATTTTGTTAATCAAAATTATGAATTGATAAAACACTCCAAGTTTTAATTCTGCAAATGTCCAACAATTATCTAAATATATTTAGCAAACAATTTTTGCATATAGTTCAAAATATTTTTAAAAATAGTTTCTACATTGCATCCCATCAAAAATGTTATTAATAATAACACAGGCCCTGGCTGGTGTGGCTCAGTTTGTTGGTACATCATGCCATAAACTGGAAGGTCACAGGTTCAATTCCTAGTCATGGCACACACTTAGGATATGGGTTTAGCCCCAGTCAGGCCCTTGTGGAATGTACTCAATTGGTGTTTCTCTATCACGTTGATATTTCTTTCCTTCTCTCTCTCCCACATTTCCCCTCTCTCTAATATCAATATGCATGTCCTTTCCACTTGACCCAAAATAGTAATAAAAAAAAAATCTCTGCAAGCAGAGATTAGGCACACATGCTAGGCTGAGACCTTCAAAGACAGGCAGGCCATGGGAAGAATCAGGTGTAGAGATTCTCACCTTAATGGTTCAAAATGTGGAAACCCTACTCAGTATATCAACATCTGAATGTGTTGAATTTTTGTTTCTGGTTTAGTTGGATTAAGGGTTACAAACTTCTGGTACTTTCAAAAAATCTTTGCCACATTATTTGGTAACCATTTAACAGCTATTGGAAATAACGAGAACGCTATTCAATATGGCCACCATAGTTTCCGTGGCCTCCTTTCTATTATGAAAAACAGGCAAAATAATCTGCTCTCAGTTTCTGGAACATTCATGGTTTTCACAAACAACTTTATTCTACATAATGAATGCTGTGACTTTTTAAGCAACCCTGTTTTCCTCTTTGAATTGGCTGCCAGAGAGCTTATAGCCAAATGTACTTCTCATTTTTAGGGAGTTAAAAGTACATCCTTTGTAGTCAAGTATGTCTGGGTTTGATTCCAAAGTGTGTCACAGTCCCTCTCTGAGCCTCAATTTTTTTATTGTATAAAGAAGATAATGACTGTATACTAGGGTAGGATTAATGGATAAATGGGCTGATACCTTTAAAGCATATAAAATAGTGCCTGGTACTTAGAAATGTTGAAAATATTTGATTGCTTGCAAACCTCATCAGGCTGTATGGTTTTACCCATTATAAATGACGACCCCTGTAGGTGAGTGGTATGCAACATGTGAGCAATATACCTTTTGCACATTTTTCTTACTTTATAAAAATATTCTTAAAATTGCTATATTGCATGAATTTTGATTTTGACCTTAAATTCTTTTTTAGTAGAGTACAAGTAATACCATAAACAAAGTAAAAGTAAGGTTACTGTCCTCTATAACTAGATTTTATATTGTAAAACGTGCTTGGAGTTTTAAAAAAATCCCATTTTGTTTGATTCATCTTTTCTCCTTCCTGGTGGCTAGAATGTGAATGTGTATTAGAACGTATTGTTTTGGAAGAGTAGAGGAGGAAGGCTGTGTGTAGAACCCTTGTTCTTAGAATTCACTGGAAATGATAGAGGCCATAGTACAAGACCACAAATCACTCTGTTCAATGGTATATGAGTGATATAAGCAAGAAACTTTCTACAACTTAACACATGTGAAGTATAGATTACAGGATAGAAATAAGAACGGAGAGCAGAACTAGTAAAAAGTGATAAAAATACTAAATGTCTGAAGGACATGTTATGACTGTCCTTATGTAAATTTTGAGAAATTTCTAGTTATTTGTAAATTCTGTGAAATCATCATAGTTTCTTGTTTTAATCAAACATTTCACTTGAAGATAATTATAGATTCATGGACATTTTAAGAAATAATGGAGAAACCCCATGTGCCTTGTACCCAGGGGCAAAACACAGACAATCAAATGGCGACATTTTTCAAAGGCAAGGGCACAGTATCACAGCCAGGACACTGGCATCGATACAGCAATCCCTGGTGTCGCCCTTTTGTAGCCGTACTCACCACCCTTCCCACATCTGTTCTGTCCCCTCGCTACTACTAACAAATGTTATCTAAATGGAATTACATTATATGTACCTTGTAGAACTGTTTGGGTTTTTTTAATTCATTCTAATTCCTTTGGATTCACAGAAATTGTGTGTGTATCAATATATCATTGTTTGTTCCTTTTGGTCACTGACTAATATGCTAAGGTAAGAATATATATTTAAAATCAGTGCTTTTAATCACTCAGCCCCCGGAAGATATCTAGGTTGTCTCCAGTGTTTGGCTATGATGAGTAAACTACTGTAAACATCGTGTACAAGTTCTTGTGGCAATACACTTTTTTTTCTAGTTCTCTGCAGTAATTGCCCAGTGGTACAATTTCTCACGTGTGTCGTAGGGGCATGTTTAGTTTTATAGGAAATTACCCAAGTGAGTCACATCTAGATTTTCATCTGCAATCTATGGGTTATTCAGTCTCATTCAGTCCTTGTCAGCATTTCATGTTGTCAATATTTATTTTAGTCATTTTATAAGTGTATCGTGTTACCATAGGTTTTTAGTAGTGGATGATTTGAGTTGATCAGTGTTTTAGAAAAAACATTTTAATGGCTATAAAATGGGAGGTGGAATGAAATGGGAGAAACTTGCATCAGTGATATTACTTAGCAAAGTATTGTAACGATTTACAATAGATTGCAGAAAAAGACCTGGCCTGAGGTGAAGCAATGAAGGTTGGGAGGAACTGCCACAAGAATCTCACAGTATTGTGAAGGTGTTATTCAATATATCTAGATGTTTCTGGATTGACAAAGTAAAACTGGTTGTTTGATTCAAATTCAAAGGACATTTTCTTTAAACTTAAGCAGCAGAATGACCCTATAATTCTGGAAGCACAGCTTATTATATATGAGTGTTATTCAGAGAACAACTAAATAGCACCAATGCTTGGTGACCACCCTTTAAGTAAGGTTGCTTTTATGAATGTAATTTAAAGATTTGACAGATTAATCTGGAAACACAGTATATATTGTCATCAACAAAAAGATAACTCCTGCTGTATCAGTTTACATATTTCTTTATCCATCTGTGTGGCTACTATCTATATTTCAAATATTATCTATATTTCAAATATCGGTTTAATTAATTTATGTTTACTTATGGGAATTTTTTGGTCCCTACAAAAGTGTTAGTAATCATGGGTTAAAGTGAATACACATTAAACAGAGGCTACTAGGGACAGTACCCAGTATTAGAGAAGAAATAGTATAGGAATCCCAAGAAATATGCTTATGAAACCCTAACAAATAGAAGTGAATACAAAGAATCTAAAAGAAAATAATCTTTTAAGCAGCTGAATTAGCAGGTGTCAACAAATGCAAGCTGTAGGAACGTATTCAGTTCCACTGCACAGGCACGCAGAGCACCGATGCCTGCATCGCGGTGGTAAAGCGCTCCAGGAGCCGACGTGACATTCTGCAGGCACCTGGCGTTTTTGTAAGTGCGAGAATAGGCAGCATTTCTTGACACTGGTTTTGAGACTTAAATTAAAGTATTGAAAATACATAGCCTAACAGAGTGATTGGATGTAGCATACATTATTAGAGATGGTTGTTTTATTATCTAAGGGAAAGGTACAGAATTCTGGGTTTTTCTATTACAGATAGAATCCATAGCCACAAATCTGAAAAATCAATGAAACTTGTTTTGGGAGAGTAAATGATTACTTGGTAATTTATCTTCTAAGCCATCTTCCCGTGAAAGTATTACCAAGATTGTGCGTGACCCTGCCCAGTGTGGAGTGCTATTGAAAAGTAAGAGTTGCAGCTCACAAAAGGAAAGCTTGAACTTTAAGGAGATTTTTAAAGAACTCCCTAAAAATCTTTTATGTTTTCTATACACATAACAATATTAGCAGCATGATCATGGTTATTCTTGCCCTTATTAATCAGGCAAAGCTGTTGTTAAAGGGTGGGCTCCTACGCAGAGCTGCCGAGAGAGTGCCCTAGAAATCAGTTTCCATCTATTGAACACAGTCCATCGCTGTCTAAGTTTGTTACTCCCTCTCATTCTGTTTGCACCCTTCCAAAGTAGTGATCCCATCCTACCGATGAATCTGTAAAGAACGTTAAAGTAATAAAGTATCTATATGAATGTACTTTCAAGATGCCAATGATTTATTCCAGGTAGCCTCCTTTTATATGAATACTTTTCTCAAAATAGCTTTATTTAGTTGAGTTATAAAGCTCAGTGAAATAGAATTATGGCTTTGAATTCTTACACTTAAGAAAACTTGCAATATAATTATCCAAACAGTTTTTTTTTCTGCTGAAATTTTGCAGAGTACTAATTTAGGAAAATATTAACTTGGGTGTGTGTGTGTGTATATTGTATTTTGTTCATTAGATTCCACTTATAAGTGACATATTATGATACTTGTCTTATTCTGACTGGCTTATTTCACTTAGCATAATACATTCCAGGTCCATTCATACTGATGGAAAAGCCTGATTTCTTTATTTTTATAGGTGAGTAGTATCCATTGTGTAAATGTACCATAGCTTTTTTATCCATTCATTTACTGACCGGCACTTGGGCTGCTTCCAAATCTTGGCTATTGAAAGTAATGCCATGGACTTCTGGTCAAGATGGAGATATACATGAACACAGCTGGCCTCCTCACACAACCACCACAAAAATTACAACTAGACTATAAAATAAATATTACCAAGAATCATCAGAAAATCAAGCTGTATGGAAGTCCGACACCAAGGAATTAAAGAAATCACATTCATCCAGATGGATAAGAGGGGCAGAGATGCAGAGACATACAATGAGGAGTCCCACATCCATGTGTGGTGAATAAAAATTGAGAGGGATACCTCAGGAGTGAGGGATCCCAGCCCCACACTAGATCACCCAGCCCAGTGATGAAGTGCTAGGAAGATAAGTCCCTTTAACTTCTGGCTATAAAAATCAGTGGGAGTTGAGCAGTGGATGAAACTGCAGGATTCTCAGGAATCTCCTCTTAAAGGGTCTGCAACAGACTTAGGATTCACACAGACTCATTCCCTCTGGGCTTCAGCACCAGGGCAGCAGCAGGAAGGGCACCAGTGGCATAGAGGAGTGAAGCGGACACTGTCCAGCAGTGTCCACATCATTATGGATGAAATAAAACATACACACAGACTACTGAGTCTGGTGGAGGAATAAGGATGGCAGCATGGCTTTTCTCTCAAGAGGAACAAAAGCTGCGGCCTCTGCCATGACAGGCCTTTATTCTATATCTCTCCCATTCCAAGATGGCTCTCCCTCACCACTCTGGTTACAACAAAAGGAGCCAATGCCCCTATTCGCATCACAGAAGAAGGATATTAGCCAATGAATAGGCAGCTGGTTACACTGGTTCCAAGGATTACCACTTGCAGGGTGAGGGAGTTTTAGCAAAGAGCAAATCCCAAAACAGCCTAGGTGTGTTGCAAATCTGATTACCCACGAGAGAACCTATCTGTGGGCATGGGTCCGGGGCATCTCTGAGTGGGAAGTGGGCCCACACCACACAGAAGGGTCTGCCACAGGGGAGAAACTGAAGTGTCTGGCATCCTAGTGATGGGGGACAGCTATCTCTCAGACAAAATTCCAGAGGTCAGGCAGAGGCAATGTACCCGTGCTGAGCCCCTACACAGAGCCACAGAGTGCTGACACCATATCTGAGACTCCATCAACCTGGTGCACAGGGGTTGCCCCACCCTGGTGATTACCTAAGACTCTGCCCCATCTCACTTATCAGTGTGCTTCTCTATAATATGACACCCTACTAAGAGAGCAGCTCTAGCTAATACCAGGAAACAAACACAGGGAGGCTGCCAAAATGAAGAGACAAAGAAACATGGCTCAAATGAAAGAACAGAACAAAACTCCAGAAAAAAAAAAAAAAAGGTAAATGAAATGGACATAAGCAATCTATAAGGTGCAGAGTTCGAAATACTGATTATTAGGATGTTCAAAGAGCTTACTGGGTACTTTAACAGCATGAAAAAGACCCAAGAAGAAATGAAATTTACACTAATTGACATAAAGAAACATTTACAGGGAACCAACAGTGGAGTGGGTGAAGCCGAGAATCAAATCAATAACTTGGAATATAAGGAAGAAGACAAACATTCAATCAGAATAGCAAGAAGAGAAAGAAATCCCCCCCAAAAACAACAACAAGGATAGGCTAAGAAGTCTCTGGGACAACTTCAAACATACCAACATTCAAATCATAAGCATGCCAGAAGGAGAAGAAAAAAAATGAAGAAATTGAATTTTTTTTGAAAAAATAATGAAATAAAATGTTCCTAAATTGGTGAAGGAAATAAAGTCCACAAAGCACAGAGAGTTTCAAAGGAGATAGTTGCAAAAAAGGCCACATCAAGACACATTATAATTAAAATACCAAAGGAAAAGCAAGGACCTAAAACCAAGATTACTCTTCCCATCAAAACTATCATTTAGAATGAAAGGACAGAAAAAGTTCTTCCCAGACAAGGTAAAGCTAAAGGAGTTCATCATCACCAAGCCATCATTATGTAAAATGTTAAAGGGACTTATTGAGGAAAAAGAAGGTTAAATCTGAACATTAAAGTGGCAATAAATTCATAGCTATCAATAATTGAATTTTAAAAACAAACTAAGCCAACAAGAAGAACAGAAATAAAATCATAGATATAGAGTTCATTTGGAGGGTTATCAGTTGGGAGGGGGAAGGTGGAGAATGTGGGAAAAAGTGAAAGGATTAAGAAGTACAAATTGGTAGGTACAAAATAGAAGGATGTAAAGAATAGTATAGGAAATGGAGAAGCCAAAGAACTTATATGCATGATCCATGGACATGAATTAAGGGGGGATTTGCTGGAGGCAATGTGGGGTACTAGGTAGAGTCAGGCAAAGGGGTAAAATTTAAGAGACATATAATAACATAATCAATAAAATACATTTTTTAAAAAAGAAAACAATGCTGCCTTGGATGGTGTGGCTCAGTGAATTGAGTGCCAGCCTAGGAACCAAAGGGTCTCTGGTTTGATTCCCAGTCAGGGCACATGTCTGGGTTATAGGCCCAACAAGGGGCATTCAAGAGGCAACCACACATTGACATTTCTCTCCCTTTTTCTCCCTCCTTTTTCCTCTGTCTAAACATAAAATAAAACAAAAAATCTTTAAAAAAAGAAAAACAAAATAATGCTGCAATGAACATAGGGGTGCACATATTCTTTCAAATCAGTATTTCAGATTTCTTTGGATATATTCCCAGAAGTGGAATCTCTGGGTTATAAGGAAGTTCCATTTTTAATTTTTTGAGGTAACTCCCTAATGCTTTCCACAGTGACTGTACCAAACTGTATTCCCAAAAGGGTTCCCTTTTCTCCACATCTTCACCAAATTTGTTTGTTGATTTTTTTTATGACAGTCATTCTGATAGGTGTGAGGTGATATCTCATTGTAATTTTAATTTGCATTTCTCTGATATTTAATGATATTGAGATTCTTTTTATATGTCTATTGGCCATCTGTATGTCCTCTTTGGAGAAGTGTCTATTCAGGTTCTTTGCCCATTTTAAATTGGATTGCTTGTTGTTGTTGTGTTTATTTGTTTTTGTTTTTGGGTTTTTTGGTGTTGAGTTCTATAAGTTCTTTATAAATTTTGGATATTAACTTCATATTGGGTGGATTATTTATTGGTGAGTATATTCTCCCAGTCAGTAGGTTGTCCTTTCATTTTGTTGACAATTTCCTTTCCTGTGCATGAGCTTCTTAATTTAATGCAGTCCCATTTGTTTATTTTTTCCTTTGTGTCCCTTGCCTGAGGTATGAGAAAAATTATTGCTATAAGAAATATAGAAGATTTTATTGACTTTGTTTTCATATGGAGTTTAAAAACAGATGCATAGATATAGAGAGCACTAAAAACCGTCAGAGGTGAGGAGGGTTGGGGGCTGGATGAACAATGTAAAGGGATTAAGCAAAAATATATATACACACATACAGAGAGAGAGAGAGAACTAGATTACTAGAGGAAAATGTATTGGGAGAGGTGGAAGAGAATTTAGGGGGATAAATGGTGAAAGGAAACTTGACTTGGGGAAATGAACACACAATACAATATACAGATGATATATTGTAGAATTGTACACCTGAAACGTATATAATTTTATTAACCAGTGTCAATCCATTAAATTCAATACATTTTTTTTAAATTTTAAAAAGAAAAAAAAAGAGTGTAGTGTATTGTAGTAATTTACACATGAAGTAAATGCTAGTTTTAGTACTCAGCTTCTCCTATTCCCAGCTGTGTACAGATTATGCCTCAGTGTGTCCATAAAATTTCCCTTCATCACTCTGCACATCCCTCCACTTCATTTTGCCTAGTTTCCTCACCTATATGGGGGTCAGATTTTTTTTTTTTTTCAGTTAAAGTTCAAACAAAGGCCTTATTTCTGGTCCCTGTCTTGGTGCGCACATTATTCTTGAGCACTCTTGCTCTTTATGTGACTACTGGAACTGGGACTTTGGTGCTTGCTCACTGCTGTCACTCAATGCCTAATCATAAACAAGGGATGGGTTTGCTTTAGTAACACAGTTTATCCCCTTGTCTAATTAGTGTATCCTTGGCTGGGTGCTACTAAGGTAGCAAAAATTTGGCTCTAGCTTTGTGCTGCTAATGAGGATTTTAGTCTGCAAGTATGCTTTGCCTATAGCAACTTGGTTTATTCTCTTCATTTTCGGTCCACTTATTGTCAATCTATTACACTGTTCCAGTTCTATAAAATGATACAGTAACAAGAATATCTTCCTATTATGTCTCCAGGGCAGGATCATCTGCAAAAAGTGTTCCCTGGCTGCATCATGTACAGACTCACAATCTGTTGAACTTCCCATGGCATTACTAACATTCAGTGGCTTAGCTGTTCTCTCTCTTTTAGCAGCATATATGTAGTCAAATAAATCCATGTTAAACATGAAAAAAATAACTTGGTAAATGTGCCAAAGAAAATAATATGCTCAACATGAAAGCCTGTGTTGCATGATGTATTTCTTTAGATATGCATTGAGAGTAGTTACCTCTTCTTGTTGATATTAGAATCCCCACCTACACATTGGGAGATTTCTGCGCTCACTCATTCCAGGTGTTTCTAATGAAATTAGCTGTTAGTATACTTTACACGCTCTCTGGTCACAGGACGGGACACATGGCCCTGACCTAGATGTTATGAAATCTCATCCTTTTCTCTATTACCTAAACTGGATTAGAGACTTTCATTGAGATAAAGTGGATGCTAAAGGAGTGAATGTCTCTCTCTTTTATTTAAAATTTGTCTTTCGCAGACTGACAGTTACCAGAATGAAGGGGGAAGGGGATAATGGTGAAAGAAAGGGAAGGAACTAGTCAAAGAACATGTATGAATGACCCATGGATATGGACAACCAGGTGGGGATTGACTGTGCGACCAGGGGTTTGACCTGATCGGAGGAGGGCAAAGGGGCAAAAATTGGGACAAATGTAATAGAATAACAGTAAAACATTCTAAAAAATAAAATAAAATTGTCTTTTTTCTTAAGTATATTTTATTGATTATGTTGTTACAGTTGTCCCAATTTTTTTCTTCCCTTTATTCCCCTCTGCCTTTCATCACCCTACCCTCCAGCATTCCCATTTCCCTTAGTTCATGTCCATGGGTTGTGCATATAACTGCTTTGGCTTCTCCATTTCCTATGCTATTCTTAACCTTGGCCTATCTATTTTGTGCCTACCATTTATGCTTCTTACTCCCTGTGCCTTTTCCTCCCATCCTCCCCTCCCCACTGATAACCCTCCATGTGATCTCCATTTCTGTGATTCTGTTCCTGTTCTAATTATTTGCTTAGTTTTAGTTTTTGTTTTTTAGGTTCAGTTGTTGATAGTTGTGAGTTTGTTGTCATTTTACTGTTCATATTTTTTATCTTCTTTTTCTTAAATGAGTCCCTTTAACATTTCATATCATAAGGGCTTGATGATGATGAACTCCTTAACTTTACCTTATCTCGGAAGTACTTTATCTGCCCTTCCATTCTAAATGATAGTGTTGCTGAATAGAGTAATCTTGGTTGTAGGTCCTTACCTTTCATGACTTTAAATACTTCTTTCTGGCCCCTTCTTACCTGTAAGGTTTCTTTTGAGAAATCAGAGAGCGGATAGTCTTATGAGATCTCCTTTGTAGGTAACTCTCTCATTTCCTCTTGCTGCTTTTAAGACTTTTTCCTTATCTTTAATCTTGAATAACTTAATGATGATGTGCCTTGGTGTGTTTCTTCTTCAATGGAATTTCTCTGGGACTCTCTGAGCTTCCTGGACTTCCTGGAAGTCTGTTTCCTTTGCGAGATTGGGGAATTTCCCTTCATTATTTGTTCAAATAAGTTTTCAATTTCTTGCTCTCCCTCTTCTCCTTTTGGCACCCCTATGATTCTGATGTTGGAGCATTTAAAGTTGTCCAGTGATTCCTCAGCCTCTTATTGTTTTTTCAGATTCTTGTTTCTTCATTTTTTTCTGGTTGGATGTTTGTTTCAAATCATTGATTTGAGTCTTGGTGTCCTTCCCTTCACTGTTGATTTCCTGTATATATCTATTTCACTTTGCATAGCTTTTATTTCTTCCTTCATGCTGTGACCATACTTAACCACTTCTGTGAGCATCCTGTTTACCAGTGTTTTAAACTCTGCACCTGATAGGTTATCTATCTCCCCATTCCTTAGTTCTTTTTCTGGAGTTGTGATCTGTCCTTTAATTTCAGCCATATTTCTTTGTCTTGGTGCACCTGTTACACTGTAGTGGGCAGAGCCTTAGGTATTTGCTAGGGTGGGGCAAACTTCTTTGGCTGAGCTGTAGTGCTTTCTCTGGGGGAGGGGTCCAAAAGGGAAGAATGCTGCTTGCTCCACTCTCGCCCCACTTTCTGTCACTTCCCTCACTTCCTACAATTGGATTGTGTCCTTTCAGGTGCAGATTCCCAGGTGAGTGGGTTTGTGTACATTAAAGGACCCTGTGGGTCACTCCAAGGAACTCTCTTGTGAGACTGGAAGTTTCTCCCATCTTCACAACCTCCACAGAATTTCATAGCCAGAAGTTTTGAGTCTTTAGTTTCCCACACTGAAACCTTTGCTTTCATAGTCTGTCTCACTCCCCTTTATTACTCCCGGCTTATCTGCATGGGAATGTGGGAGCACCCAGTCTGTCAGCTGCAGCCTTGCCTGGTCCTCCAGCCCCTACCTCACTGTGTATCCTTTTTGCCCAACTGCCCATTTCCACCCCTCCTACTAGTCTAGATAAATGTTTCTTTATCTCCTTGGTTGTGAGAGTTCCATGCAGTTTGATTTTCTCTTAGTTCTGGGTGTTTTTTGTTTTTTAATTGGTTGTTATCTTTCTTTTGGTTGTGCCAGGAAGTGAAGCTTTCTAGCTATACTTCCATCTTGGCCAGAACTCCTGCCTTTCATAAGGATATTTAACTCATTAGTTAAAGGCTTTCCTTCCCTGAGAGTGCCAGTCTAAGTATGAAATAGAAATGATGATGATGAAAAAAAGATGGATATTCATCTGGATCTAGGCAGCTGATAAATGAGGCTAGTCTTATAGTTGTTTTTTTTTTACATGTAGCAACAAGTTTATTTTGTTTTTGTTTTTGTTTTTTGCTTAACTTGGTTTCAGTTAGACTCCTTGAACCAAGAGACTAACTTACCAAAAAGCATACTCTTTTGAAAGAATTGTTAATAGCTTGATCACCTAAAAGTTTGGTCAGTTTTTCATCCAAGGTAAAAGGAAATAGTATTAATTGTATCTTTTAACATTATATAAGTATGTTATATTAATTACATGGGATGGTGTTAATGTTGATAATATTATGATGGAAAATTATTACTGAAGTGAACTCTGTAGAATACAACACTGCTGTGTGTGCAGGACAGGTTTCTCCACAGACAACAGAACTTGAGATTGCACCTGTGGGGCAGTAAGGTGTTACTCTGTTGAATGGGGGGAAGGGAGTAAGATTGTGAGTGGGAATGTACTGCAAATAAAATTTTTAAATAGTATGTATACACATATGAAATGAGAATTTTCAGGAAACTGTAAATAACTCAGCATAGCATGAGTTTAAGACTAAAGACACTCAAAATGTATGCAGGAGCCAAAATGTGAGGAGCCCTAAACATTTCTAACCTCTATGAACTTTAGTTCCTTCATTGATGACATGTAGATAAGAATAATATATTTCCTATAAAATTTTGTGAGTTCTAACACAATTTCTGCAAAGCGCTTAGTCAAAAAAATCTGTGTAAATGATTTTGCATAATTGTAGAGATAATGACTTGTATGAACTCCCTACTAGATACCCAAGACATCTAGCTTTGTTTTAAATATAACTTATATATTATTAAAATAGTTATATAAGTACTAAATTCATATTGTTCAATAAAAACTTATTATAAACTGTCATCTGCTTGTATCATTATTTGACTGAGGAGTTAAGGCAAGGCTCCCCTCTAGTGGTAACATCCTAGAACTGCAGACACACAGTCCTCCTGACTGAGAAAGAGTACAGAGTATCTGCCAAACTCAAGGCACTTGATGGCCTCCTTTGAGAACAAAGTATCCCAGACAGTCCCTGGAAACATCAAATCCAAATTCCTATTTTATAGTTTCTATAAAAGTCCTAAATCTAAAAGATTTTTTAAGTATAAGTTTAAAGCAGCATTTCTCAAAGACACTTTAAAAATGGTGAGATTTCACGGCATACATACACACCTGCATACATGTTGGTATAAGGCATATTACTTATCTTACAAGTATTTTCTTCTTTCATAAAATGATAGTACATTGTGACTCTTTTTGTTTATTGATTCATTTGAATTTAATGTTCTAACTTTTCAAATTTAGGAGTTGTCCCCAGCTGGTATAGCTCAGTCGGTTGAGCCCAGGCTTGTGAGCCAAAGGATGGCTGGTTTGTCTCCAGTGCAGACACATGCCTGGGTTCAGGTCAGGACCCCAGTAAGGGGCGTGCAAGAGGTAACCACACATTGATGTTTCCTTCTCTTTCTCCATCCTGTTCCCTCTCTCTAAAAATAAATAAATAAAATCTTAAAACAAACAAACAATAAATTGAGGAGTTGTCAGTCTAACTTTAATTCTCCCATTTTCTTTCAAAATTGTACTTTCTTCAGAAACCAAAAGTTTGAAATTTTTTGATCCCTATTTAAATGAGAAATCTTCTCCATTTCATTTTATCATAGTCCTTTAGTGTTCCCAAAAAGCCACCAAGAGGAGATAGTAACAAATGGAATATAATTGTGGACATCTTATTTTTGTCAGTTAACCATAATAAAGATCATTGTAATAAAATTCTCGATGTTAAGTTCAGAAAAAAAACTTTCTATATAGATAGTGAAGTCTAAAGACTAATTTGAATCTTTTAGTAATTGTTTCTCCATTTTTGCTGACTTACAATGGTTTTCAATTTACATTGTAGATGTAAATTGTGTACATTCACCATTCATAAACTACAAATTATTGTTTGTTTTTAATTTTCCCTTATTAAAAACACATTTCAAATGTCTTAGGTTTAGCATTATAGTCTTTGTAATCTATATTTTATTGATGTTTTATTGTTTTTATGTAAATTTAAAAAAATTTGCTATAGTTTTCATAAAGAATTTTATACAAAATCAGACAAATAGATGACATTTCTAAGAGAACAATATCTTTTCTGTTTAGGAAACACATATTCTGTTCAGTTTCCCAAATCAGGTATTCTGCTCCACTGAAAAATCTCCCTTTAATATTATAAAATTTACATAAAACTTCCCTATTATTCTCTTCTTATTTTTCCCATATAGCTTTCAAACACCTACAGTAAGAAGTCAGCAATGTTGGATGTGCTGATGATTATGTAGTAGTTTCAAAATAAAACTAAAAGCACAAAAGAATGCATTTGGAAAGGTAAATCAGAAGACATACCACTCATCAGCAACCTTCTACCATAGCAACAAACATTGTTTACAGTATCATTTTGAGATTAGGCATTGGATTTTTCTGTGGAACAGGTTTTCATACTGGTATGATAGAGATTTTTTTCCAATGAGAGTTAAATGAGTTTAAAAACAGGGCAAAGGCCATGCATTTTTTTATAACACTTTAATAGATTAAGATTCTGGAGTTCTTTTGTTTAACAGCCCTCCAGAAGGTAAATTTGCATGCAGTTTAAGCACTTGAAACCATAATTTATTCACCAGCATCACTTTCTCTGGCTTTTCCTCATGGAATAGCATCTTGATACTTTACAATGGAATGTGATTGTGTAACCTGATACTACTGGAGTGTTCTGATAAAGGAGGAAGTGATGATTTTATTCTTATTTTTGCATACCATAAATTTCAATTTCAATTAAATCATATTAGCTATTCTGTTCTCTGCTGTCTTTATTTAAAATTAATGGTGATTAATTTCTCATATCTATTTCTCTTGATATCAACTTTATACCCTCCCATCTGTGAATATAAATTCAAGGCATTCATACATTTCCATTATATTTATTTTATTTTTTGAATTTGCAGAGTGTTAAACTTCTTACAACTTAACTAAGTGTTAAATGTTTCAAATTATGAACCACAGTTTTATAAGTGTTAAAGCACAATGTGAGATGTTGAAGTCTATAGCTGGTAAATGTTTTAAGCTGATTTCATTGTGTTGTATTTTCTTCTTAAAAACATATGAGTAAATAAATTAAAAAAAAAAGATTTCTTAGCTACCTTCAGATAATGCTAATATCTAAATCATCTAATAAAGAAAATTGAGCAAATAGATTTGAATCATGAACTTGATACATAGTGATTAAAATCTAATTCTTTAAAAATATAAAACCTTCCTACAAACCTTCATTCTTCCTTATGCTGATCTTTTTCTTATATTTTCTTTGTAATCTATTGAACCCTAGGCTTAGGTTGACTTTAAGAGTCTTTTCCTTCTCTTCTTCCACTCTCCCACATTCATTTGGTGCTGCTGTCACTGTCTTAGGTTAGGGCCTGGCCAGGTCTGCAGCCAGTGCCTGCAACAGCCTCCTAAATGGCATTTCCAACTAGCAAATCATCCCCCAGTTGCTAGGCCGACTTGTCTAAAATGTAAATGCGGTCAGTGCATTCCCTGGCTACCCATTGCTTAATGATAGAGTCAAATTTGTTAAACTGGAATGAGATAGCTATTAATTTATTCCAAGTAATTAAACTTACTTTGATTTTGAGAATATAATGGTAAAATTAAGTTTTAAAGTTACTGAAGCAATGTCATAGGCCAAAGATGTAGAAAGTATGTGGAAATAGATACTGATATTAAATTGGCTTTGACTACTTCCAAGAAACCAACCAGTAGAGGCAACATTTCACTATAACTGACACTATTAGACTAGATATCTGTGTATTAGCAAAAGTATTCAAAAGTCCCTGTTTGTTCTCCTTTTTGTGTAAGGCAACCAACAGAGTGCTGGCTGTCAGAAGATTGCATGATAAACTGACTCTCACTTATTTCTGCTTTAACTAGTTGACAGGTCACTTTTCCACATGCTGCCACAGTCGTTACATCTGTCATATGGGGATAGTAATGCCTACCTTTCTCCTAATGGGAAAAATGGGAAAGAGATGTTACATCATTACAAATTACAGTAAAAACTAAAATTTATAATCACTTATTGCTGACAAAGAATTTTCAAATGTTTTAGGCCATTATATCCTAACAATAGGGCAGTTAAAACTATCAGATGATAGACACTCTGTGTGTGTTTGTAATTTTTTTATTGTTGTTCAAGTACGGTTGCCTCCAACAAATATTTTGTCATGCTCTCTTTACAAAATGAAATTAATACATAACACGACTTTAATACATGAGTCTTTTTATTTTTATTTTATTTCATTTTTTAAAGATTTTATTCATTTATTTTTAGAGGAGGGGAAGGAGGGAAAAAGAGAGGGAGAGAAATATTAATGTGTGGTTGCCTCTTGTGTGCCCCCTACTGGAGACCTGACCTGCAACCCAGGCATGTGTCCTGACTGGGAATCAAGCCAGTGACCCTTTGGTTCACAGGCTGGCACTCAAGCCAGGGAACCACACCAGCCAGGGCTAATACATGAGATTTTTTAAAAGATAATTACAATAAAAGGAATATTATCAAAAAATTTAAGTTACTGATATTATTGAAGTAATAATATTAAATAGGAGTTAATTCCCACATTTAAAATAATGGGTGGCCTGTTACAAATAAAATAAAAATAGATTCAATATACATCTGTGACTTATATAAATATATTTATGTATTTATGTGTGTGTGCACACATGGTTGTATATACATGAATTCTGCAATATATATGTATATATATGCTGATATACATTTGTAGGAAGATGTTATGTCACATTGCTTGATGTATTTCTACAAATACCTCAGATAGGTGTATATTTCCACTCAGCTAAACCATTGTCAATGACTTCAATATAAACATTTTCAGAAGAGCAAAGAATTAGTTCTATTATTTTTTTCCAGTTTATACTAGTTATTTGAGATAATTTAAAACTGGTACACTTTGTAATTTAGGTTATTTACTGACCTACTTGATAATCTCAATTGTTTACTACAATGCTATCAACCCATAATTTAGATGTAATTTCCTGTTTTAAATGTAGGAGAACAGTACCACCAGTAGAAAGTATCAAATTGTTACATATCATTTATGTTTTGATATTTCCTTTGTTCCACTCAGGAAAAAGAAAAAAAGAACTTTTCTGATGCACTTTAGTTTGTTGGAAACTGTGGGTGGTAGTTTAAAAGGTGGTTAGAAAATTATCCCCTAAAGACATTTTAGGTTAAACAACTTTCAGAATAAGAATGGAACTAACCCAAAGGTATTGGAATGAAAGGGTGATGCGGGTGGTAAAGGTGGCTTGTGGCTACAAACTAATTAGCATTGAATAAATTACTAATCAAATTTCCTTTTTCAAATATAGATATGATTTATTCCAGGGAGGGTCTTAGTATAATTGACCTAAATATTGACCTATTTTTGCTTTTTTTCCTGGTATCAAATAAGACTTTTGATAAATGGGAATTTATCAAATGACTTTCCAAATATTATTTCATTACTGAATTTATATATTTGCTAAACTATAATGCATATGAAATCCAATTTAAAAAGTGGTGCAAAATGTCTAAAACTTTGTTTATAATAGTCTTGTGTTAATATAGTATTTTATTTGTAAGAAATGAGTTAGTAAATGTAAAGTAGTTTAGGACAAGATTTGGCCAATGGTAAGTGCTCAAAATATTTTGGCTACTATTATCACTTTTAATATAGATTCATTCCCCTATATAAAAGTGTAGATTTCTATACACGTGTGTTTTAAAGGAGTAGTTTATTATATAACTGGAATAATTTTTGATTTTGCTTTGTTTTTACTTGCTGAGACTTTGAATATAAGTTATCCTTATGTGAAATGTTTACACAGATTTTTGAAAATAGTTTTCTTTCACAATATATTTTAGAAATCTGTATTTTTATGGAATGATTTCAACTATATGAGTTTATACTTTAAATAATTCTGTTTTAATAGTAATTAATATATCTATTTTGAATTTTTTCAAAACATTTTAGTGCTTTCTTTCATTCATTAGACCAAACAAAATAACAAAGATATTATGTATTGAACACTAAACCTATGCACATATATTTAAGGCATCCCTTTTAGAGAACACGTGAGTATCTAAAGGATGAGACTTATATGAATAAAATGATTATTGTCTTGTCATAAGTACTGAGCAGACACTTGTGAAAATTAGAACAAATCCTTGCTCAAGAAATCAAGGATGTCTTCAAGGAAAAGTAAAGGTCTTTGAGGTCGAGTAGGATATTATGAAGTAAGTGCATGAAGGGATCTGTGAATAAGAAAGCATATTTCAAGAAATCTAGTCATTTTAAAAGAAATATTTTTCCTGTATTTGTAATACAATTATAGAAAATCCATTGTTAAATTACCTTTCATTAAGAAGATTTTGGAATTGAACCCTGTAAAACTCCAGAGCTTGCCCAATAATCCCTGGAGCAGGATAAACTTGCTAATATGTGGAAAGCTGGGCTATCATATCTTTATTTCCCAGTTACTTGATAGTTACCTGAATATTTCTAGACAACAATAGAGCCAAATAAAGACAATTAGACATTAACAAATGGTTAGCGAGCTTCATGAGTATTTAGGCTTCAAAAAAATGTGAACCAAAGGTTTTAGATATGTAGTCTGGATAAGATGAATTTTGAACTAAGGTATTCAAATTGTAGTTGTTTTTAGAGAGTTATTGGTGAAATTTTTGGAATAAAAATAAAACCAATAAAATAAAACAAAACATGAAAAAATAATATAAGCCAGAAATCATAATTCGATAAATCAAACAAAGGAATCTAGAGATCTTTAAGCAGATGATAAATTATTATTTATTTGGTATGTTTGGTATATAAAAGATTTTAAGACCATTAATTGCAAAGGTAATACATGACTACTGTCTTATCCAGCTTGGGCTGCCCTAATTAAACACCATACACTGGATGACTTAAACAACAGTGATTTATTTTTTCACAATTCTGCAGACTCTACGTCTAAAATCAGGGTGGTAATATGGTCAGGTTGTGGTGGGAACTCTCTTTCTGATTTGCAGATGGCTTCCTTCTCACTGTGTCCTCATGTGGCAGAGAGAGTGCAAGCTCTCTGATGTCTCTTCTAATAATGGTACCATCCATCATGACTGCTCCACTCGCAAGACCGCATCTAAACCTAATTGCTTCCCAAAGGCCTCATCTCCAAATATCATCACATTAGGGGAGAGGCTTCAACCTATGAATTTGGGAGTGACACAGTTTAATCTGTAGAAACCACTTAAAGTAGGGTTATCAGCATGAATGAGCTAGTTGTCTTGGGATGTCTTTGAACAGATGCTGGGGAGCTAGAAGAGTGAAATAGATGGGTTAGTGGAATCCGTGCTTCCTCACATCCATCTTGGTAATCGTTGGCAAGGCATTTACCTACCTTCTCTAAGCATTAGTTCCCTCATTTGTAAAATAAAAGTAGTGATGATACCCACCAACAAAGTGCTCAGCACTGAAAGAGATAAAGTACTTAAGTGTACAAATAGTGCCTGATACATAGAAAGTGTTGAATAAACATAGATTTTTCTAATTTTTTTACTGTATGTTAACAAAGTAGTTAAAATGGATTCCTAGAATTTGAGAAGTTTTAAGAAGAACATTTTTAAAGTTTGTATTCACTTCAGGTATTTGTTGGCCATCTGCAAAGTGGAGCGTCTCCATCACAGCAGAAACCACTATTGCAAGAGCTCTATTAAGAGTCTGAGATTTGTGTGGCTTTATAGATTTGGGGTTTCCTTGAATTAATGAACTCTTCATTCTTTCATTTAGTCAGTTGGTTTTGTATAAATACTCTTTGGGAGCCAAGGTTAGATATTTTACTTGGTTTTCAATCAGGTTAAAATATAAACACAATATGTCAGATAGCAAAAGATTTTGGAATTGACCCCTGTAACACTTGAGAGCTTGCACAATAATCCCTGGAGCAGGAAAACTTTGCTAATGCGTAGAAAGCTGGGCTATCATGTCTTTATTTCCCAGTTAATTGATAGTTTCCTAAATATTTCTAGACAACAATAGAACCAAATAAAGACAATTAGACATTGAAATTTTAAGTTAAGAATTTCTGTTCTGGAAATGACTTTCCTACTAAAACAATAGTAAAAGACCAAGAGGAGAAAGTTCAAACAATCTTTTTGTATGTTTAATGATTAAAATATCATAAAAACACATTAAGCTCAATATATTAAAAGCTTTCAAGACACAGTAGAAACTGAGAAAAGGATTTCATTTTACAACCATTCCAGATTATGGAACCTAAATTTTTAAAAAGTTCATTAGTATTAAAGAGTAAGATGCTTATTTTTATATAGGCTATTATTAAATGTGATACTAAATGAGACAGAAAATAAACTTGTCAGTAATTCTTAATGTACCAACTAAGCATTTGGAAAGAGGTTATACATTTATTGTTGGTACTATGTCTAATCATTTCAATATATAAAGAATCTCTTACATCAATGTGTTTAAATAATAAATATTAGCATTAAATGGTATTTTTCAGAAAGAACTATTCCAAGATGGATATAATTCTTACTAACATTTAAATATCATGAAGTGATATAATTTAAAATATAATTAAATTTGAAGATTTGAGTCATAGAAAAATTTTTAATATAATGGATACCACTTACATTTTAAAATATATCTATTAATTTGGATTATTTAGCCTGATCATGTAGATATCTATAACATCACACAAATAATTTCTACTATCTATTTCTAATATGATATGGCATGTTATTGTAATTATTCAGCAATACCTTTAATTTTATATCATAAGTGAGGAACTATTTTTGTTTAGGATAAATTTAGTTTAATGACCATCTAGTATTGTATGAACATATACACAGTAATATGTTTATACTTTAGTCATAGAATTTAATTATCTAGTTCTAAGGACTTTACACTTTTTAAATAAAAAATAAGAAAAGTTATGGTGTCAGAAAAGCAAGCTGTGGAATACTGATAATATTCTGCTAGGAACACTGTATATTTCATTTTGTAGGAAATTAATTCTTCCACCTTAATCATGTCTACATAGGTTCATGGTTACAATAAGATATAAAGTTCAAAATTAAAGACAAATATTACACAAATAGTATTATGCCATCCATTTATCTACAGTAATGCAAAAGAATTACAAGGCCTAATTACTTAGTTTGGAGTGTTTGTAAATGTATGTTGTCATCAAAAGGGAATAAATGGATTTTCCTACCTTTCTGAAGATGTGACATTTAATGTGCCTGCAACAATCAATGATATTGGATAATATCTGTGTGAAAAAGTAAACTAGTTTTTCTTATTCAGATGTTCACATGGCCAAAGTTTTCTTTTTTTTTTAACTTGTTTAAATCATGTGGAAAAAAATGTGATGTTATTGGAACATGCTTTGTCCTTGATGAGGGAAGCACAGCATTCTGAAGTTTTTATGGGTTCTGAGAGAGACTGGTGCTGCCTGTAACATCTGAAAGTTACAACTCAGCTCCAAGGAACCTGTGATTTTTGTATCAATATTCCTGAAATTCAAAGCTGTGCTTCTAAGCTGATTCCTTGTTAAGAACTCTAAAGATTTTATCAAGTAAATTTAAGCTTTTTCAGAAAATGAACTTGAAGAAAGATTTGTCATACCAAATCTAGGGGTTTTAGAAATTTATCAAGATTTGTTGTATATCTGTACTTAGAATGCAATTGATTTTAAAGATTATAGCAGAACCAAAATAATACAAGATTTGGGGTTTGGAGACCTGAGTTTGAACCCCAGTCCTTTTAATTATCATGTTCTGTAAGTTGCTTGATGAAGCTGAGCCTTACAAACTAATAATATGAGGAGAAAAATGCATGCTGTACTTATCCCACAGGGCTGTTGTAAAGATCAAATGGAATGACACATATGTGAAAGCTCTCAGTAAAACTTGAGCCATATAAACAGGTATGATACTATTCACTTAATGGACACGATGTTGCTTAATGAATGCATCTAAAAGTTAAATATAGCCAGGCTTCTTGGGATTTTGTTCTACAATCTGTGACTTTGTTTATTGGGAGAGGGGAGTACATTAATTAATGTATGCTGGATATTCATACAGTTCACATTTGTCCAATTTTTCACCCATCATCTACTGACGGTAACTCATGAACATGTAATATGTTCGGCAACAGTCTGCAAGGCCGACCTCTCATTCCCTCTGCTCGTGCTGGGCTTTCAACGGGGCCTGCTGAGACAGAACAGTTTCACAGACTTCTTAGGGGTAGTTACTCTCCATTCATCCAAGATAAACCAAATTCTAAGCAATTCATAGCAGAGAGAGAGAGAGAGAGAGAGAAAGTCTTCTTAAAAAAAGAATAAAGCACACAATTTCTATAAGAAATCAAATGTATCTCTCCTACTGAAAATGTGAATGAAACAATGTAAAATGGAAGGATGATTATAAACACAGTATTTCATAAAAAAAACTATTTCTCATTTAGATTTCATTAGAAAAGATAAAAAATAAGTACTGTTACAAAAATTTCAATTTTTACATTAGTTAAGAGTACAGATTGTTTTTGGAAGCACAAATATCAATTAATACAAGACAAACATAATTATTTTAAATCCACATATATTAATTAAGCTAAAGGGAATAGAGATACATTTCCTAATTTGGCTGCACAAGTTGAGTAAATAACATCTTAAATTCCAAATCTAATATGACTTTGATAGTTCAGTGCTCAGTATCATCTATGAATAACTGTTCATTTTATTACAAAAGAGAAAAGTTATCCAAGCATTATACTAACCGAATAACCTAAAAGAGTCTTCGTATTCTGGTGTGTAGGCTAATGGCTTCCTGCTATTTCAAGAATTCACTCTTAGCCTAGGTAGACGATCATGAATACGGCCCTATGAAAGGTTGGAAGTATGCCCCATGGAGATTCTAGTATGTGGGAAGCAAAGTGAAGCATGGGTAGCACATGAGATTTATTATGATAAGGTGATTTGGGTACCATACAAATGGAGATTCTGATCTTAAATACAGGAATCTTGCTGAGATTTAGTTTTCTGATCTGTAAAATGAGTATAGTAATGCTTAATTTATTGGAAGTCTGTAAGGACTAAAAATACTTGTACATAAAGTGGCTAAGATAGTGCTTGACAGAAAGTGTGCTGTCAATAGAAGATACTAGGTGGTTATCTTCAGAAAAGATAGGAAGTTAGACGTAAACCAAGTCCAGGGTGTCAAAAATGCAGTTACTCCTGGCAGACGTTGTTAATCCATTATGAAAAAGTGAGCACAGAGAAAGAAATTATTTGTTCCAGTTAAATTAGTTTGCAGTTCTCTAAGTAACATATTCTTCCAGCTGGGCATTACCTCATCCATATTCTAAATGAATTCTTTACCCAAGTCTTACGTAAAGAATTTGGATTTTATATTTTTAGGAAAATGGCCTTGATATACCCTACCACTGAACATAAACTAAAGTGACAATACTAGAATTCCTGGTGAGCCACACTGAATATCCATCCCCTGTGATCTTTGAGTGGGCAACTCTTTGTCCCCACCTGCTTTAGCCTGGCACCAAATGGCTGTCCTACGGCATGGATATATTTGCTGTGCATGAAGTGTCTCCTCTGATAAATACCTACAATGACGACAAGAAATAGCATGCCCACGGAGCTTGGCAAATTGATCTCAATTCAATGACAAAATCTTAAGAATGAGTAATCTGTGTATTCCATAGCTGATTTATTTCAGAAATAAAACATGTCATAGTAAATAATGCACCACTCACTTGTTGCAATGTAATTGCCACACAATATTACTAAAAACACAAATTCAAGTAACAGGAAGATGCCAACATTTGTTAAATACCTGACCACTGTTGATGGTTCATAGAAAACATTCATTTTAAAACTGATTTTTAAATTTCTGTAGAGCTAGGGGGTGACCTATGTGTGGTTAAGTATGCAGAGATGATGTCTAAAAAGTGTGCCTGCTTGCTGATTGAAGGGGGGATGCTCACCCCACACTGACAGTTAAGTTTATGATACCAGTGTCGCAAGGGGGAAGGCTATAGGCAAGCAGCAACGGGAGCCAACAGATCTACATTAACATTTTATATGTTGAATTTAATAATGTATTCTTCATGCTAAATAACTTTCTGAAACTTATTTCATCTGATTTGAAATGTGATTTGAAAACTGCCAATATGTTAGACAATCTGCTGCAAAATTGTCTATTTTCATTTTAGTACCTCTGCATCATCTTCAGCTCTGCTGTGTACTGATTTTTTTTTATGCAGTCCTACTCAGCAAATCAGAGCTTAAACGTATGCTTCCAGTGGCAACGGTATGCTAGAGGGATAATTTTAGCTACATTTTGAGGCCAGTAAGCAGAGGTAAATGTCAGCATTAGGGCAAACACTAAGGTTCATGTAAATAGTGCACCTGCTCAGAGAACCAATTAAATTATACTGTAAAAGCAGGACACCAAGCGGGAGTAACTGCCCACCTCATGGGATTTCCAGAGTCTTGGGAATGCCTGTCTATTCCACACACTGATGGCTAATGCATTAAATATTCTGCTGGTAAAGGTTCATTCTTTTAAGTTTTATGTTTCCAAAATACTATCCCTAATGAAACACAAATACCACAAGAGGTGTTAAAAAGACTATAAATTATATTAGACACATACAATTTAGTATGAATGGGCCATCAAAGTGAGTACCGAGGGATAATTTTGATTAGGGAAGTGGTCAGACACTACTCTAAATGAGAGAAATGTGTTTGTGCGTTACTGCCTGTGTGTAGGGAGTTTATAATGAACGTTTCATTTTACTGCTTCACTGTTTTGTTTGACTCCCTGCCCAGAAATGAGAGCTGCAACCTCATTTGAGAAATCCTATGTATTCCTAGATCTCCTGCCATAATATTTGAGCTCCTGACACTAAAACCTGAATTATTTAGATGCAATGGTTTTTAGTTGAATTATTTCACTCTGGAAAGTAGTTGTAGTCCAGGAGAAAGTAATAATCAGTTCCATTATTGACTAGCTGCAAGACCATTTAACTGTAGCCAGCCTATGATCGTGCTCCTGGAACCTGACTCTAAATCTCGTAAACAATCCTCTTTATGAACCAGGTTATGTGCTTCACCAGTACCTTAGGCTGGTGTACAGCAGGTCTGGGTTCTTGACTGGACTTGATGTACAGATATGACAGTAGCACCTGAATATACATGTTGAAAATATAGACAAAACAAAAATAACATTGTTGTATACATGTAATTTTCTCTTAGCTTCTGTTAAAATGTGTTAAATTATCTTGGAATGCATTTTATAATAAATATATTACTACTATTTTTATAATAAAAATAGAAACAATTGTAATCATTACCAAGATTCCGACCCTATTATGTGAAACTCGGTTGGGTTAAGGTTGAGAATTTATAAAATGACAGTAAATATAAAGGAGTAAGAACATATTACTGGAAGTATGTAAATGGAAGAAGTGAGCAAAATGTAAAAATGGACATAACCTTATCAGATTTAAGGTGAAATGCTGCAAAGGTAGCATGAGACCAAGTAGAGAATTAGGAAATATGATATTGCTCCAAGACTATGGATAAGAAAAAAGAAGCATGGTACAAAGTATATTAAGAGACAGTTTCATGACAGATATATTTGAGAACAGGCTCATGGATATTTGGGTGAGATGAGAATAAATTTGACATGGAAATATTAACTTGGATGGTCATGGATAGTTCACATAGAGAGGAGCTTTTCTATAAAGCTCACAGGTACAGGCAGAATCAGCCAGAGTACTGACAGATTATCTAGAGAAGAATACTTTGCAAATTGTATCTGTACCAAAGTAGCCTTTGACATAACTCCCAAACCATGCTAAGGTACGGACAACAGTTTGCCATAAATACCAAGAAGTGAAGTCTTGTAGCAACAAGTGAGAAAGCTGTAAGAAGGCAAATGCTTTACTGTTTGATCACAGTGAACTGATCACCTAAATAATTCAAACTCCAGATTGAAAGCAACAAAACCACTAGGACAAGTAATTGGACAAGAAAAATAAACATGAGATAGTTAGGGAAATTGAAAGAGTATTTGAAAAAAAGGTCAAAATTATTATTTTATTTACTGGATTCTGTGACAATAAAACAGCTAATTATATGAATTCTATTTTAAGTAAGAATGGATGTTTTCAAACAGTTATAGAGTTTAAAAGAACACTATAGGGACAAAAATTAAAGGAAAAACATTGAGGAAAAGTAGGAGAAGGGGGTCTGGAACCTAGGTGATAAGGAATTATTTGCTAAGCATAAAAGAAATAAATTTCATGAAATAGAAATTGGTCTACTGATAAAGACAGAGTCCTAGAGGAAAGCTAATGCAATTGGTTGTCAACAAAAATTCAATAATAATTCAAGTATGTTCTTACTGTAAGCAAAAGAGAACTAGGAAGAACTTTTAAGTCATTTTTAAAAATATGAATATCAAATCAAAATATTTGGAAACTCAGATTTTCTTTTGATTGTGATATTTTTGGTTAGTTGGTTGATTGATTGATATTTTGGAGCTAAGCTAGGATGATTCTGGTTTGCAGTACCTTTTCTGAGAAAACAAGATTTTGCTGCACAGTAGTATTACTATTTTTGCCTAGTACTTCAATGTAAGTAACTTCCTTGTAAATTGAAAATTTGGTGTGTGGCGATTGTCCCTGCCTTTCTCATTTAGAGGTTTTGAGTCTGTTGTTCATCTGAGCAGTCAGACGTTTTGTTTTGTCTTTAATACCAGTGAAACAGAATCTTTACTGATGCTAAAATTCTGTGCACTATGCAAATCTGTGAAAATTAAAAAGAACTGAAGATGATCCATTTTCTTAGTGTATGTACTTTTGGAAGTCTGGACAAGTAGGAGTATATTTAAAATGCAAATATTATACTGAGATGCTAAAATAATTTACATTCTGAGACTGCATTTTAAATATAATTGCATTACATTAAAACATAGTTGGGTTTATCGTGTGATATAAATTTGGTTTATTTCTTACAGATTTATGTTTACTAGGATTTTGTTTTGATCTTGTAGTATATACGCAAATTTCATAACCATCTCTTATAATTTGTGAAGCTTTAGCAGCAACATTTGTAAACACAAGGGGATGTTTTCACTTTTTAGTAGGGGAAGAGCAGATGGTTGGGATTAAGGGAATCACTCCTTCGTGTTTAATAATGCAGCAGGGAAGGCAGTAGCAAGCTAACTTTTCACCAAGAGAGAATAATTTTTTAGAGCATCAGCTGGATCTTTCCTAGTTAGAATAGAGCCTCTTCAGATGTGTACCATCTGCATGGGAGTGAGTCACAGCAAAAGATCTAATAATACTTGTAAAATACAGTTTGTTCCCAATGAGTTCTATCTAGAGAAAATTCTTTCTATATTTGATGGAAGGGACTCATGAGAAGAAATCTACTTATAAATAGAGGACTTGTGGATAGAAATTCAATCAGACAAAAGAAAAGACAGACAAGCAATCAAATATTTTAGAAAATTGGTAATATTTTGCAACATATAGCTAATTCAATAGGAAAAAGCTGATGACTTTAGGAGATATTACTTGAGTATAATTTAATATATGAATTTAAGAGTAAAAGTTTTGGAAAGAGTAATTTGTAATATCAATAAAATTATGAATTAACTGAAAATACTATACTTGAAAACAAAATATTATTCAAGTGATATTTTATCATATAATGCAAACACAAAGGCACTAGAAAAATTACACATAGTGGGCTCCCAATGAAGATTTATGTTCATTGTCATTGACCTTCACAAAGAATTTGATACCCTGAAGATTAAGGGACTCTCTCAACACCTAGTTTCAATTCACTACCCGGAAAAATGCAACACCGTTAACCGCTTTAATGGTTGTCTCAGCTCAGTTGTTCAACACCAAATTCTAAAAGAGCTGCCTTCAAACCACCAATGATATATGAATCAAAGAAGAAAACTAAACCATAAAATCAGTAACCAAAAGAAATTCAGCCTGAAGGAACCACAAGTTGGAGGATAGAATTTAATGCTTTTTCATAGTTTTGTGTCAGCAATACTTTTATATCTAGGCTGTCATATAAAAAAGAGAAAGCATGTATTGTAGTGAGTATGACAGTCTCTTAGCCATGGATTTAGGCAAGGCCATACTAGGGAAAATGCCTTAGGAATTTTATAAGTCCTACATTTAAAAACAAACAAACAAGCAAGCAAAACCCAGCTTCTTCATAGACCCTATATTATGTCGATCTGAAAGTGCTTTACCAGTGGCCATTGTCATATGGCTCTTTGGTTTCAAAGAGTATTTTTCCCTATTCCATTTGATCATGGCTCTTATATGTTTCAGTTCTATTTTTTCTCAACATACAGCCTGAACTTAGCTTTTTAAAAATGAGCCATTCTGTTTGTGTGGAAGGCCAAGCAATAGAACTAGGGGAAAAAAATCAGCTTCCTTTTCCCCCCTTGAGTGCTAATTCTGCCAATTAAAATTGCAGAGCCTTAGTTTCTTCATCTCTAAAATGAAGAGTGGATCAGATAAATATTAACATACCAACAACTACAAAAGTTAACATAGCTGTATCCTTGGCCTTTGTGGGGATTCCTACAGGATTTTCGGGCATTTGTGTGGCATGGACAAAGGAATCATTTAAGGCATCTGCAAACACAAGTGAGTACATGTCATTTCCTATAGACAGATACACTTATCTAAGACCATGGGTGCAGTTGTGAGTAATAAAATAAAATTTACTAATTCTAAGATAACTGATATAAAAATAAACAATTGTAGGTGTTTGTCAACTGTCTGGTGTTTAAATAGGGATTTTGTACTTTAAAAGGCTTTGAATGTTTACATTATGGAGTGCTAAGCAGGAAGGAATCAAATGAGAGAATTTGCATTTTCTGTTAACTGGGTCAAGGACTCTTTCCAAATACTTCAAATGATTCTCATTGTTACTCCATTCCCTAATATGCATAGAGGAAGGCACAACTACAGAAACACAATAGAGATTTATTTCTGTTAATCATTAGACAAATTAATGTAGGTTAATTGAAGATTAGCACTGCAGTTGTAGCAGCAGAATAGAATGAAGGGGGAAAAGTGAAGCAGATTATAGTTAAATATCCTAGGTATGTATTTTAATCTGAAATGTTTCTGGTTACCTGTTTGCTTATATAAATTCTCAAAAAGAGTAATTATACTATCAGACTTCTCAGCCTTGTTCTTTAAAATATATAATCTTTGAAATATTTTTATTATTAACTTGAGAACATTTGAGAGGTAATTAAACATATTCAACAGAAAAGTTGCATCTTTTAAAGATCCCCCATTTGCCATGTTCATAAGCTTGACTTTTATAATGTTAGCAACAGCAGTTTTTGTGTTAAATGAAATTAGAAATATTAAAATATAAAAAGTTCAAGGATTAATTAACTAAAATGATTTTATTTATTTAAATGAAAATATAAAAATGAAAATTATAGGAAATCAAGTGGTCATTCTAAATATGATCATTGTGTTTCTCATGTTTTGGACTGGAGACTGGGGGTGGCAGATTCCTTGCTCAGACGTGGCTAGCAGGATGTGAATGACTGAAATTAGAAATAGTTTTGAAAGTCAGGAACAAAACAGCAGAACCAACTCTGTGTGTGTTATAGTGTGTGTGTGTGTACATGTTATGTTCATATGTTTGTAGTAAAAATAATATGAAAAAGATAATATATTTCCATTTAAGCTTCTGTTTAAGGAAGATAAGGGCATAAGAAATATGTGACTAGAAATGGAACAATACAGAGAACATAGAATATGCTAAGTTATCACTGTATTATTGGGGGATATTTTTATGTTTTCATAAACAAGGTGTATTTAAAACACCGTTGTATTCATAAAACTCAATGACAAAGAGACTAGCCTCTAACTTCTGTAGCATTTGAAATATTATAACCTGGGGCTGTGGGTTCATACATTAGCTATGCTTAAAGTATGCTTGTTACTACTCAGCACTGTCAGTTTCCATGCAGCTTTTGTTGGCTTTAAACACTGAAACAAATAGAAAACAATCAGGCTCTAGTGGTTTGGAACCTGGATAGCAGCCCAGCTTTCATTTGTTAGGACTCTGGGAACATAAATTTAGAAGGGGAAACTTTTCAAATCTACTTTCAGGGTACATTGAACAAGTACTTCTCCCAAGGATCCCTGGGCTCTTTTTAACTTGTTTGTATTCTGCTGATTGATAATAAAGATTGTAGTAGGAAATAATGCATTTCAGAACTGAAGTGTCTATTTAAATTAGCCATGGGTCTGAATAGAGCACTGGTATTTATTAGTGATTTGTAAATCATATGAATTCAACTATTAGAGTGGCAGCTGCACCTGGGTATGCAGGCACGTGCCTTAATATTCACCTTTAGAAATATTCTGTTATTTGATAGTATTTGCTGATTTGTTTTGTCCACTGAAAGTCTTCTAGCACTCTAATACTGTCCAATTGAAGGACATGGTTGGATTGGCAAAATATACAAAAAAAAAAAAAACTTACAGAACTATTATGTATTTGATTGTGGAGTTATTTCTATATTATTTCATATTTGGAATATCTTAATCTCACCATTTTGGGAGTGTTCCTTAGGTGAGGGCTTGTGAGAAATCAGTCACAGTTGCACTTGGTAAAGTAATTGTGAATGATAAACTACTAAGCATAGTATTAAGTAGTATTCCTGTAAGGTGAGTTACATAAGAATTACCTGTTTGAAACACTTAAGATCCTGAACTGTAACTGTCCATTAAATGTAAAATCAGTAGTAAAAGTAGAACCTCACATAGTTCTTGAGTCTTCATTGTGAGAAGACTGGGGCCACAGAGTCTGTGCTGAACGACCCACCCCTGACGTAGGTCATCTCATCTTACCAACTGTTTTCCCTGTTCTAGTAACTTCCTCTTCTGGAACTGCAATACGGGTATTTCGCTCATAGTTCTAAAAAGTAATATATAAGCACAAAATGTTGTAATTCCCTCTTTTATTAAGATTATTAAGAAAATGTGTACCTTCAGTGATGAGGTGTACTGGTATTACATTTTTTTTCTTTTGTGCAGGAGGCTCTGGTATATGAAAAAAAATCGTATTTTTGTGATAGGATTTTGTGAATTATTAAAGACAGTTATTGAAATATAAAACTAATTTTATCATGTGATTTGTATTTCCAACACTGGACTTGGTTCCTGAATCACCATGTCATTTGTTTCATTTTCCAATCTAAAGTAAAATTTGCTGCTTTTTAAAGAAATTTCTTTTTATTTTTTATGAAATAATTACTTTATACTATTTGTTTTAGACATATTTATTTATTATCTGAAAAATAGATATTATTCATTTTTGACCAACACATATGTCTGTGACTCTGTCTTCCTGTTGGTTTATTTATATATTGCATTTATTATCTTATTTTATTTTTTAACCATTGAGATCCAATACAATAACACATTTGAAGTATCTTATAAACCAGAGTTCCCACCTTGATCTGAGTTTATCACTAAGGGACCTAATGACTATACAAATCAAGTATGGAATATTTTCAGGTAAATTCAGATCCTGAATTCTGCATATAAGAAGCTAAAAAGTCATCACTTCAAGCTATCAACAAGTGAAAAGCTGAAGGGAATGAAAAATCAGTTCTTTTTGGATTCAAAAAAGAAGGGAGGACACGGGGCAAAGTGCTACTCCCAAGAATGGTGAGAGAGGCACATTCAGGGAGTTGAGGTTTACCTAAGCAGAGAGTCACAAGCTGAAACCACCTTGAAAAACAGTGCCAGGGAAGGAAAATGTGAACTGCAATTGTTGAAATGTTGGATGCTTAGTGCATTCAAATGCAAGAGTTAAAAACTCCGTGGAGACTTACAATATTGTGAGATTTACCTCCAGGATATTATTCAGCTATGAAAAAGAAAAAAATTCCTGTTATTTGTCCATATGGGTGGAACTTAGGACATTATGGTAACTGAAATAAGCCAGAGAGAGGAAGACAAATACTGCATGGTATCATCTATATATACAATTTTTTAAAAAGTCAAATTCATAGAAATAGAGAATAAAAGAAGTGGTTGCCAGGGGATGGAGGAAATAGGAAGAGGTTGGTAAAGGTTAAAAGCTTTCACCTTGAGATGAATAAGGTCTGAGAGTCTAATGTGAAACTTGGTGACTATAGTTGTTAATGCTGTATTGCATAATTAAATTTGCTAAAAAATAGAAATTACATTTTCTCTCTATATATATGAGGTTTTTTCTCTTTATATATATATATATATATATGAGGCACACATATATATGAGGTTATGGTTGTGTTAACACACGTGTGTGTATATATATGGGTTTATGGTTGTGTTAGTTAACTAGATTGGGGGAATTCTTTCACAGTATATAAATATCTCAAACCATCACAATGTATACTTTAAATACCTTATAATTCTGTATGTCATTTATATCTTAATAAAGCTTATTTTTCATAAAAAGAAGAGCAAATTGAAAAAAGAGAACATAAAAGAAATAATAGAAATTAGAGCAGAAATCAATGAAATTTAAAATAGGAAATCATTAGAGATAATCAGCAAAACCAAACTAGGTCTTTGAAAAATCTCACTAAAATGGAAGCCTATAGTTAGGCTAAGTATGATATAAAAAGAGAAGAGGGAAATTATTAATATCAGAAATAAATGAAAGAATATCACTGCAGGTCCCATGGAAATGAAAAGAATAGTAATGAAATATTATGAATAACTCAGCTCCCATAAATTTGATAAACTAAATGAAATAAACCAGTCCTCTGAAAGATATGAGTTGTCACAACTCACATAAGAAGGAATAATAAATTATCTGAATGAGTCTATATCTATTTAAGATATTAAATTAATAATTGATAACCCCCCCTAAAAGAAATTGCCACTGACAGGATCACTAGTAAATTCTACCAAATATTTAAGGAATAAATTATATCAATTTTTTTATTGATTGATTTTATACAGAGAGAAGAAAGCGAAGAGAGATTGATTGATTGATATGTTTTTCTCCATATTTGTATGTTCATTGGTTTATTCTTGTATGTGCCATGACCAGGGATTGAACCTGTAACCTTGATGTTTTGGGACCACTCTCTAACCAACTGAGCTACATGGCCATGGCCTATACCAATTTGTTACAATATCTTTCAGCAGAGAGAAGCATAAGGAATAATTCTTAACTCATTCTATGAAGACAACATTACCCTAATACCAAAACCAGAGAATGGCATTATAAGAAAAAATCTACAGATCAATATCTCTTATAAAAATGGAGCACTGCCCTGGATGGTGTGCTCAGTGGATTGAGTGCTGGCCTACGAACCAAAGGGTTGCCGGTTTGATTCCCAATCAGGGCATGTGCCTGGTTGCAGACCAGGTCCCCAGTAGGGGGTGCATGGGAGGCAATCACACATTGATGTTTCTCTCCCTTTCTTTCTCCCTCCTTTCACCTCTCTTTAAAAGTAAAATGTTTTTAAAAAAATCAGGGACATTTGTAATAGTGTCATCAATGAAAAATACATCTAATAAAAAGAAATGCAATAAAATATTTGAGAATTCAATTTAACAATGTATAAAAATAATAAACACCCTGACCAGGTGGATTTTATCCCAGCTATAGAAGGCTGGTCCACATTCAAAAGTCAACTAAGGTAATCCATAACATCAACAGAGTAAAATGAAAAATCACATGTTCATATAAACAGATGGAGAATAATACAGAATAGCTAAGACAATATTGAAGAAGAAAAAAGTTGAAAGACCGATGTTACTTGACTTCAAGATTTACTATAAAACTATAGTAATCAAGAGAGTATGGTATTGGCAAAATAATAGACAAATAGATCAAAGGAATAAAATTGAAATAATCCCAGTAGTGAACCCTGTAAATATAGTCAACTGATCCTTGACAAAGGAACAAAAGCAATACAATCAAGGAAATATAGTTTCAACAAATGGTGCTAGAAAAATTGAACATCTATGAACAACAACAAAAAATTAATCTGGACATGATCTTACACCTGTCACAAAAATTAGTTCAAAATGGATCATAATCTTAAATGTAAACAGAAAACTATAAATCTTTTAGACTATAACATAGGAGAACATGTAGCTTACCTTGGTTTTTATTTTGATTCTTTTGAATACTTTTATTTGAAAAGTGGGAGTATTTAGGAACATCTTAAAGAGTCCTATTATTTAGCAAGCCTATAAAGAGCACTATTTTATGAGCATGTTAATTTATTTTATTACAGTTTCCATTCCATATTATTTTGTATTAGTTTCACGTGTAGAATGCTGTGGTCAGACAATCATATACTTTAAAAAGTGCTCCCATCAATATTTTCAGTACCTTCCTGGGACTCGGCATAGTTACTCCAATATTACTGACTATATTCAGTATGCTGCAACGTATGTTCCTGTGACCTTTGTGTAACTACCAATTTGTAATTCTTTATCTTTTCACTTTTTTCACTCAGTCCCTGATTCCCCACCCCTCTGGCAACCATCAGTCTGTTCTCTGTATCTATAAGTTTGTTTCAGTATTGTTCATTTGTTTATTTTGTCCGTTAGATTCCACATATAAATGGAATCATATGGCATTTATTTTTCTCCGACTTAGTTATTTTACTTCACATAATGCCCTCTAGGTCCATCATGTTTTTAGGTGCAACGCAAAAGCCACAACCCAGGAGTAAAATAATTGATAAGCTGGGTTTCATTAAAATTAAAAACTTCCACTCTGCAAAAAGCAGTACCAAGAGGACTGGAAGTTAAGCCTCATGGTGGGAGAAAATATTGCAAAAGATACATCTGCTAAAGCACCCTCAATTAAACTATACAAAGAACCTTTAAAACTACTGATAAGAAGGAAAGAACCTGATTACTAATTGTGCTGTAGATCTTGACAGAGTGTTGCTTTGAATCCTAGGGAGTTCCCTGGGTAAAATCCAAAATTGGCCCACATACCTGGTGTGCGAGACAAGACTAAAGGAAAAAGCCAGAACATTCTAGATTGGTACTGACAGTCTTAATGAGCAATGAGAGCAGCGAATGCTGGTGAGATTGTGTAGCAACAAAAACACTCGTTTGTTTTGTTGAGGTCGCAAAGTGGCACTTTGGAAGATAGGTGGTCTTCTTACAAAGCTAAACACACTCATACAATATGACCCAGCAATTGAGCTTCCTGGTACTTATCCACAGGAGTGGAAAACACATCCACACAAAACCTACACAAGAACATTTATAGCAACTGTAGTCTTAAATATCAAAATGTGGAAGCAACCAAAATGTCTTTCGGCAGATGAGTAGATAAGTAATCTGTAGTATATCCAGACAATTTAGTTTTATTCAGCACTAAGAAGAAATGAGCTATCAAGCCATGAAAAGACATGAAGGAAACTTGAATTCATAGTACAAAGTGAAAGAAGCCAATTTGAAAAGAGTACATACTGTATAATTCCAACTGTTTGATATTTAGTATAAGAAAAAACTATGGAGACAATAAAAAGATCAGTTGTTTCCAGGGGTGAGGAAGGGGGTGAGATGAGTAGACAGAACACAGAGGATTTTTACAGCAGTGAAAGAACTCTGTGTGGTATTGAATGACAATATTGTTAGCCAACTGTCAAACCTATAGAATGTATAGCACCATGAACCCCAAGGTCAATTATGACTTTAGGTGATCAAATGTGGCAATGTATGTTCATAGTTGGTAAAAAGAAAAAAAAAAGTACCATTCTGGTTAATCATGTTTATGATGGGGGAGGGTATGCTTGTGTGGGGGTAGGGAATATATGGGGCATCTATAGCTACCTCTCAATTTTGTTGTAAACCATTCTAAAAATTTGCTGTAAAATTTCAGATCAACTGTGTAAATTTCATATTTTGATAACATTTTTAAAGAAAAATATTGATAAAATTTGTAATAGTTCCCAAAATGTAACATGTGCTTTAAAAAGAGTTAACAGCTTTAAGTTCTAATTCATATGCAAAAATCATAAAAATTTACTCTATATAAATTGGTTTGTTTGGACAGCTATCAAATCATCCCTACAATCAAGCTAATAAGTATATCTACACTCCAAAATTTTCTCATACCCCACCCTTTTTTATTGTGATAAAAACATTTAATGTGAGATTTACATTCTTTCTAAATTTTTGCAAATGCCCAATATAGTTTTATTAACTATATAAACAATGTTTTTCAGCATTGTTCTAGATGATCTAGAGATCTATAAGATCTCTAGAACTTACACATTTTGCATAGCCTTAACATTATATTCAATGGATAATAATTCCCCATTGAAAAATAGCGTGCTTTTGAACATTGTGACATCAGACAAGATTCCATTCAGAAAGTGAAAGCCATCACAAGGGAAATTTCATGAGGAAACTACTAGTGTTCTATTTCTGAGACACTTGGTATCTAGCTTTGAATAAGCACTCAAAGGACATGTGTAGAACTAATAGAGAAATACATATTTCAATGATGCAAGGGTTCCATTTGATTCTTTATTTTAAAGCATAAGACAATACTGGAGTTTACAAACTTGGAGGTTTTTCTCATCCTGGCATCTATCCCTGCTTCTCTGAGAACCGCTTTGACCTAGAGGGTTTGGTTCTATACAACGTTGTTTTAATCTGCCTCTCTGCACTTAGCCAATTGGTCTTTGTATCCACTTGGTCCCATTGGATTTTCATCTTGGGAAGTGGGGCTTGATAGTTAGAAATATATTACACATGTGGCTAAAATGGTTAAATGTAAAGTTAGAAATAATGGGAAAGCCATATTCTACCCTGTGAACTGAGATCTACATACTAGAACACAAAACACAAAGAACAAAGATGAAAACAAAAAAATGGATGGAGATTTTTGCCCTCCACATCCTGACTCCAGGCTCAGTTGTTTTGAGGTGAAGTTCAACTGCATTCACGAGGCATTTATATTCTTATAACAAATTCTCCTGTTTTTTCCCCTTTAAGTTAGTTTATTTTGGCTTGTATTGATTGAAACAAAGCAAGTATTGACTAATACAATGAGACTGGAATATTTTTTCCACGTGCACTTAATAGCTGAGAAGACTGAACTTTAAAAGGTGAAGCTTTGTGCATGCAAACAGAAAGACAGTGATAATACTGAAGTCCATATCTTCTGTTCAGTGCTTTTTATATTATACTTTATGTCTTTGTACCAAATTTTAAAAAATGACCTAAAAAGTAGTAGGCACACACGGTTAAAAATTTGTTGAGAAACCTTTTACTGAGTTTCACTAAAGACAGAATAATAAATAGGACTCATGCTATTTGGCCAAATAATTATTTGTTTTAATAGACAGTTTTAAAAAATCATGCACTAAAGAAAGAGTCAATTGTGTGGCTATCTTTGAAGATAAAGTGAAAATTGATATTGTAACAAAGTATCTAAAATCTTTGAAATGTTACAAATATCTAGAACTATATTACCCAATAAAATAGTCACTAGCCACATGTACATATTTAATTTTAAATTAATTAAAATTATTAATTAAAATGACATAAAACTATACATTTGTTCTTCACTGGCATAAAGGATATATAAAAGTGCAATAATTTCATGTAGCTAATGGCTATCACATTGGACAAAGCAAATCATAGAATATTTTTCTCCTCTCAAAAATGTCTACTAGATAGTGACCTAGAATGTTATTACTGATACTTCACAGTAATTCTGAATTCATCCCCAAAACATGATTTCAGATTATAAGACAAAAAATTTAGTATGATAAAAATTTGTGCTAAATAGTATTAAGTGTGCTTGAGGTATATGCTTCATTTTTGTGTTATCTAGCATCAGATATGAGATATTTGTTATAATATGTACATTTGTTTCCTTTACCCTGCTTTGATTTCATCTATTTAATATACTCTTACCATGTATACTGGGATAGAACATAAGCCTCAAAGGTTTTCTTTATGTGTTAATTATAGCTTTGTATTGCCCAGGATTCTAGTTATATATAAGACATTGTGTTTTGAAGAGAGAGATAAGAAATAATGTATATGACATTTCTAGAAATGTACACAAGATTGTCAAGACATAAAAATATCTATATATAATATATAACACATATTCATGTAATATGAAATATGTACCATTATATAATATATAATATATAATATAATATACCCCTTATATAATACATATAACACATATTATATATAAGGAATGACTCAATTAAAAAAACTTGCCAAACTCTCAAATTCATATATTACTTAAAGTATAGATATCATCTTAAATTTATTACATATACTTATCAATACAGTAATGCTTGCAATAATGCAAGGTAATTGCATCTTAATTGTGCTTCCCTATACACAAATATATCTTCAATGCTCTTTGTTAATGCAAATCTGTGTATAATGTGTGTGTGTATATATTTAAAAATCACATTTTTCTTTTATATCCTGTCTATATTTATGTAACACTAGGATTTTAGTTTCAACTCACCAGAGACTGCATGATAGTGGAAAACAAATTATCAAAGCAATTAAAATACTTTTATACCTACAGGAGCTAGAAATCTCTGCTTTTAAAATTAATTATTAGCTTCAATTCCTGATATGTAGACAATGCTACTCAATCAAACTGTTAGAATATGCTATTTTGAATCATAATAAAAGACATTTTTGTCAAAAGTGTATGTTAATATGTGAAGCTATCAGAAAGATTTATTGGACTACTATAAAAATATTAAAGCAGCAAAATTTTAGCAGATTTCCTCTTCTTTGATTAAAAACAATACAAATTAATTGCCGCACACTAAATTTCAAATAATGCTATTTTTCATAATGTATTTAATATTCTTTTAAAAATATTTTATTTATTTACTTTTTTAGAGAGAGGGCAGGGAAGGAGAAATAGAGAGAGAAACATCAATCAGTTGCCTATCACATGCCCCCACCTGGTCCCTACCTGCAACCTAGGCATGTCCCCTGACTAGTAATTTAACTAGAGACCTATCAGTTTGCAGGTAGGTGCTCAATCCACTGAGCCACACCAGCCAGGGCTGTATTTAATATTCTTTAAAACAATCTGCTAGTTATTCACTTTGGAAAATATCTGTAAATCCTGAGAAACTTTAAACCTTTACTTCTAATACTTGTAGATAAGAGGCTTGGAATAAATTAAAATTACAGTTTCCCCTTTTGTAAAGTAAGTTTGATCACCTCCAATATAATTTTAGATTATACATCCTAGATCTAGCCAGACTGGTTTTCTAGCCTGGTTCTCCCGGGTACCTCGGAAGATGGACTACTGACTCTGTGGCAGATATTGGTAAACAGAACTCCTCCAGCCCCTTGACATTGTACTGATATTTTTGTCACAAGATCAACATTTTAACAGAATATTAAAAAACTCAGATCCTAGTTTGACTTCAACATTTAGACTGGACTTGAATATTTGTTTTAGAATTTCATAGGTCTTCTCATCAAACCAAAAACAAAATTAGAGACCTAGAAATTTGAGGCTGCCCTGAAATTCACCTAAATATAAGCCCTCTCTCTTAGGCTCTTGCAATAAACTTACAATATCTGGAATTTCTAAAATTAATATTAAGAAGATTTTAGACAGCATTTATTTATCCATTTTTGTCCATTAATAGCTTTATCTGCATATTCCATTATAAAACACTGAATATTCCACATAGGAAGAAAAATACATTAGTTTAAATAATAATTTTTTCAAAAGCATTAAGATATAATGAAAGGATCACTGCTCTGGCAATTAGACGCCTTGAGAGCTAGCACTGGTATATGTGTATTTAAAGGGTCATCTCTCCAACACATTTAATCAGATAAATATATGTTATTATTATTCCCCAGACTTTCTGTACTAGGTGCTGATGATCCATCAGAAAAAATAAACAAATAAATAAAACCCAGAAGTCAATGAGTTTACATCCTAGTAATTGTCCTGGTGAAAACTGCTTAATTTCTGTGTATCTATCTATCTATTTATCAAACTACTTATCTCTCTACCTACCTATCTATCTATCTAGACAGATGGATATTTTAATACAAAGATATTATTATCAATGTATTCTGATACCTTCATGATATCAAAGGAAATGTTCATCTTGTTTGTTGGAATTTACTAATCAGATAATTTCTAATACTTTAGAGTCATAATGAACTTCCAATTTCAAGTGCAAATTCATTATACAAAACAGAACTATTGTCTCCAGGTTTGCTCTTGTGTATTACACAAAAGCATTGGCTTTTATTTGTTGTCATATTGCATTTAGGGCAGAAACCTGATTTGTTTTCCTTCTTAGGATTCTTTCTGTCAATGTAACCAATTGCTTTTCTTTTATCCTTTGAGTCCCTACCTTTTAGAATCACTTGCTATAAAAGTTATATTTGTTACAGCGATAGTTAGCAATTACTCTGTGTAGAAGCCACTATTAAGACTTGGATATCTTTTAAAGACTGAATTATAACATTGTATTGTATTTGGAATTATAGTCTTTTTAACCTGACATGGATCGTAAGATCATGTAGTACTATCCTATAATTTCACAGAGTGTTTAACCATCTACCACAAGGTCACACAGACACTTGGTAGCAGAGCAGGACATTGTCCAGGTTCGAAAGCTCTTTCTACATTCTTCCTGTCTGCAGAACCCTCATTTATATGCATGAACATCATTCCTCCCTACATCTTCCTCTCTGCTCCTCAGGTGAACAATAACAATGTACTTGTGATGTATTCTAACCATGTTGACTCCCACAATTATTTTCTGTCAAAATTATATTCTCTAAAAAAAAAATCACATGCCTTTAAAAATTAAGTTAGACACAATTGTTATGAGAATCAACAATAAAGGGACCTCAATTGATTTTAGATAAGCAAGAATCTGGTGAAAGTAAGCTTTTTAAAGAACAACAAAAATGACCACACAATTTATAAACTATTTTAGGAAAGTCATAATGGACACTCTCAGATATCATTATTTTATTGTAATGCACAGCAAGAATTAGCTGAATTTAACACAGAATGATAGAGGTATTTTAAGTGCCTAGAAGCTATATAAATAATAATTTTAATTTTTTGCTTTACAATGTTTCAGGACAAGTGTGGAAATTTTAAACAGGTTTAGTTATTTCCCCAAGTAGAATGAAATAAAAATATTTTCATTCACAGGAGTTCTGGCCAAGATGGAGGCATAGTTAAAAAAAACCCATTGCTTCCTTCCACAACCAAAAGGTGGATAACAACAAATCTAAAATCAATAAAGAACCAGAAGTGCCAGAAAATCAAACTCCATGGAACTCTGACAACCAAAGAATTAAAGAAAAAATCAACCAGAACAACGAGACTGGCAAGAACCTGCAGCAAGACAGGGCCAGCTGAAAAAAACTGCGGCGAGGCTGTGAGCCGTGCAGGCAGGGCTGGCTGAACAGGAAACAGACTCAGTGCTGACTGTGGACTACAGCAATTGCTATGTTGGGAGATACTCCCAGTCTCACAGGAGAGTTCTTTGGAAAGCGGGCTGGAGACAAGCAGAGGAGCACTTTTCCCTCTCTGGCTCCTGCCCCGCAGGCAGTGCCAAAGTGCAGCAAGGAGAGTTGCCCTGCCTGGGTGAACACATAAGGCCCCACCCCCTTACAACTTAACAGGTGCACCTATACAAAGAAATAGGGCCCAAATGAAAGAACAGAGCAAAGCTTCAGAAAGAGAGCTAAGCAATGAGGAAACAGCAAACCTATCTGATGGAGAATTTAAAGCCCTTGTAATCAAAATGCTCACAAGAACTGATTGAGCTTGGTCAAAAAAAAAAAAAAAGAAAGAAAGAAAGAAAAAAACAAATGAAAGATACCAAAAATGAAATAAAGCAAAATATTCAGGGAACCAGCAGTGACAAGAAGGAAACCAGGACTCAAAGCAATTATTTGGAACAAAAGGAAGAAATAAAGATCCAACAGGAACAGAATGAAGAAACAAGAATTCAAAAAAGTAAAGAGAGACTTACGAACCTCTAGGACAACCTGAAATGTTCCAATATCTGAATTATAGGGTTGCTAGAAAGAGAAGAACAACAGCAAGAAATTGAAAACTTACTTGAATGAATAATGAAGGAACATTTCCCCAATTTAGCAAAGGAAATAGACTTCCAGGAAGTTCGAGAAGCCCAGGGAGTCCCAAAGAAGTTGGACCTAAAGAGGAACACACCAAGGCATATCATCATTAAGTTACCCAAAGTTAAAGATAAAGAGAGAATCCTAAAAGCAGCAAGAGGAAGGCAGTTACTTACAAAGTAGTGCCCATCAGACTGTCAGCTGATTTCTCAAAAGAAATGTTGCAGGCAAGAAGGGGCTGGAAAGAAGTATTCCAAGTCGTGAAAGGCAAGGACCTATATCCAAGATTGCTCTATCCAGCAAAGCTGTCATTTAGAATGGAAGGGCAGATAAAGTGCTTCTCAGATAAGGTCAAGTCAAAGGAGTTCCTCATCATCAAACCATTATTATATGAAATTTTAAACAGACTTATCTAAGAAAAAGAAGATAAAAAATACGAACAGTAAAATGACAACAAGCTCACAAGTATCAACAAATGAACCTAAAAATAATAAAAAAAGAAAAACAGTGAAAACAAAAACTAAGCAATCAACTAGAACAAGAACAGAATCAGAGAAATGGACATCACATGAGGAGATTTCAGAGGTGAGGGGGAAGGGAAGAATAGGAGGAAAAGGTACAAGGAAGAAGAAGCATAATTAGTAGGCATAAAATAGATGGGAAGAGATAAAAATAACATAGGAAACAGATAACTCAGAGAACTTATATGTACAACCCATGGACATGAACTAAGGGTGGGGATGCTGGAGAGTTGGGGGTGCAGGGCAGAGTGGGGGATAAAAGGGGAAAATTGGGAAAACTGTAATAGCATAATCAGTAAAAATTAAAAAAAACATTTTCATTCAGAAGTATATCAGTAAAATCTTAAACGTAATCAAAGTATTTAAGTCTTGGTGCAACCTGGTTGTGTAGTAATGCTAAATGTGTGTGTGTGTGTATGTGTGTGTGTGTGTTTAATATATATATTATATGATCTCAATTGTGATCCCAAATATGATCCCAATTAAAATGTATATATACACTTATATATATGTGTGTATGTGTGTATATACATATATATATCTTCCAAAAACAAATCATTGCTTGGTAGAAGCTGCTTTGTAATATCCTTTGCCTTTTGAAGCATCTTTATATGCTTGCATGCAAACATGTGGCCTTTCCTCCACAGCAATCAAGAATTCTAGACACACTTAAGCAACAAATGAAGATAAGCAACAAACATGATAAACAAAAAAACAACTCATAGACACAAACATCAGTATAGTAATTATGCAAAGGAAAGGGGTGGAGGGACGATAAAGGTAGAGGAAATCTAGTGTAAGGTGACCAAACAAGATTTGACTTTGGGTGGTAGGCATAGAATACTACATAAGATAATGTATCATAAAATTGTACACTTGAAACCTATATAATTTTATCAACCAATGTCACTCTAAAAACTTTAATGCCAATATAAAAAAAATTCTAGATCCCAAAGAAACTTTAATAATTGTAAATTAATTTAGACATTTTCAGGTGAACTAGCTGAGGTCCAAAAAGATTAAGTAAACTGACACCCAAAGCTTCTAGAACTAATGAAAACAAGTATTTTATTTTTCACAAAGAGATTTGACAGCAAGACTGTTTATGTTTTGTATCCATATGAGGTTCCTAGAACGCTGAACTTAAAATGTGCATCTAGGAGAAGTTAATCCAGAATTAGAATGCTGAAGTAAGGCAATTTTCTAATTTCTTTGTCATTCACTGTATGATCTGTAGCCTTTTAAAGATGCTGTTAATTCTTAGGATACCATAATAGTCAAAAAATTTAGTACAAAATGGTTTTTGAATCAATATGAATTATTATAAAAATTTGTATCAATCTGCATCACTGCTGTACTCATTAATATGAATTATTTGAGGTTGATTCTATACAATTATAAAGATTAATCTTATCAATCTAATTCAGTTTACTTCTAAAACTGAATGGGAGTGTAGATGAGGTAGAAAATAACAATGATAGCCCTATCACTGAAATTATGAGTTCAGTTCTATAGACATGATCATAAAAATTAGAGGGTATGGAAATAGAAATAAACAGAGAAAAAATGCCCAAAAACGTTTTTGCCTTCCACTATATATATGTGCATATATATATAAAAATTAAAAAAAATTTATTCAGAATTATATCAGTAAAATCTTAAACATAATAAAAATATTTAAGTCTTGGTGCAATCTTGTTGGGTAGTAATGCTTAGTTTAAATATATATATATAAAATGTATATATTGTATGATCCCAATTATGACCCCAAATATGATCCCAATTAAAATGTATACACTTATATATGTGTATATACATGTATATGTATATATGTATATATCCCACCATGCATATGTATATATATGCATGTGTGCTTGTGTGTATGTATACATAAATATTTACACACACATATATTTACATGTATAATATAATTTGCAGGTATATCTCTATCTATTCCATCTTCTACTTACCTATCTTTCTATGTTGAAAAGCAGCAAGTAATGAGTACACTGTGCATGTGTATCTGTGTATGTCAATTGCTCTCAAATGAGATACAGGAGAAATGGAAATTTGTGGCAATAATATCTTTCTATATTGAACATTTGGAAATACTGTTTTTAAATATGACTAAAGATGCTATATTAATTGTATATGCATAGACTTTTCCTTTGGGGGAGCATCTTTATCAAAGGACATTTATATTGAAATATTATTTTGCAATCATGACAGTTTAACTCATGTCAACTGATTTTCAGAATATCACACACAATATGTTATTTCTTTATTCCATGAAATGTTTTTGGCTTCATTATTTGAATAATTCCAATTTTAGATCCACTCACAGATCCCAATTAAAATCATCCTATTTATAGACCAAAAAAAAAATCTTTCTTCAAATCTCTTTTCTTTGGTCTAATTTCTAACTAAACTTTTAAAACCTGCATTTCCAGGTTAATGTGTATTTGAATGTTTAATTTATTTATTTTTCTTTTCTAGAGTCTATTCCTATGCTTTCTCTTTAATTCCCTGTTGGAATTCTTTCTTTGTATTCCTTTTAAGTAAGAATCTCAGTGATTTTCATGAGTCTATTTTTCATATTCATATTTCTTAATTGTGTCAGTTTTTCTGGTTCCTTTAGTTGTTATGCTCACATCCTATAGTTATGTATTTAACTTTATTTACAAAGAAGTGTGACTTAAAACTGGTGCGACGTCAGTTGTAATCTTAGAAGGGCCAGAAAAAATTCAAAGCAAGTTGAATTAAAACTGTCAGCAGGAAACAACTTCAAAAGGCCTTTCTTTTTAATGGTTACGTTGTAATTCAAACTTTCACTTAGAATTAAAAGCAATTATGATTAAAGGCTTTCAGTTTTGATTTTTCATTAAAATGTAGCAATGTAAGTCTGTTAATGCTACAAAGGTAAATTTGTTTAAGAGTGTACAGTTGGGGATTTAAATAAAATGTGGTTATTTAAAACCCTCTTAATTTATGTTCCCACACTCCCCTGCTGTTAGAACCTGTTCCAGAACTTAATTATCTTGATAACTATTATAAAATTCTATGACAAATTACCTTAGGAAATATAAGAACATAATTTAGGACAAAAAGGTTTTAAATTAACTGGCTTCTGTTCAATGGAATTCTATCAGGTAACCTCTACTTTGTAACTGAATATTGATTTGGAGAGAAATAGAAAAAATTACAGAAATTTTCATTCATTTTTGCAAAATAAGTTACAGTCTCCACATTCCATATCAAATAACAAATCATATAGCACTGTCTGAAAACTTGAGACATTGTTCTTTTCTAGATTCGCTAATTTATATAAAATTTAAGTTTATTCATTAAAACTCGAAAAGAATGTGGGTCTCCCTCTGCTCACTTGCTGATCATGTAATTTAAAGTAGGACATATATATATATACTATTTTAATATATATATAATACATATATTACTGCTACCAAATGTACATTGTGCATCATATATCAAGAATATACTATATTAATTTATCCATATGAAGTCTGTGTGCTTGTGAAAACATGTAATATTTGGCAGTATTATAAATTTTGAATCTTATAATTACCATATATATATAATAGGTTGCTCATATTTGATATGCATGTAACAAATTAATCTAAGTTCAATAGCAGAACTTTGAAAAGGAACTGGTGGAAGTGTCAGCAACACTAGCATCAAGATTGCCTACGGCATTTTTAGACGTGACATTTTACAATTAATTCTGGTGAAGGTGTTCAGTCACATTATCCTTTCAGTATCATTTGCACTTGACCCTTGACAGTATTCACTCTTGAATTTCAAAGGCATTGCTTCCAAGAAAATGTTTTCTTCTGAATCTCCTAGATTCCTAGTGTTACCTATGCAGTGTTTGCTTTTGCTTTTTGGGTGGCAATTTTTTCGTACTGATTTATGCAATCAGAGTTAAGGAAAACCCTTTTTGTGCAGCAGGTTATATAGTGTACTACATCACCAAACATGTTGCTCTAATAATTTTGATTATGTCCTTTACCCTACTATATGATAAATTTCTTAACATCAAGAACAATATATATCCCATATTTATACTTAGCACCTAGAACAATTTCTGTCACCTAACAGATCCAAAATGTGTGTTTGAATCCTGAGTGCATGAAGAAGTAGAATTCTCCTAATCCCGAGGTTGAATCATGCTGAAACTCAGTTCCCAGGATGCATTTCTGCCAACACTGATGTTGAATTTCCCTTGGGGAATATGGGAGATGTGGTCTTTGGGTTCTTGTCCAACAACTAAACTTTGCAAATGAAGCTTTTTGAATGACTTATTTTTATTTTTATCCAGAAGGTCTCATCTAATAACCTTTGTTTTTCATGAATTCCAACAGGAAACTCATGTGTGAGGGTGGAGAACTCTATCAGCTTTCTTTGATTATTTCCTCAGGACCTCACTTGCTGTCACTGAACTACTTCCTCCCCTTGGGGAAACAGCGGGGGCTGTGTAGCACTGTTTGCCATTAACCCTTTTCACTGGCTCAGCACCTGTCTGTCTTCCAGGCAGATCAGTTTCCTTTTTGTTAGTACTTGCTGTTTTTCCTCTGTGCTTGGATGAGGTCTAATTTCATTCCACCCTGAGTGGCTAAATTTCAAGCAATATAAAGGCATGTTTTAAAAGTTGTCTGCATATTTTGAAATTGGGTCTTCAAAATTTTGAAATTGTATGGCTTCCAAGTAATATGATCAAAAGCACACTACACTTTCTAAGGACTTTCTTCTCATCAAGGAAACAATTATTTGTTAACCATTGCTATCTTAATGCTCATGTTTAAAAGGTAATTTTTTAATTTATAGTACTGTAAAGTTTTGTTTCATTTGGTTCTTTTTCTCTGATATTTTCGTTATGAAAATGTTTTAATTAAGAAAATATCTTTTTAAACAATTTACCTCCATATAAGGAAATTCGATTCATACCATAAATATTCGTTGTGCATTGTTTTTCTCTTACTTCTCTGGTTTTCTTCTTTCATTCGCTTAATCATACATAAGAAACACATCATGAGTACCAGATTCTTTGTGTACCCATTACTTAATACTTTACACTTATTATAAGCTTTAAAACATATTATTTTATTTAATTTTCAAGTTTACCCAGTGAAATAGAGATAATATTTACACTGGAGGAAATGAAGCTCAGAGAAGAGTGACATGGCTCTTTTGACGTGCCAAGGCTCGGCGTCCTCACATCTCACCCACCTAGTGCCCTTTTCATCTACCTCATGGTGCATCCACTACCAACTCCTTTCTCTCCCTTTACTTTTCCAGTGTCATTTCTAAAGACTACTGATACCGAATGTGCATTGTATGTCATATATCAAGAATATACTATGTTAATTTATCCATATGCAGTCTGTGTGCATGTGTGATTGTATGTAATATTTGACAGTAATATAAATATTGAACCTTGCAATTGCTATACAATCATGAACTAAGCGTTATTAAAAAAAACCCTCTCATAGGTGATTTATCATTTATTCTTTCAGAAAGTTTAGTGGTAATTTGACCAACTCCTTGGATCAATCTCATATCATGGTAAAGATCAATGTTAGCATCATTTCATTGTGATGTTAATTAATTTCTGCCTCGATTCTACTATTCTCATACATCCTTCTAAAGTAATCCATCATCATGCTGAGGCAAAGGGAATTCAATCCATCACTGCTGGATTCTGATAGAGGGCTTATGGGGAATGCAAGTCATCTCCCTGGCTGTAATCAGACAGCTGTGATACATGCCACTTTATGCTTATATCATCATATAATAGATGGTTTTCCTCTTCATGGAAGCTTGCCTTAAAATTTTCAGACAGATGGACTCTGATGCAAAGGTTTCATTTTGTTGAATTTAAGGCTGTGAACTAGTTATTGACAAATACTACATCATCAGTTCCAGTTGAAGACACAGCCTAATAAGTAGAACATTGGCACTAATCCTTATTTAATCAGCCTTAAAATGGTAATTTCAAATTGATGAGGGCACAGGGAATAGATTTTGTTCTCATAAAGTGCTTCTAAAAATACCAGTAATGTGTATGTACAACCCAAGGATGAAATTAAAAAGACCCCCAAATGTGTGATAAGACGAATAAACTATAGAGAGCATGGCAAAAGTATGACTGAAGGACCTTCCAAAAACACAGAGAACCAAATTCTTCCTGGTCTCTCCAGTAACACATATTCATGTTTATTGTTTTGAAATGTAATCCAGGGGACAAATATTCATAGAATTAAAAAAGAGAGAATTTTAGAATGAGAGTATATGGATCATTAAGAACTTCTGTCATTTCTGAGGACAGGGAGTTCAGAGGGTAAGCAAGCGCGAAGGTTGAAAGGGATTTTTGAGCTCATGTGGTCCAAATCAATTGATAGAAGTAGGATAAGTGAGGTTAAGTAGTACAGATAGTGAGCTCCTAGGTAGAGATTAGAATCCAGACTTCCATATGCTACATGTATTCTGTTTTTGACCGATGCTATAACAACAGACCCAATAAAAAAAAAAAACTGGCTTGGATCGATCCCATGAAAAATCACAGCCAAATCTCCTTTGTGTCCGCTTTAGCACCCCTAATTCTGGGTAAAGCTGTGATGCACACAAATTTGTGTAGCGTGCCTTTCCACCTTCTCTACTTTCTTGTCACCAGCCATCCAGGACGTGTATTCTCTTTAGTGTCTTGCTAGACTTGATGTAAACAAAATATCTATGCACAATAACATATGACCATCTCATCTTTACAGGAAGCTCTTGTTTGCATACCAAACTCTCAAAAATAAAGCTTCCAGAATAAGTCTAATCATGAAATTTTAGTAAAGAATAATTGGACAAGAAACACTGTGAGGCAGATATACCTTTCATCTTGTGCTTAAAAGAGCTTTATAGAGGTGATTTCCTCTTAGGCAAAATTGAAAATTTGGCTTCAATAGTAATGGCAGAAGCAACTATATATAACTAATAGAGACTGAACATTTTCCTAAGATATTTGCAGATATCAACTCTTCCCTCATTGCATAATCTTTTAAATCCCTGTTTTATAGATGAGATATATGAGTTAAGTGTGGAGATGTTAAATAACTCACAGAATGCCTTAAAGCTAGTATCAAAGTAGGTATTGAACTCTCATTTATCTCATGTAAAAGTTTTCTCCCAGTGATCCTAACGCACTATTTATAACCCCACACTTCCTTCCATGTGCTAGAATTCTCTATATCACACTGGCTTCCTGTCTTTACATTTCCCATTTCAAAGTGACTGGAAGCTAATGTCTGCATAGGAAACCTTTAGAACTCACAGATTCATTTCTATAGAATTATGATTTTAATATATCTCACTTTTGAAATAATATAGAATAAATGCACATATGCATATATATTGAAATGTTGAGATATTTATTAAAGTTTTGTGCCCCAATATCACACTGAACTCTGTGACTTCACAGAATTAAACATTCAGTTATCTCATATAATAAATACATAAATTAAAACTATATACTATTGTAATACCTAATATCCATGTGTAGTAGAGGTTTGTATATATGATAATTTTGGGGGACACCTACTTCTAGCCATTGTCTTACATAATATGAGACATTAAAATAAAGTCTGAAGATTTCTGGAACTGAAGGAGGTTAAGGTATCCACAATGTGTAGCAGATTGGAGCAAAGTGTCTGAATAGTTTTGCAGATTTCTATAGGCAGTCAGATGATGGGGATATTCATTTCTTCCTGGGGAGATCAATTAAAATTTCATGGAAGAATTCATATCTGAGCTACACCATAATGTATGAGTATGTATGAAGTGATGAGGTGAAAGACCTGATTTCAACCAGATATAAAGTAGCAGGTGCAAGTTGAAGGAGATAGGAATCACCCTGGTTTTTATTGAGTATTATATATAAATTAAAAGAAAAGATTGAATATGCATGATTGAGGTTAAAAATATTAAAGAGATTTGAATGTGGGGCTCGTTATTTCAAATTATTACTGAGAAAGTCTCATGACTGAATAAGAGGGAGACATCAATAAGAAAACTGATAGCTTTCAGAAAACTAAAAACAGATCTGCTTTTTCACCCAGCAATCCACTGCTAGGATTATATCCTAAGAACTCTGAAACACCAATCCAAAAGAACCTATACACCCCAATGTTCATAGCAGCACAATTTACAATAGCCAAGTGTTGGAAGCAACCCAGGTACCCATCAGTAAATGAATGGATCAAAAAACTATGGTACAGCCCTGGCTGGTGTAGCTCAGTGGATTGAGCACAGGCCTGGGAACCAAAGGATCACAGTTCAATTCCGAGTCAGGGCACATTCCTGGGTTGCAGGCCAGTTCCCAGCAGGGGATGCATGAGAGGCAACCATACATTGATATTTCTCTCCCTCTCTCCTTCCCTTCTCCTCTGAAGATAAATAAATAAAAAAAATCTTTTAAAAAACCCAAAAAAACTATGGTACACTTACACAATGGAATTCTATGCAGCAGAAAGAAAGAAGGTGCTCCTACCCATTGCAACAGCATGGATGGAACTGAAAAGCATTATGCTAAGCGAAATAAGCCAGGCAGTGAAAGAAAAATACCATATGATCTCACCTTTAACAGGAACCTAATCAACAAAACAACCAAACAAGCAAAATATAACCAAAGACACTGAAATAGAGAGCAGGCTGACAGTGACCAGAGGGCAGAAGGGAGGGAATTTCAGGGGAAAAGGGGAAGGGTTTACAGGAACAAGTATAAAGGACACATGGGCAAAAACTAGGGGAGGGGAAATGGAAGGGAGGTGGGGAGGGCTGGGGTAGTGGGCTGGGATGGGAGTAAAAGACAGAAAACTATACTTGAAAAACAATTAAAAAAGAAATAAAGTAAAAAATATATATAAAACAGAAAACTGATAGCAGTAGCTACTTTATACATATTATTTAGTTATTTGATTCACAACTTAAAAATCACACATTAACTTTTTTTACAAGTAAAAACATTGAAATTCAGAGAAATTGGATGGGTTGCTCAAGGTCGTAAGATTTTAGAACAAGGAATTTTTCAGGTTTAAGATGTTGATGAGTAAATGGTTATTGTAAGCAATGTCTTTATAGAGGTGAAAAATAAAGACAGCAAAGAATGCAAAAGTGAAATTCTATTTTTGTAACTGAATAAATTAAATTTATAATAATGGGGTTACATTATAAGCTAAGAGATGCTAGTGTGTTCATGAAGACACTGGAAAAGGATGATTTGATGCCCAGGGGTATGGGAAGGGGGAAATAGGCTAACTAAGCAAGTGTTGTAAGTGAAGTCAAAAAGTGGTGAAAGATTAAGGAGAGATCCTTAGATAATTAAGACTTTAAAAAATAGCAACACTCATAAAGGTATAAATTTATTTGAAACCAATCATCTCTTAATTCATAAACTCATAACTAAATAGTTAAAAGAATACATAATAGTTATTATCCTACCCACTACACATAAAGTTTACCTAGAATTACCTAATATTATTATTATCTTTTCTATCTTTAAACTATGTGTCATGTAATGAGTCTATTTCTATATTAATTAAATAATTTTAGTTCACAGTTTCTCTTTGGCATCAAATGTCTGGTAAAACCTTGTTTTAAAAATAAGATTTACACTTTTTAAGAGGGTATGCTCATGTTGCAAAGTACTGTATTTTCAATAGATATCTCTGATCTTTTGAAAGGACATTCTCTTGAGTAGAGCCACATACAAATTAAGCTGATGTTCAGTAGATTTAGTATAAATCATCATCCTGTGACCTCCTAATTTCTGAATGTGGTCTTATTAAGCTGAATAACAAAAATGCAAAAGGCTTGGCTTTGTTTACATGTTATTTATTTAAACTTTGTAGGGCACATTAAGAACAATATTGACTGGCTTTTAAAACTTCAGTGGTGATAAATAAGGCAATTAGAATTACTGAATTTTGTTAATTTCAGGGCAGACACAAATGAATGGCATTGAAAAATACATGGGATAAAGAATCCAAACATACCAGCTATGTCAGCTTGAAAAATAAAGGTGATTCAGTTGTAGGTTATTATTTAAGTGTCTCCAAGGAGTTTTTTATGTTGATCAAAGTAATTATACACTGTAGAAACTCTTTAGGAGAATTGAAGTTCTATCTTATCGCAAAGATTTATCTTGTCCTGTTGTTTTGTTAGTAGTTAAATTTAATTTGAAGTTACTTTAGGATAAGTAATAATCTAGTAAACAAAAAAGCCCCAAATGAGAGGGAAAAATATCAAGAGATGCATATATTTAAAAGCTTTCTTGGTTTGCTTTAACTTTTCTCAGCATACTTAAGTTTTAAAATAAGTAAAATTGAAGTTATATCAATATGATATTTTCTTAACTACTTATATAAATTATGATTTAAAAAATTTACATACCTCTTTTCTTTTTTAAGTATATTGACATACAATATTCTATTAATTTCAGGTACCTATCATAGTAATTTGATATTTATTTACATTGCAAAATGATCCCAACAATAAGTCTAGTTATACTATCTGATAACATACAAAGATATTGCAGTACTATTGCCCGTATTTTGTAGACTGTACTTTACATCCCCATGACTTATTTCTGGAAGTTTGTACCTCTTAATCACTTTTACCTATTTCTCCTGTCTCCCAACTCTTCCCATCTCTGGTAAAATGTAGTGGTAAAATGTTCACATTAAAAAAAGAGCAAAACTTTTGCCTGCTGTATTCTCAGGATTTTTGTTCCCTGTATCCATGAGTCTGTTTCTGTTTTATTTAGTTTGTTTTGTTTTGTTTTTCAGACTACACACATAAATTAAATCACATAGTATTTGTGTTTCTGTTTGTTTTATTTCACTTAGTGTAATACCCTCTAGATTTATCTATGCTGTTTTCATCGACACTGTGCTCCCAAATTTCCACCGTGGTTTCGCAGTCGGCTCTCTCTCACCCTCTATTTTCCATCCCCACTCTAGCACAGTGCCCAGTTTGTCACGCATTTGTTTGAGAAGTCCTATTCCTGGCTTACCAGATACAGCAATTGCTCTAGATTTGCCTTAGTGTGAGGATTGTTTCCCTGACATTTGTTTCATAATATGCCAACTCTCTAAATGTCTGTAGTCTGAGAGGCATTGAAGTAAGGACAGGAATCCTGCTAGTACATGTAAGTGCTCAATAAATATTATTGAATGTTTGCTCAATACAAAAATATTTTATTTAACTTCTTTAGTTGAGTTATCATACTTTGTTTTTAAAGCAGAAAGAATAGTACATGATACAGTGAGGCAATAACTCTTGGTATTTTGGAGTTAAATTTATATACCTACACATTGCTGCAAAATGGAAAAGAATTAATATCTTTTACAGATGACCAAAATACTCTTGCCCTATTAATAATTAAATAAACTAATATTTTATATAATTTTAAAAGAAATAGTAGACTATATATTGGAAAAACTAATAGGTTGTCCTGGAGAAATATGTTGCTTGTAATGCCTACAATAATAAAGAGTCTGCCAATAGTTCATCTACCAAATATATAGAAAAAAATGAAAACTACCGGTTTTGTTCCTTATTTGAAATATTAACAGGTTATAAGAAACAGGATATATCATTTAGGATAGGAAGATCCTCCATCAAGTAGAGTTAGTAATGTATAATCACTTCCAAAAATTTAGAAGTAGTGGTAAAATGTTCACATTAAAAAAAGAGCAAAACTTTTGCCTGCTGTATTCTCAGGATCTTTCTTGCTTGGGATACAATCGGCAAACAAAGAATAAGTCCCTATTCCCATAGTTTCTATCCATTGCTACCAACGTGCTGAAAACACATTCAAAATTAAAGTTATGTTAACCTCTAAACAAACTAGCTCACTTTGTAGCTTTCTTTGACGTTGTAGCATGACCAGTGAAGGTTCTCATTTCCAATAGGACTTGGCAGTGCTGGGTACCAGGTAGGTTATCAAAACTAAGTGTCAACAATTAAGTTAAGAAAAAAAAAAAAGCCTTTGGTATTTAAAGCCCAGAATTTGAATAATAACATGTTTGTCCAATTTCTTATAAAGTTAAAATAATTTGCTTTGAAGAAATGATGGAAGATATATAAACAAATTTTATAATCAAGTCAACTTGGAGTTTTGTCTGCACATCCAAACTATTGCTTCACTGCATTGTCTTTGATGTTTAGTGAGCAGTGCAGGTACAAACTCGGTTCTAAATGGATGATAATAATAATGTGTTTTAATTTTAAAGAATAATAATTGTAATGAAGTTTTATTTTTTAGGATAATTAAAAGAATACGAGCAGCAATCACAGAAAAAAGAAGGGATGTATTTTTTTTTCTATTTTGTGTCACAAAAAGCCAATATCTGTAAGAAGTTCTAGAATGGAACCACATGCATTAATGGAATAATGTTTACCATGTATCTACAAAATATGTCTAATCACAAACATCTTATTTAATCCTTCCACGGTGGTAGAGATGGTATGTATATATCATTTAGAAACTACTGATTGTTTTAAGCAGAACTCAAAGCAGGGCTTTCTAATAGATCAAATTGACCCACCTTCTTTGTAGTTACCTGCAGGTATTTGCCTCTAACATAGACACCTGGACCTTAAAAGACAAAATAGAAGCCATCTTAAACAATCTTTTTGTAGAAGATCTTTTATTACAAAAGTGAAAGTGGCTCCTATTATGTAGTTAGTTGAATTAAAAATAAGTCTGTTTCAATACTTATGCTTATATGTAATTAAGAAAATGATAATTTTGGCAGTTAATTTTTAAAAAATTAACCTTTAAAACAATCATGGTGTCATAGAATAGTTTATATAAAAGTTTACATTAATAAAGATAAAGGAGTTGATAAAATTAAAAGTAAAGCAGGTTAATGAGACAACTACTTTGAGTGCTTACAATATACAAAGTACTCTTAAATTGCTTCACATGTATTAATTAAATCATGTAATATGTTATGAAAGCTAAGGCACAAGAATATTGAAGAATTGTCAGCAAGGTCATGCAGTTAATAAGAAATAGATTTGAGATTAAACTCAAATAACATCGCTCAATTGACTTGTCTCTTAACTACTTTGTTATGACAGCCAGTAATGAATGTGTTAAGTATATTTTAAATTATTTAAAAATTTATAACTATGCTTATTATGGTCAGAAATTAAAAATAATGATATAATGAAGGTTTTTAAATACTTTCAAAATTATTATAACTAAGTTTGTGTTTGATTTTCAGTTGAGTTATTTAATAGAGACTTATTTTTATATGTGTCACGCATCCTCATGAGTATTAAAATATGAAGGATAATTATATACTTATTTCTTTGGATAGCAGAGTGTTAACAGGAGAGGAGTATAGACAATAGGTTGTAACCATTACTCACTTTGGGATTATCAGCTACTGCTGATCATGTAAATCTAAAGGGTCATTTGCTGGCATGTGAAATTGCATAGAATATAAGGAAGATAGTTGAAAAAGTTTATAAGTAATCAAAAGAGACAGTATCAGGGAATTAAGAAAAATCTAATACATAATGCTCATCAACATGTACTTCCTGATTTGAATATAGCAAAAATGCTTTGCTTTAGTCAAATGTTAGAATGTTTGGTCATTGCTCTGTCATGGGTAACTCAATTTTTTTCTTCAGTGAAAACATACCTTTGTCTCACTAATGATAATGATGATTCTCATATTGTTAGTAATATGTCTCCATTACAGGCAAAAATTTTGGCAACTTTTCAGAACACTGTCAATACTTAATAACAGGCCTTAGCAGAACACACAGACACACAAAAGCCTTAAGTATATCAAGGACTAATTGAGTGCCTACCTTAGAATAGAATGTAATAAGGGATCTATAAACAGATAAGGTCACCCCTGCCTCAAGAGGCATTAAAAACAAATGGAAAGACATACTTATGAGCTAGCTCTAATAAACTGCTAAGCATTTAGCAGCAGTTTGGTCCTGAATAACCCAAACAAAAGCAATTCTGGAGGAGAGTGAAGGGTTAAGGAGGCTTTCCTTTGACTGGCCATCCCTAAAGTATACCTTGGAAAATGAGATTATAAGCTCACTAGGGGAAAAAAGTATTCCAGCAAGAACAAAATATATGATGAGATAAAATGCATGGCCAGTTAGCTATATTCCTCAGAAATTGGGGAGATTTGGTAATTTCATGGAAGGACACATATTGGAGCCTTGAATTCAGGATAAGATGCATGTGCATATTTAGGGAGCACAGGCACTAATTTATGGAGCAGGTAGATGTGGCAACTTCATTTGGGTGAAGCTGCCCATTGTCTAAGGTAAAATGGGAGTGGAGGCAAAGATTTGAAGTGCAGAAGGGCCTTTGTTTGAAGCTATGGTCAAAATTAGGTTATCCATGGAGAAGAAGTTGGTCTCCATCCTTCTTTTTCAAGACCAGCCGGGACAAAAAGGGAAGGTGGATAGACCACTCGGTCACTGATTAGAAGCTGCATGCTTGTGGAAAATCTTAATATGTCTAGCAAAGAGATCAAGGTGAGTCACATGCTGCATTTCAGGCACTTACAAAGGTGTAAATTGAGAATATTTCTTAATGTATGTAGTTTAGGGAAAAACTTCTTTGCTTCAGGAAATAATAATTATAATTGTAACAACAAAAATTAACATTTAGTGATTACTAACTAAGCTCATGGTGATAGTACTAATACTATATTCTTTTCCTGAATTTACATAGATTACAAAAGTTGACATATTTAGCAAATTATAGTGCCTGGATTTCTAAGCCCATTTCTTCAAAAGTAAGAATTGCAAAGGGAATTCACGTTTCATTTTTAAATCTGTTTACTGATACTATTACTAATAATAGACCTTTAAACTGTAATGCTCTGCTACTGTAATGCTTGTACATTTTATGTCATTAGTATATACCTTAGCAGTTATTTAACTGCAGAACTGAAACATAAACCAATCAGTTTAATATTGTTAGATTTATAGGACAAGTCATCAGATTTGAGATTTAAACACCATGTTGTCAAATTTTAATCATCACCCATGCTAATTTAAAAACAACTTTCTAGTTAGTTTAACTTTGTAACATCATAGGTTTGTTGTAATGAGCATTTACTGAAACATGATAACTATGACATAGAGAAAATAAAAAAAATAGCAGTATAGTAACACATTTTTTATTACTAGTTTAATGGTTAAATCACAATCATTATATGATTCACATATTGATGTGGATTTACCCTAAAGTAACTGCATTAAATTGAAATCAAGTATTTTTTTTAAGATTCTTTATTTGTACTGTGGCTAGTCATCCTATTGATTGCATATTTAAGTACAATCCTAACTGATCATGAAATCTTTTGCCATAAAGTATAGACAGAGAATGACAGATTTCACAGGTTGTTTGTGGCTTAATGACAAATTTCACAGTTTAAATAGAAAAAGGATATAAACACACGGAGGAATAAGATAGTTACAATGACTCATGATGTGAAAAGTTCTTTTCTAATGCATACAAACTGATAAATCAATTGTGAGAATATAAAGAGAGTATTAAGGGGTGAGGAAATCACAAAACATACTATCAATTGCATCTATCCAAACCTTTTGTATTAAAATATATATATGAGACTTAATGTTAAAAATCTGCAATGTATTACCCTTTAAATAAAAGCATACCCCTTAGTTAAATGACATATTACTGAATAAAATTTAGAATTACTTATTATGTTATGGTAAATATTTCATGGTAATATTTATCTTATGGTAAATATTTCAGATGAAATATTTACCATAAGATAAATATTACCATGAAATATATATATATAATCTCCTATTTTCCACCCATTATGGCTGTGATGTGGAAAGAAATCAATTCATTGTATGAATGCAGTACCTTGCCAAATTGCAACATCCTGCCTTTACCACACAACATTGAGGTCCCTGTATCAGATTCATGAACACCCTACCAAAAGCGAATTCCTTGAGCGCTGGTCAAACATATAAATTTTGTTTGTTTGTTTGTTTTACAATTCAGTAGCCTCTTTTCCTCATTACCATTAATCCCCCTTATATCCCCCTCCCTCTGCAATTACCACACTGTTGTCCATGAGTCCTTTTTCCTTTTTGCTTCATCCTTCCACCCCTTAACCCCCTACCCAGAGCTGTCAGCCTGCTCTCTATATATGAGTTTGTTTCTATTTTGCTTGTTAGTTCAGTTTGTCCATGAGATTCCACATATGAGTGAAATCATATGGTATTTGTCTTTCTCTGACTGGCTTATTTCACAATGTTCTCCAGGTCCATCCATACTGTCACAAACAGCAAAAATTTCTTGTTTTACACAGTCCAGTTGTATTCCATCGTGTAACTGCCCCGTAGTTGTTTCATCCACTCATCTACTGACGGACACTTGGACTGCTTCTATATCTTGACGATTGTAAATAACACTGTAATGAACACAGATGTGCTTATGTCCTTTCGAATCAGTGTTTCAGGTTTCTTCAGTTAAATTCCCAGAGGTGGAATTGCTGGGCCGTAAGGCAGTTCCATTTTTAATTTTTTGAGGTGCCTTCATTCTGCTCTCTACAGTGGCTGCAACAAGCTGCATTCCCACCAACAGTGCAGAAGGGCTCCCCTTTCTCCACATCCTCACCAGCACTTGTCATTTGTTCTGTGAGGTGATACCTCATTTTGGTTATAATTTCTAATTTTCTGATGGTTAGTGATCTGGAGCATCTTTTCATATGTCTATTGAATATCTGTACGTCCTCTTTGGAGAAATGTCTATTAAGCTCCTTTACCCATGTTTTAATTGCATTGCATATATTTTTTGGTGTTGAGTTTTATAAGTGATTTATAAAGTTTGAATATTAACACCTTATAGATGTATTAGCAAATATATTCTTCCATCTAGTGCTTAGTCTTTTAAATTTGTTGATTTCTTTGCCATGCAAAAAGTTTTTGGTTTGGTGGGGTCCCATTTGTTTTTGTTTTTGTTTTCTTTTGTTTCCCTTGCCTGAGGAGATATATTAGAAAAAAAATATTGGTACAAGCACTCTCCAAGATTTTACTGTCTATGTTTTCTTCAAGGAATTTTATGGTTTCAGGTCTAATATTTAAGTCTTTAATGCTCTTTGAATTTATTTTTTTGTGTGGCTTAAGAATGTGATCTAGTTTCATTTTCCTGCACTTATCTGTCCAATTTCCACAACACCATTTATTGAATAAACTGTCTTTAGCCCTCTGTATGTGCTTGTATCCTCTGTCCAATATTAATTGGCTATAAAGCTGTGGGTTTATTTCAGAGCTCTCTATTCTATTCCATTGATCTAAGTGTCTGTTTTTATAAGTGTATATGTTTTAATGATCAAGATGCCAGCGTTCAAGAGGCAAAATTCTGAATTTTGATCCTCAGGCTTGAGAATGATATAATAATATCTGATATTATTTCAAAATTTCTTCTATATAGCTAGTTTTGTAGATCTTAAAAATTACAAAGAAGAAATTAAATAAATGCTAATTCAAAACTAGATAATGTTTTAAAACTGAAGGGTTAAGGATATAATTATATATATAAGACAGTTTTTTTAATATCAGAGTATTAATAACATAGTTATTAAGGATTTAGTCTTGGAGTCAGATATCTGAGTGTCCAAATACATCCAAGGAATGAAACCTAGACACACAATATGAACTCCCTAAGACTTAGTTTTTGATTTTTTTTAATAGTGTAATGTTAATTTTGTAAAAATTAACTAAGCACATAATTAAATGTTCATTAAATAAACATATTTTTATCACTACTAGCTAAATTGTATTCATATAGCTCATAAGCATACTTGCAAATATGTTTACTACAGCATTATTTGTATTAACTGAATTTGAAAATACTGAAATATAAATGTAATAATTTAGATATTAAAAAGATAAAATAAATCTAAGAGTATTGGTATGGAGGTATGGATCTATGTTTACCATATACTATTTGATAAAGGCAGGTAACAGTGTGCATTTTATGATTCAATTTGTTAAAGAAGTATAATTGTGCATTAGAAAATGGCAGAACATCTATAAATAGTAGGAATAATTAAATAGCGCTAAAGAAGGCATTATTACTGATAAATATATATACATATCATGAATGTTTTAGTTAAATTATAATTGATATAATATATATTCACTATAAAATCATGCTATATTATACACTATTATAATATATTATAAATTATTAGTTAATGTATAATTATAATATATTCTATATAATATAAAATATAAATATATTTATATTTTGAGAAAATAAATATAATATTCAGTTAAAAGTAATTTAATAGATTTTAAAGGAACTTGTTTATTTTCTTTTTTCTTTGTCATTTTTATTGTTATTCAAATACCACTATCTCCATTTTCCCATCAGCACTTTCCACTGCCCCATCCATCCCCACCTCCCACCCTCCATTTGAACTTGTTTCTTTAGTGATTCCTGTTAGTCTGCAATATAAATAAATCAAAAAGAGAAAAACACAGTGGTTTTATCTATATATTGTTTACTTTCACATTAAGATGCAATCGTTGTAAATTTAGTTATTCTCTTTTCATCAGTTCTATTGCCTATTAATGCCAATAACCTGCAGGAATTGCACGATATACTAGTAACATGTTTATGATTCTTTTCTTTGGCCCATTTCTGTATAATGCCACATATCTATAACATACAAAGCTCTCATGTAAAATAAGAGTTGACCTTGCATGTGTATAAAATATCTAGATTTTAAATATTTGTGTGGATTTGTGACTTCATGGCCTCTCGATATGGTGTGTTATTTTCCTTTTAATGTGTTGGCATCATTCAGATGGGGCATAAGAAGCTCTTTTATGTCTAGGTGAATTTATTTTTTTTGTAGATGTCAACATGATTACTTTCATTCTAAAATATAGTCATAGCTACTTACAGTCATTGATCACTGCCTTTTAACTAATGAAGTAGGTAGCCTTTCTCTAGGCAATTATGGTTGTTGTTAAAAAGTACTGCTGAGTGAACCTTTCCATGTTCATGGGTAATGTACAGAAATCATAATGGTATATCTCATGTATTTATTTCCAATCTCATGTTTGTTATTTATTTACTCCTTTAGCCTAGATGTCTCTGTGCCTCTGTATATTCTTTATAACTACATTTGTAGGGGAAAAAGAAGAAAATGGGAAAAGATAACAGTCTTTGACTCCCTAGTGCCAATATTTTCTAGAAATTTATTTTTTTGTTTTAGTGAAGCTTTGTGACTCTTTCACATCTTTCTAGCCCTTTCTCTTTAATATGACTAAATTTGAACTTCCCTAAAATATCCAACATAGATTTAAAATTAGGGTGATTTATTTCAAACAAAATAAGATAGTTTTAATGACTAGAATTGGATAAATTAATTATAGATATTTTAAATGCTTATAAATTTTATTTTTTCCTAATTACATATATATTTTTTCTTTTTCTTTAATTTTCTTTCCTCTTTTGGGAGACAGAAAAATGTGCAGTGCAAAGTAAAATCAGAAATAATAATGGAACTTTAATAGGCTAACATAATTCCCTTAAAGTCATGGAATTTCACTTGCAGCACTAATTCTGTATTTACATGATGTCATTCTATGGATCCAGAATTCCCACAGAGTACAAAAGCCCTTAACACTTACAGATAATCACATGCTGCAAAGATTGACTTCATGTAATTTATACCTGTATAATACTTAAAATATGATTAGAGCATTCTCCATTTCATCTCATACCATGAGAGTGTTCTTAATAACTATTTTAAGAAAAATGTTGACTCAGCAGGTTTTGGGATGTCTGTAAACAAGTATAAAATAGTAAGAGAGACGGCTCTGAGCCTCCACTCTGGGAAGGACCATTTGGCTTTTAGTAATGGTTGGTGAGACAGGGTTTATTTTGTGAAGTTATGCTGATGGGGAAGAGTTCAGTTAAGCTGTGTTTTGTCAGGCATTAATTACTAAAAAGATTCAATTTTTTTTAAATCAACAAAATTTGATAATCACTAGTAATGATATGCAGCAAGATCTAATGTACTTGATCAGTGTTGAAATAAAATTAGTTCACAAAAACAAATGTCTACCTTTTAAGTTAAGTTTATCAATATAATTATATCATTAGTATCCAAATTATTGAACTTCATTCTGAGTTTTCAAAGCAAAGTCTTAAGCACGGTGTAAATTACTATTTACGTAAACAAAGAAACATGAAAATATCATTTCCTCATTTAAAAAAGCAATTGAAAATTAAGTAACTTCTACAGAGATATTGTCCTCTGGCTACATTTAATAATTATAATTATTAAAATTTTCTTTAAACTTGTGCTTTGGAATATTTTATATAACTATTTTTGGGTATTTTTATGCATTTAATCCTTAAGTAATTGATATTATTCTCACTTTTCTAAGCTGTGGACAAAAGGTTTGACAGATAATAAATGAGTGGATCTTTTCAACAGACCGTCTCAAAATAAAACATAATTTTATAATTTAAACTCTAAATAATAAAGATTGTAACAAGTTCACATGTCTGTTATTATAGGACTGTTAAATAATGCAATTAAAACACAATTTGTTGCTGATAATGGAATGCAAATATGCACCATGATACTGGTGATGACTATATCATTGGTGCTAACAGGGGGACCCGTTGCTCTGTCCATTACATAAATGACTGAATCATTCAAACAAAACCACCCACAGGTACTAACCACAAGCACTGGTACAAAAACACAGTCCAGATTTATTTAGCTTAGTGATCAGGGTGGAGACAACTAAATGAAAAATAAAGCATACAAAGTTATCTAAACAAGGAAATACTGAAATGCTTTGAAACTACTATGAACTACAATGAAAGCAGAGGAAAGTACTTTCTTTAATAATGGAAGAAAGATTCTTGCTCTGTTTTCAAATTTGTTCATCACCACTGAACAAAGTTGCTTCCATGATTGTTTTGTCAAACAATTACCTGTTATTTTAAACATAGAACCATTCTATTTTGGGGAGCTTGCTGCCTTAAAATTTAGACATTATTCTATAAATAGATAGCGTAAAATATCTTAAACAGTCTTAAATTTTTTTGTGGAATAATTCACATAGCTAATGATTACACATAATTTCATATAGTTTATAGTTTCAAAACCAGTGTTTCGAGGTATCCTCGGACCAAAGTTACTAACACAAGATTATTAACTTTCCCCTAATTAAAGATAGTGGGAATCGCAATGTATGAAATTGAATGAAATGAGGTAGCCCAAGATCAAGTTGGGTTAGAGATATCACACTGGTCTTTTCAGCTTCCATTACTCAAAGTTACTCTGAGAATGTTAATGAAGTGATTTAAAAGCAATAAAATAGCAACACTGAAATAAAATATATTTATTTTGTTTACATATTATAAAATTTGGTATGTTTTGTACTGTTGCTTGATATTTTTAATCACTTTTGTAACTTCCAGACTTTGTTCTACTCAGTTGAATTCCAAAGGATAATCCTACTCCAAAGATGTGGTTCACCTACCTCGTTCTTTACCTTGATAAATATACTTGTGTGCACATGCATGTAAATGCATGCACACACATGACCATTTACTTTTATTATACTTTATATGTATAAATTATTGATCTTTGTATTATTTTTATTATAAATTTAAATTATCCTCAATAAATTTCATGAGAGAAGTGCCTGTTTGTTATCTGCATATACTATGATGTTGAATCAATGCTTGCTTATAATTCATTTTTTTTGCAAATAAAATGTCTTAAATCCCAACTGATCTTTCTCCCTATAATCAGCCTCTCAAATTGCTTATCAAAACATGTTAAAATTTCAATTAGCACATATATTTAATAGATTGGCATTTATCTTCTTACATAACATTAGAGATTTTGAAGTTTTGTCAGCCTCTCAATGGGAAGAACTCTATGATATAGTTCTGTTTTCATATAGAATATAATAGAAAACTTCATGTTGGTACTCTAAATATCAATAGTGCTCCTGATATTGGGGTAATGAAGGACAGACCCAAATGTGTGTATGTATACATGTGTGCGTTTTTACATTTTCCTGTAATATGATAGCTCAAATTTTTATTTTGCTTCCCAGATCATGAGGGGAAAGATGCCTCTTAACAACATCTAAATGATTTTATCGGAAAATAGTAAGGTACTTTACAAGATTTGACTTTGGGTAGGGGGCACACAGTGCAATGTAGAGATGATGTATCATAGAAATGTACACTTGAAGTTTATATAATCTTACTAACAAATGTGACCTCAGTAAATTTTATTTTTAAAAGTTAAAAGAGAAATATACATTAAAAATAAAATAAAATATAAAATAAAAATTTAAGTACATGAAAATGGAAATAGAAATGAAAATTATTACTATAAATAACAATTTCAAAAATTACCTGAATAATTAGTTTATATGTCCATTAAATATGAAGTATATGTAGCATAGAAAACAGGGAAAGAAAATATTTTGGAAAACTGAAGAACTATTTATTAAAAATATAAAGATGAATAGGCAAAGAAATGAAAATACCTAAATTTGTTGGCATTAAGTTTTAATGTTTCTAAAGCATCTGCTCCAGGAACAGAGCACATACATCATATTCCTAGCCCTTGTTATTAATAATAACAATTCTTCTCAAAAAAAGAACATATTGAGAAACTTCAGAAAACAAAACAGCAAATGCTCCCCTCTTATCATTTTTCTCATCACAGCTTCTCATCAAGATAATGCTATTTGCATCAATTACTCATTTCTTTCATCTTTAATGGAACAAGACTTTATTGTTATAAAAGTGAGTGCAAAATGGAGGACTCTCTATACTAATTTGACAGGTTATTCTTCTCACTTTCTCCAAAGTAATGATCCAGATTAAATTTTATACTTCCTATGAGAGTCAGTTCACTCTTAGCCCTTTTGTTATGCACTGAAACAATCTTCTGACATTTTTTCTAATGTGCCGTGTGAATCCTAGACACTCATTAAATTATACTTGGTAGTGCTTAACAAAAGGGTTAGGAGCGTGGAATCCAGTAGTTATTACTGAGTCTAATTCACTTATTAGTTGTTAATTTTATGTAATTTACTTACCGTCTCTCTGCCTTAACTTCCAGCCTGGTAAGATAATGATAGTAATGGTATCATATAAGTGCCTGGCACATTTTAAGTGCTCAATGAGGATAGTAATTAGTATTTTTAAAGACATGTATCTGCATCTTATTCAATAAATTAACTGAACAAAGAGTGACTGAACACCACAGTGCCAGACACTATGTTAAATTATAAATGGGAGAAAAAAAAACCCATAAGCTACACCTTTAAAAGGTTCAAGATCTACCAGGAAAACCAAAAAAATGCCACTCAGAAAATTAAAACATAACTTAATAACTCCTATTGCAGACTATGCTCAGGGCATGGTGGGATGTGGATAAAGTATTAAAATCGCAGGCACCATCATTGCGCTTGTTACATCAGCATTGTGGACGCCATGAGGATTAATGATCAGTAATACATGAAAATATAAGCATCAGGCCAGACAGTAATTTTTCTTGAAATTAGAAGGGAAAAAACAGTTATCACTATGCTTAGATTTATAGATATTTACTTGCTGTAGATTGATTTTCTAAAAAAAAAAAGATGCTACAGGAACTTAAACTGTCAAGAAGGAAGGAAAGAAAGGGAAGGGAAGCAGGGAAAAGTGAAGAGAGAAAAGAAGGAAGGAAATAATCCTTTTAAACCAACTACAATGTGGTCCAAATTTTTCCAATATTCTTGCCATTTTACTCAAGAAAACCTCTGGTCCATTCACATTGCTCTATATCATTTTAATGTAACACTTTGTACTTGCTATCGTAGGTTGAATTCAGCTTGGGATTTTTGACTATAAACTCCCCGAGGGAAGAATTTGATTTATCTAAATCTGACCCAGATTTAGATTTCAAGAGCTGGTACTAAAGAATATCTGAAAATTAAGATACACTGAAAAAATCACTTGTTCACTTATTCTTTTCCTTTGCCTTTTTAGAAATAAGTCATATTGTATACTCAAGAGGAATGTGTGTGTGTGTGTACATACACTCAAGAGGAGACTCAATATTCTTTTCATCCTTCAGAAAGAAAGATTTAGATAGTGTAATCAGACATGTTACTTATCTTTAAGGAAGAATTCCACCATCATCCTCTGTCCCTATTCTCAGTGCATGTCAATGAATAACATAAAATCAACATTGCTTATATAGGCACAAAGAGAATTTTTAACTAAATCTTCTCAATCTCAGACTGTCAGTAATTCTAAAGAGACAAACACAAGCCAACCCATCAACTGATAAAAATCATTTTAAAATCTATTATACAAAACCAAATACAAAGTGTGATTAAATATCCTTGTGATGAAATGATAACTACTCTCAAATGTTTGAGTTGACACTATGAATATGATGCCAAAACTTTAAGCTGTTCACAAGCAGAATTGACTTATATCAAAGAGCTTCATATCTTTTGTGAAGTCCGTGTGTACAGAGTGATGAATTCACAGGCAATGGTATTTAAGCTAAAGATATGATATTAAAAGTGAACAACTATAAATGGGTAGATCATGTACTGTTTTGAAACAAATTACCTAAAATACTTAAAATAAGCAAATAAGGCAGTTTTATTATTTGGCTCATATTTTGCTATGGAAATCTGCATTATAAACTTTGGCATAAAAATAATAGACTTTTCTATATATAATTCTTAGAGCAGGGAATAGACACATACTGACAGACATATACCCATGTATAAAAATAATTGATCAATCAATAGATGTATAGATACATATGTAAATATAATATTGGGGCTGTTATATAAGAAATAACTTAAAATTAATGGAAATTCCTTTATGTAGTATTCCTAATTTCATACATAGAAATGTGAGTAGTGGTACTTTATTTCCCTACTAATAGTTCATTCTGTCAGTGTCATTCAGCATTTTTGTAAAAGTAATAAACATAAAAATATAATATGTTTTAAAGAGAAAACTTTAGACATTTGTCAAAACTGAAAACATATTTTCAACAAAGATTTCATAAAACATGGATATGACATAAAGTATTGGTTCTGAAATAACACCACAATCAAAAATTTTAATGATCATAAAATTCATCTAGCTCCTCCTCCACTTGATGCTGCCATTTTTTAATGTGACTGTGATGATGAGTAGTTTTTAACTCTTGTCAAATACTTTTGATATTTGAAAGAATACTGCTTCATATGAGCATGCATTTTAAAAAAATGTTTTGTTTGTTTGTTTGTTTGCTTGCTTATCTTAGAAAGAGAGGAAAGGAAAGAGAAAGAGAGACATTGACCCGTTGCTCCACTCACCTATGAATTCATTTGTTGATTCTTTTATGTGCCCTGATTAGAAATCCAACCTGGAACCTTGGCCAGTATAGGGAGGATGCTCTAATGAATTGAGCTACCTGGCCGGGGTGGGCATGCATTTTTCTGAGTTAGTTCTAGTTTTCAAAAAGTTATTAGGAGGTGAGATCCACTTCCCAGTGACTTTCACTTTTAAGATACCGTTTGTTTTATGTACATGTATATATATTTTTAATAAAGCTCAAAGATGTCTTTAAAGATAGTATTCTTCAACAATGAGAGGCATCCTCTAATAATGGTGCTGTGGTTCTATATGAGACATAACTTGGCCTCTGTTCCAACAGACATATACAATGGTTTTCTAGTTACATTTCAATGAACCTGAGTACATAACTAATATTTGTCAGGGCATCAAAATTTTTTTTGTAATTAGATATTTAAAAATTACAAGTAATATAACAAATTGTGTTTCAGAGGTGTGTTATACAAAACAGTATATAAAAGTTGCTTTAAAGCTCAATGAGTTTTTTTTAAATAAAAGACAATAATATCTGTTCATGGATGAATATAAAAGAAATAAGGAGATAATAATTTAAGGGGGCCATCATATTCCTATGTTGTTAATTTATAAGCTTACCTGTTAAAATCAGTAACTAAGTTTGAAAACTTGAATTGAATTTTTATTTGATTTATTTTGCCCAGTACATATAACAGGAAATAATTTATACTTGAAATATATTTTATCCTTAAACATCCCCTCTTGGTTCAATACAATTACTCGACTCTTTTGTAATAGTGAAAGCCTCTGAGAAAATAAACTCAAGTTTATTTGGGGCAGAAATTTATTTCAACTAAATTGCCTTGCTTCAAATCATTTTTATTATTTTTCCCTTGGAAGTCTGAAAAAAAAAATCCTGTGATTTGGATAATAAACACAGGGTTTTCAGATTTTTAAAAAATCCATCACAATGTTTCTGACACATCAAGTAATCCCAAAACAAGCACCGGCCCAAGTGGGATGACACCTTGTCAGACTAGTGTGCTGTGCCTACCTAGGCATTTTCATGTTTTGTAGATAACAAGGTGGAAAGTGAATAAACACTATCCAAAAGCACAAAAGAATTCCCCATTTACATTCCATTGCTTACATATTCTCCAAAGGTTATTTTAGTTTCATAAAATGAAAGTATATATTTAAATTTAAAACTGGCAAATGAAAGCTATGAATACACATAAAACTGTGCTTAGAAAATGAGAAATTCACATAATTACCTATTTTAAATAAACTTATGTGATAGATGGGCTATTTTCATATGGTTACATATATAGATAAAAACAAAGTTTGAATTCACACAAATAGATTTTATAGATAGACCTCACCCTGCCCACTTCCACAAATGATAACTTCCTTTTTTGAGGAAAAATAGGAATGGCAGAGCAATAGTTTACTACAGAAGCAAGGCACTATGTTCTGTCTTTAAATATAAAACTTCTATTTAGCATTTCTTTATGATATATAACATACAAAGTCCACATATAATTTTAATCTTTTCTGCAAAAAAACCCCACCTAACTTATTATCTGCAAATTAAAGAAATGGTATAAATCTTGGTATATTCTTTTTTAAAATTATTTTATTATTCAATTACAGTTGTCTGCTTGGTATATTCTAATAATAACATACCTTTATGCACTTTTACTGTAGTTTAGTACATTTAGACTTGATGATATTGTTTGTGTGTGTATATTTCTCTCTTGTCCTGTTCTCATATTTTCCTATGTGAAGTTCTCATATTCAATCTCTACAAGTTCTTCTAGCTCATTATTGTAGTTAACTCTTTGAAGATTCACTATTCTTAGGTTTTCCTCAACAAATTTTAGCTTAAATCTACAGACTTTATTTTTCTTCCACTATTTAAACTTGAATACCTTTGGTGCTGATTCTAATTATCCTAATCATATTTCTTACTTCTTTCTCCAAGGGGTTTTGTCTGTCCATGCACTGTGGAAACATTTGAAAAAAACAATACCAAATATCAATTCAAATAATATTAATCACCTGGCAATTTTGATTTATAAGACAACATTTCATTCACAGCTCTCTTTTAAATTTAATTTTAAGAGTATTTTAATTTATGTGTAGTCCAAAGGTATAATAGTTGGAGGCTTCATAGTAATCTCCTTTTCTGTTAAGACAAGTAATTAAGGAATCATTGCAGTCATTTTGAAGCACACTCTCTACTAAGGAAAGGAGATAAGTGTATTGCTTTATTTTGAAGCTAGTTTTTCTGTTGTTTATGTGAGTGATTTCAATGCCAACTGCATTTAGTAGTTTCAGTATTCAACTATCAGAAATGTTAGCTTAAAGTCAACTAACTGCTTTAAACCCAAAATGCTCATATTTTAGATTATTCTTAAGAATTTAACTGGCATATTGGCATATTTGAAAATACTAGATTCTAGCCACTTAATTCATGTAGCTATATTTACTTTCTAAGAGATGTTCATGATAGTTTTACTGAGAAGCTGCATTGCTTAAACATTGACAATATATATGCGGCTATATTACCTAAACTTATGTTATTTGTCGATGATTGTTATTCCAACCTCGAACTGAACAATTGTTGAAAAGCCCAGTTAATTTTAAAAGTTTGCATTCACAATGGTATACCTAAATCAAATCAGACTACTTGACAGTTGCAGGGCTTGTGCCTAATGGGTCGTCTCCTCATTTGGAATGCTCTTACAGAAATTCATCTTTCCATTATACTCCTGCCTTGTATGAAGGAACACACTTGAGAACAAATCATACAAACTGGTCTTTACATTTACTGCATGGCTTTGTATAGATTAGAACCTACTACTTCTTTTTCCCTGCCTATGAAGATCAACTGGAGAAATGTTCCTGTCTCACAAACAGTATTTATTATGAGTTCAAGTAGTAGCTTGGGGAAGAGGATGAGTGACATGAATAGTTAGATGTGGGTTCAAATATCAGCTCAATATTGGACAACTTTGTAACCTATCCAAGCTTCAGTTTCTTTATTTGTAAAGGAGACATATTATTCTTCTCATAGAATTGATATGAGGAGTATATGAGAACACACTGGGTTGTAAGGTAGATAACATCACCCCTGTAGCCCCGAAGATTGTTCAACAAATGCTGCTGCTGCTGCTTCTGCTGTGTACATAACATCTAACTTTTACTTTTGTTTCCTGGAAACTCAGACTCAAATTCTTTAACTAACTTAAATAATTTGTCAAGACTTCAGCATGCATTTCTGTATTTTATTTCCTTTGATATCATCTTATTATTTTTCTATTTTAGTTTTGTCATTAAAAAATCTTAGATATATTTTTATAGATTGTCTTAAAGTCAATCTGTAGGGATACATGGGCATAAGTAGATAAATGCTACATGGTTATCTTTGCAATGAATACGATTGCTTGTAAGAATAATTTGTTTTTATCATATTCTATTATCTATTGAAAAAAGCACCTATATACACTCTTGAAATTTGTAATGATGAGCAGTCTAAATGTGAATGATGGTAATAAATTCAATGTTCTGAAAGTGTATTATTATGCATAATATTAACTGACAATGTTTAAAAGAGGGTGAAAATGGAGAAGATGTATGGTGTGGGCGAAGGTGACTGTAATGATTTTATATAAATAACAAACTTTTCTCTTGTATGGTGATTTAGAGATATTTACGGTGAATTTAGGTACTGTGACAGATAACAGAACAAAGTTGTTCCCTATTTTTATTTAATTACAAATAAAACACTAATTTAAATCTGTTACTTTATGTATTATTCTTAATACTTATATTCAAAATATTATAAATAGACAGATAACTTTGATCTTACTTTCATACCTATCAAATTATTGCCATTCAATTTGAAAAATTGTATTGAGAGCAAAGGTCTTTGAAATCACATAACTACTTTAAAATTATAAGGACAAGTAATAATTCTACACATACACATATTATTTTGTTTTTAATAAAAAATCTTTGTCATGTATAACAGATGCTTAGAAACTAAACATATATTGCTAGTTAGAATAAAAATTTGAATAGTACAGTATTATTTTATACAATAATATGCTTTGGAGATTTGCAATTACAGTATGTTTTCTAGTTAAATTGAAAGGTCATAAGAAAGGAAAAAGATTACATGATGTCAAAGTGACAGCTCAGTTTATGACAATAATTACAAACATTCTATTTAATATGAGTATAGCTGATCTATCAACTCAGTCTTAGTCATCACTGACGTTCCTTCAATAGCAGGTAATATTGAAAATGTTGAATTAAACAGTTTAATTTACAGTGAAATGAAATGAATCTCAGTAGAATAAATCAAATGTCTCACCCATGAAGGGTAATTATCTGTCTTTTTCTCAAGAAAAAAAATCCATGAATAAGTTATGCCTTTTCACACTTAGAAAGTAATGAAAGCTCTTTCAAGGCAGGTATTTATATCCCATCATTTAATTTCTAATATTTTCTTATACTTTTACCTGATTTTCTAAAAATATTACCAATAAGACAGCAATTACTTTGTCAATTAATGTTGATGGGAGAGAGTTTTCTTATTTAGTTGAAAAATATTAATTATTAACTAACAATCTATAAATTGAAGAAACTGTAATTATTACTATGAATACCTTTTTTGAATTTTTAGCATTGTGAATTCTATTTTTAATAATTCCACATTTTCCTCTTTTCTTTTTTAAAAGCAGTAAGATATACATCAAAGAGAAGATGAAATTGCCTACTGGCCTATTAAGTCAATGTGTAGCTTGGCTTCAATCACTGAGGGCAGAAATGAAACCTACTACTATAGGTACATTTTTAACTGTCATAGTTAAAGGCCTTGGTCCTTCAAATAGTTTGTAGAGACTATGGGGTCAAACTGGACATTTCATTGAACAGTATTATGGAATTTTAGTTAAATTGCTTTCATTAGTATTAGTAAGAGACTCAAAGAAAAGTCTGTGCTACACTTTTAAATATTGAACAGTAACAATATTTAATGAAAGATAAACTTTCATTAAAATATTTTTAGTAAATTTCCCTTTATTATTTTGTGAGTATTTGGAAATCTTCTGTCTAGCATGTACAGTCAACATTTTTCAGAAGCTCATGAAAATGCTCTTTCTATTGCTGACTATAGCTCAGTCCCAAGAATAACAAAGTTGCCTTTATGATTCTGTGTGGTTTCTTTCAGAAACAATTTAACCTTCCCTGCACAGGTGTACACTAAAGACAACTAATTTGGCATGGATCATGATCGATTTTCCTGTAAGATTCTAAGAGTGTGTGTGTGTGTGTGTGTGTGTGTGTGTGTAGATCACACAAACAAGCATACATTTGTATTCATATATACAAATATTCATGTACAGGTATGTATGTATGTGTGTGTGTGTGTGTATATATATATATACACACACACACACTATATATATACACACATACAAGAACTAACTGTAAATATGAAAAAGTGATACTTTCCACAGTGAATGTTGATAGTCACAGAAGAGAACAGAAAAAGACTCTTTGAGTCATAATGGTTTAGCCACTTTAGTATTCTATATTGTGAGCCTACAAGAGGAGCAACTATACAGCTACAGCATATGAGATACAATTTTTCCCAAGGTGTTCAAATGAAGAACAAAAACATATGGCTTTTTTTATGCACTAAAGTTTTAACATTGTGTTATTTAAAATTTGACACAAAAAAGCAAAAATGAAAAAGTACTCATGGACGGGGCAACAGTGAGCTGTTTGCAGGGGAGGAAGGTGGGAAGGGATATAAGGGGACTAAATGGTAATAGAAAAAATACAATAAAATTTAAAAAAATCCAACAACAAAACAAAAATATTACCAATAATAAGAAATATACAACAAAGAGAATGTCAGTCCTCCAACATTTTATTTCTTATTTTATTTAGAAATAAATTTTAAAATTTTATTGGAGATAAAAACTAGTTGGAAGATTTGGAAAATTGCATCAATCAACTCTGATACTGTTACAGCAAACCGATTGCCTGTTGCATGACTCTGACTGGATTCCCCTGATTTCTCATCCTAATGGTTCTCCACTCTATTTCAAAATAAGCCACTTGCTAAAGCTTCCCCAAGCGCTGGAGATGTTTGAGTGTTGGGCCAAACAGTGTGAATCGGTAGTAATAAAAGCATCAGCAGGATTCATTTGCAGCCTCCTGCAGGGAGATACTTTACTTTAGCACCTCAAATTATATTGAATCTCAATGAATGAAGAAGTGGTTCCCTGCCAGGGAATAGTTTGTAACTTGGAAAAGTAGATATAATTACATAATAATTCTGCCTTTGCAGAAAGTGGCTCTACTTTAGAAGTACCTGATGTTATTTATAGCTGTTTAGTCATTGTGTTGGTGTATCAATCAAACCCAAGAATTTTATGTTCTTTTTATTTCTTCTTTACTGCTGAGCAAAAAATGTATTGGCATTTATTTCACTACTGAAATCCACCTAAGATTTCAGTATCTTAACTCCTAATACTCCGTTGAAAATTTTGTTTAATGATTATAACTATCCATAATATAGAGGTATTTTTGTAGTCTCTCATTCTCTCCTTCTCTCTTTTTTCCTATACACATTTGCTTGCTATAGGATTTACCTGCATGATTCACTTCTGTAAATATTTATATATTTAACCCATACAGGTATCCTAAAGCAAGGAATGGCACATGCCACATGCTTAAAAGGTTATTGCATGGGAATATCTTTACTGAATTAGCAGAGTTATTTAAAGGCGAGTTCAAGGATTTTTTTTTTTGGTTCTTTGACTTTTATCATTTTTCTCTTAATATTCCTAAAGTTAAAGGACATTGCAGTAGTAAATCTATTAGTCTATAATTGTCTTAGTTTTTTAATGAGGCATAACATTACATTAATTAAGCACAAGACATAGTAAAAGGGATGTATTTGAAACAAGATTTTGCTCTATTATCAGCATGACGATTATTATTTTTAAAAATGCATTTATGCAGTTAGTTTTAACAACATGTACAAACACTTCCAAAAGATTCATGCACATAATAGCAATCTCAGTGAATTCAGATGGTATATTGTGGACATTCTAACTAATATATGAATGAATCTTTAAATAACAGTTCTGTTACTGGGAAGACACTAGTTAGGGGGCTTCTCCTCCTCAGTTCTTGTCTCACATGCAAGAAGGAATTTAGGTGAAGGACAAAAGGTCTAGTGGAAATTAGGTAGCAAGTTCACTTATGAAGCACACCTGCGCGTGAAGCTGCACGTGGGCACTCAGCTAGTCTGAGTGCCTCGCCCATTGGGGTTTAAGGGTTTTGCAGTTGCAGCCAGCCTCCAGGTCCCCCTCTTCTTCCCTTCTCTGGACTCTGAGATTAACCAACAGCTTCAAAGACTTCCTTTTCCAAAAAGTGGAATTGATAAAGGTTCCTCTCTTCCTGAGATTATCATGGTCTCTCTTGTGACCTTTGGAACATCTGGCACTTTTATCTGAAGGGGCTCAGGACTGTTGGTTTAATGGGTGAGGCACATCTTTCCCTCCACTTCCTGCCTTGGTTTACTATCTATTCTGCCTAATAGTTCAAAGATACTTTTAAATACTATGTGGATAATACTTTATTGGCAGTACAAAGGATAATACAATTAAGTTGTCATTTAATATTTAAACATGAAACTTATTGCTGCTTCAGAAATGTAACACCAATTTTATCATCAAAATGATGAACAAATTCTCCACTAAAAAAACAAATGCTGAAGTGATACAATAAGGAGTAAAATCTAGCACATGCTGATGATAAAGAGAATGAAAAAAGATAAAGGACCCAATCAATGACACTGAGAACAATGTTGGAATTGGTTAGTTTATAGATTAGTGGATGTGTAGTTTTAGAAATTAATAACAGACATCTTATTAAAAGCAGTTTGCAAGGGGAAAGGAAGAATAAAGCAGTAATGATTATCCATGATGTCAGGCATAGTATTAAATGGTCTGCACGTATTTTACCATTTAGTCTTTAAAACAAAACTGTGATGCTGACATTTTCTTTAGACACAGAAAGGGTAATTTTCTCAAGGCTGTTAACTAAACTGAGTACGTTTGAAGATCTAATTGGTTATATTAAGCAATTTGTGAAATGGGCAACATTGCATTTACTAACTAGAAGAGCTAATCAAAATGGAAGGTTTTTGTAGGAAGAAAGGTGAGTCAAAAAGCTATCAACAAAAAAGAAGAAAGGATATCTTTCAGGGCAAGTGGAATGGCAAGAGATTTTGTAATGCAGATAGTCACTTCTTCCTTCATGGGATAGAGAAGGCCCACCTGCCAGGTTACTTCACTGGTGTTGACCAGAAAAGTCCAGACTCCTTGAATAAGTTTGCATATCTGGGAGAGGCTGAATGAGTGAGCAGATCAAGTATTAAATCTGGGTCTGGTATAAATGCAAATGATATCATTTTAATCCTGTAGCTTTCTTTTAGCAGGCAAACATCCAAACCGAGGTTACATGAAGGTCATGCAATGAATGCCTGGCTAACAGGAAAGCCTATCACCCCTACGTTCACAGGTGACATACATTCCATATGTTCCAGAGATACATGGTCAGCCAGACAATCACATATCAAAATTAGTCAGAGATGAGCAGATTTATCATACAATTCCATTTCATTAAGCTTTTCAGATCCCTCATTTATTACGGCAATAATAAAACCACCTATTTCATATGGTTGTTTTGAAGTTTAAATGAGTTAATTTGTGTCAAGTGGTCATTGACTGTTTTTGTTCGTTCATTTGTTTTTGTTTTTTTCTCTACTGTTTGGTCTCCATAGGGATTTGACATTACTACCTATCATGTAAATAGTGAATGAGAGTAAAACAGACAGAATAATTTTGATACATTTAAGATGTTTGCAACATACTTTTTCCTTTAATATTTTGTCCTTTATTCATAGTTGTGGTGATGATGTGAAACTCTAGGATCGGGGTCTTTACCATGCACTGCAAATTCAGAAATTGTGGGATTCAAATCCTCCTGGGTTGTTCTTTTTCTTCCACCTCCACCATGCTTCCTTAATATTCTGAAATCTAATGATGATTTTCCACTCTTGCCCCTGCCAGATAATCTTTTTAAAACATTATTATCATTATTATTTTATTTTTTAGTTGTCACTTGAGGATATATCTATTGATTCTAGAGAGAAAAGAAGAGGGGAGGGAGCAAGAGAAACATCAATGTAAAAGAAACATTAATCAGTGCTGCCCTTATACACCCAACTGGAGACAAACCTGGGTACATGGCCTGACCGGAATCAAACTTGCAGCATTTTGGTGTATGGGATGATGTTCCTATCAACTGAGCCGCACTGCCAGGGCCATGCCTGGTCATCTTTAATCTTACAGCTTGTTGCGTGTAAACCACTTTTCTCACACTCTCTTCTATCTGGCACAACTGACTTCTCATTCAAGTTCGAGGATTCAGGTCTGTTGGAATACTTACCTGACCTTATTGCCATGTCTATGATATGGGAACAACCACTTCTCAGAAGAATAGTTCCCTACTGTTCACGTGCATAAACATCACCTGGTTAGATTATGTAAAAATACATATTCTCAGGTTCCATCCCCAGATACTAAATCAAAATATTTGTGGTAACTCAAAGAATTTTCATTTTTAACTAATAAGGCAAATTATTTTTATACCATCCCAGGTTCATACTTTGAAAAACCCTATATTAAGAGAAAATGTAAAATGTATATCAAGAATTATTTAGAATAACTCAGTATGAACTGTGTGTTTGGCATTAAAACTAGATTTACTAGGAAATAAAACTAAGAATTCACCTCTTGAAATTGCTAAATGCCAATTTGATTTTCACCTTTAATCACATTTCTTTATATAATCCTTTCCCACAGAGCAGTGAGAAAGGTCTTTTAAAATATCAAACAGATGTCCTGTTTAAAACCCCTAATAGCTTCCTATTGCCTTTAGGAAAAAAAAAGAAAAAATAAAATCTAAACCCTTTCTTCTGCTTGTGAGGTCTCTTGCTGGCTACATTTCAGGTGGAGGTGGGCAATGGGCAGGATTAGGGGGAATGGGGACACCTGTAATGGTGTCAATTATAAAAATAAAGTTAAAAAAACATACATGTACATTGTATCTCAATCCAGTTTTAAGAGCCTATGATGTCACAGTTATCAATATAATTGTCTTGTGATGAATGCTGAGAAGTATGCAAAATTAACTTAGCAAAATAAAAATAGCAAATATGAAAAAAGAGATCTTGTTAACTGTGCCTCTTTTTCATTACTCAAAAACATCAGACTTGCATAGGGATTTTTGTCTCCATTATTATCTGGGAAGGTATCACTCTCCTTTTGAAGACAATTAACTGTTCAGTCCCATTATTTTGGGTCTTAGTTCAAAGGCCTCTCTTCAGAGAGGCATCTGTAAACACCCTAAATAAAGTGTATCACCTACCATCAGGCCCTGCCAAGTGCTATCCCACAGAGCCTCCTGCTCTTAGGACAGCAGCAAGCACACAGGAGGCTCAGGACACAGGTACGGGATAATGAATGGAGTGCATGCAATAGAAAGTTATTTAATCCTCTATCATCTATCTAGAAGATAGATATATTCTTATCCCATTGATCACAGAATGCTAAGGCTGAAATATTTATATTAAGATATTGAAATAAGTCTTTCACTAACTTGAAAAAAATTATAGGAGCTTCCGTAGTTTGAGGAAATATCTCTTCTGCTTGAGCCAGCAAGTGAAATTACATAAAAATAGAAATAAGAGAAATAAGAAGTTAGCAAGACAGGATCCCCCTGAAAATTAATTTGTCATTGAAGTAGCCACTTTCCTTAAAAAATAAGTATAACTGGTTAAGTAAATTTTAAAATAATAGAATTCTAACAGTCATTTTAAATTTTAATATACTTAAACAATTTTATTCTATTATTTTACTTAAATAATTATATTTTATACAAAAACAGGGAGATTTTGAACAATTAATACTTATTAAATATATATCATTGCCAAAATGTCCAATTTATATCTCAACAGATGATAATGGTGTCATTTTAATTCCATTTAAATTTGTCTTTTATTTTAGTATTTGCCAACACCAACAAATTTATTGGAGCTTCGTCCTTTAATTCAAAGACTTGAAAATTTGTGTTACAGCTTTGATTTTGTTGTGCTTTGCTTTTTGTCTACAAAGCTTAAATGACTTTCAATATGTATTAAGCAAATGAGCAATATTACTGAAGTCAGAAAAATATACCATTCAAAAAGCTTTTTGTGACCAGATATTTTATGAAAGAGAATTTTGTTTGCTGAAGTAAGCAGCTTTTTTATCTGGTTCTTTAAAATATGGCTGATTCTCTCTATCACCATATGGTTTGTAACTTCAGCCATAAGTACCGAAATTATGAAGAGCTAAATTTAAATTGTGCCTGTGACAGCAACGCATTCAGAGGTTCCCATGAGGTAAATGTCTTGCTTTTATTACTCTCATTATGGTGCATTTTCCTGAGCATTTGGAAATTTTCTAGTGCCTACAACAGGCCTTTGTCCACAGTCAATTATTTTTTTTGGAGTCACAGTAGGGACAAAAGTTCTCTGTCTTCATGGAATGTTAACTTTAATTTACATCTCTTGAATATATAATAAATTTTGTTTGCATGGAAGTTTAATGTGAGTTGTCATACCATTTTAGGTTTTAAAAAGAACCTAGCATAAAATGGAATAAATTGAGTATTGTCTTCTTTGAAAGGTTATTTTTAATTTAAATACTAGCAATGCTTGGAAATACTGTGTAGAACCTTAGGAAATCAGTATAGTAAACTGCTTTTAAATACAAATTATTCATCAAATCTATTGACAACTATGGTAATTTCCATATCAATAAATGCAGTTTACTTAGTTTCTTTTTTATAATTATCTCTTGATTAATTAAGTTTATAGCAAAATAATATTTGTGTCTGATCATTAGCATTAGTTAGTTTTTTGTTAGTATGACTTTTTCTTGTTGGCTATAAAACTGAAAACACAAAAGAAAACTTTTTTTGGGGGGGGAGTGTCCAGCTTTACAACTCTAATTTTGTCCAATCACATTTTCTCATATGATTATTACATTCCTGCTTTAGTAAGTCTAGTTTGCTGAAGATAATGCATTGTTTTTTTATGATATTTGCATTTTTTCTTATCAGGAGCCCCTACTTTCTGATTATATAACCTAGATTGATGGCTGAATCATTTAGTCTCTATAATTGTATATTTTCTAATTTGGAAAACAAATATAATAGTTCTTATCTCAGAGTACTGTGAACTATAGTGGTTTTAAGAAATAAATAAAATAATCTATTTGGTTGAAACATCAGGGCACATGTCTGAATTGTGGGTTAGGTCTCCAGTCAGGGTTCTTACAAGAGGCAACCCAAGCAATGTTTCTAATGTCAATGTTTCTCTATCACATCGATGTTTCTCACCCTCTCATTCTCCCTCCTTGTCCTCTCCCTAATACATACATACATACATGCATGCATGAGTGCATGCATGCATTTTTTAAAATGAATTATTAGTACTGAAGCAAGGGCATAAGTATTTCTTTAAAATCAAAAGTGATATTAATATGCAGCTAAGGTTAAGTACCACTAAGGTATGTGGTATAATATAATGTATGTAATGTAAATTCTTTGTTTTCTATAGAATCTGCCTCCATTATCATATGTCCAAGCATGGTATTAACAGAGTGACTTTCCATACAAAAAGATAAATAGAATATTTAAAAAAAAAGAAAAACTCTTTAAAATAAAATATTAAAGTTGAAGATTTTTTAAATATATTCAAATTTAATTTATGCCATGTAGCTGGTAAACATGAGGCTTCCCAAGAGATTAGATGATAAAATAGTGAGTAGTGTTTGCTAGAGTATCATTGATACTGCCTCCTTTGATAAAAAAGAATGAGGATACATTTTAATTAAGTACGAGACTCACCAAAAACACCTGTGGAAGGGTATGATCAAGTTTAAGAACAAAATAATAAGTAATAAAGAGAACCCTTTAAATCTAAATCCAGGGCTTTTCAGGTAGGAGATAAAGTCTCCCTTGCCTGAGATTGCTCTTAGGGGGTTTTGATCAGAGAGAAGAATCTAGGTAAAGCAGCAATGTCAGGAAGGTAGGAGGGAGAGGGTGGGCTGGTTGGTGTACTGAATTCAAGACATTACAATAAAATGGAGATTTTATTGTAAATATTTTAACTCTTTTCATTTTCTACCTCTTTGTAAAAGAAGTATGTATATTTCCATTAGGTGCTGGCTCTAATTTATATGAGTTTTTAGATAGCTTCTCAAGGAGAAAATGTCTGTGCACCAACATTATGTCAAAAAGTTTGTAAATTAACTGTCAAATCAAAATTGAGTTAATGCACTTTTACATTCTTTGGCCATTTTTGCAAACAACTGTTTCCTGGAAATAATTTCAATGAGGCTTTAAAGGATCAATTTCCTTGTAAATAATGTAATTTTATCCATATTTTTATGATTGCATAGATCAGAGATATATTAGGTCTGTCCAGAAAAAGTCCAGCCATTGTTAATATAATGAGAATGGTTTACACAGTATTAATGTAACTTGGCAGCCAAGGAGAGTCGACTGGAATGTGCATGCATGAACAATGATGACTTCACTGTACTAGTCAGTGGAGACAATTGATGCCATTGAGTGAGCATATGTACTGTGTGGCCATTGCATTCAAAATGACTGAGTGAGTAGAACACTGAATCTGTATCAAATTTTGCATTAGGCTTGAACATTCCTCTGTGGAAAGTATTTGGATGATTCAGGTCTCAACTATGGGCAGCTGGAGATTGGCAGATTTGTCATGACAATGACACTGAAGCATCACATCTCATGCAGGGATTTTTAGTGAAACATCAAATCACCTAGGCGACTCAGCCCCCCTAAAGTGCAGATTTGGGTCCTGTGACTTCTGGCTTTTCCCAAAACTAAAATCACCTTTGAAAGGGAAGAGGTTTTAGGCCATCAACGAGATTCAGGAAAATATGATGATGAGGCAGCTGATGGTGACTGGGAGAACTGTGTGAGTTTCCAAGGTGCCTACTCTGAAGGGGACTGAGATGTCATTGTCCTAAGTACAGCGTTTCTTGTATCTTGTATCTTCTTCAATAAATGACTCTGTTTTTTATGTTAAATGGCTGGATACCTTCTAGACAGATCCCGTTTGCCTAACAAGCTCTCCATATGGTATATCCAATCAGTTTTCTTGGATATACATTTGTATTTTCAAATTTCTAACCTTTTGATAAACAAATAGAGATTTATTACAGAAACTACATCAGATATTTTAAAATTTAATGGATACTCTATATCTTTAATTTTGAAACAAAAGTTGAGAATTATTTTTAAACTGCATTGTTATGTAAATATTGTATGTATTAATTGACTATAGGCTATTAGTCATCAAGTTTGGGGGGAGTCAAAAGTTATATGTACATTTTTGACTCTGTGGGGGGTCAACACCCCAAGTCTCACATTGTTCACGGGTTAACTCTACATGCATTTATCTATTTAGTCCAATAATTTATGGCCTGAATTTCCTCATGTGGGATTGTGATTAAAATCAAATAGTTTAATCCATGAGAAATATTTAGCACAATACTAGTCATATAATAAGAGCTTAAATAAACAGTAGTTGATATAATTAAGAGGATTGGTGGATGCTCCTTAAGATGTGTTTGTAGCCTGTATTTTTCCTAAGACTCTGTTGCCATATGGCTTTATTATTTTTTTAAGTTGTTTCTATTTAAATATAGTTAGTATTAAATATAGTTGTTTCTATTTAAATATAGTTACATTGGTTATATTAATTTCACATGCACAATATAGAGATTTAGTATTTTTATACATTACAATGTGACCACTCTACTAATTCTAGTAATACTTTTTTAAACACAGTCTCACTAAAATAATAGGAATCATGTTCTTCCAGATGCACAAAAATTTTCAAGGAACTCAACAGTAAAAAGCATATTGAAGAAGAGAAACTAGATACTCTTTTTCTAATTTTTGAAGTACTTTCTTATATCATATGTTTCCACATGGCAAAATATTTTATAAATGGCTTAAAACATTGATATTACAAAATTAAATGGAATGTTCCAATGTCTAGTCAGAGACTATTATTTCTAAGATCATTCTATACTATAAAACATTATTAAAGAAATATGTTCTTTAATCTTTTTTTCAACATTTCGCATGTTCTTAATCTTAAAAGTAAGAAGAAAGGAAAATACTTCAATTAGGAGTTTCCTTTTCACTAATTTGGTGTTGTCTTTTCTTGTCACATAGTGTAATAACTGAATACTTTTCTAAAGCATGTAGAATCAATTTTAGGATGAGGAAAAAATATGTGTGTACAGGGTTATAAATAAAATACATGCTAATCTAAGTGTGTGCAATGTGTGATACTTATTTTAATTTGGAAAATATTAATGAAATATATATTTGTTAATTCATTCAATACAAAATAGATGAATGACTATTATATGTAATTGTATAAATTTTTAATTGGCAGAATATCAACGAATCTAACATTAACCTTAAGTTGTCTAGTTTTTGGTATTATTTCAGTGCCAAGTTACCTGGCCACACCTGCAATTGTGTATATCCTCTCTTTACTGCAGCTTGTATGCATGTATATAAATGTTCCATTTCTTCGAAAAGAAAGCAATGCAAAGATAATTCTCATGTTGAATTAACTCATGTTGCACAAACAATACTTTAATATTAATTAAAATTATTACTTAATTTTAATCGTAACCTTTTATATTTAATATGTTCTAGGTCTTTAATTAATTCTATTTGCATTTAATTTTCATAAAAACCACAGGAAGAAAGTGTTAAACTTTTTGTTTCAGAAGAACTAAATTTCCAAAAATGATAACAACTTACCCAAGGACACCAAGTAAATGATCTCCTTACAATTCAAGACTGCATGGCTAGAGCAAAAACAACATATAGAGGAACAGATGTTTATCACAAACCTCTAGATGAAAATAAGGCCAGACAAAGCTTGTAGCTCAATAGTATCAGGTCTAGTGAAAGGCACCACTGTGTCCCACACCATGTGTGTTGTGATGTATTTTGTTGATCCTATATATAAACAAGGGAATATATAATCATTTAAATGATATTTCTATAAAGTACACTTATTGTGACCAAAAATGACCATTTGAAGCAATAAACTTCCTTTGGAAGTTTTACTAACAGTTAAGGAATGTATAGCAAACATTGATTTCCAAGTGTCATTATTACCTAATAATTGGTTATGTAGATATTACAGATATCTCTCAAATACTAAAATTAAGCCAGAGACCATATTCTTGAGATTTCAATTTGAAGGGAAAACTATAATTTAAACATCTATATAAAATACATAAATTTCAAAGTACATTGAAAGAGTGTTACATTATGAATAAAGAAGTTTACTCTAATTCTGAACTTATTTCAAAATTACAATATTGTACTTCTTATTTCCTAGAACTTTTTTATCAATTAACTATCTCCATAAGTAGATGTAACTAAAGTTATAGAAACATTCAAAATATATTTTAAACATTACATATTTGTTATTTATCCAAATTTATGATGTTTAGAATGAGACATAATTGTCTATACACAGTTTTTACTTGTTTAAGTGAGACTACTTATAGGTTATAATTTTAAAAATTCACATAATGCCAATGTTTTAAATTTATCATGTATCACAGATATCTGTGCTGCACTTAGCACAGAGAATATATTCCAGAATATTTTTACTATAACATTTTTACCTTATATTTATGAAGTTTATTTTCAACAAAATATATTTGAAAATATAACTGGATGTTTCTTAAATTTTGCTTTAAATGTGTTAATTTTTTCATATTTATTTTCCCTTCCTGAAGTTTCTTTCTCTCTAAAGAACAGTATTGTTTTTAAAACTCAGAATATAATATAAGCAACTTATAGCTATATATATGTAAAGTACTTAACAGACAGATATTAGGATTTTTTTTTACTGTAGTAACTTCCAAGGTATTTTCTCCAATGTAAATTTAGAAAATATTTTTAAAAGAGAAGGAAGGAGTAGAACACTGTATAAACCAACAATATTTGTGATTTTAAAAGTAGAAGTTACAGAAAAAAATCCTTATTAAGAGTAAATAATAACCAAAAATTATTCCAAACAAATTAGTAATAGGCTAAAAAAGTTATGACATTTCAAACAGTATACATATATATATATCAGTTTCTCTTGGTTTTTCACTTTGAAGTCTCTTAAATATTATGAGAGACAATAGTTGGATGTCCTTAAAGCATTCAAAAGTAAATATATGTTAAAATAGTTTACTTTTTTAAAAGAATAGTATGGGAAATGGAGAAGCTGAAGGACTTACAAGTATGGCCCATGGACATGAACTAAGGTGGGGGAATGATGGTGGGAGGGGGTTACAGGGCAGAGGGGAGTAAGGGGGAGAAAAAATGAGGCAACTGTAATAGCATAATCAATAAAATATATTCAAATAAAACAAGTAGTTTACAATGATCAGAACATTTTGAAAATAAGTTAATCGTCCTTGTTATCTAAATGTTGCATGCACACTGGACCTGTGTGTTTTCACTAGTATGTTATACCATGCATGAAATTCAGGACCAACCTTTAATAGATAGATACAGGAAAAGTTACTGACATTGTGAGACAACTTTTTTAACCTGATGCCCCTTATCAAATTCCAGTAACTTGTAGAATGCTCCAAATACTAGATTTGTTTCAGTTTTTTTATGGTGTTATTTAGCATGTTGTTCTATCTTTGCACTTTCTAGAAACTGAGCTATAAGTGCATAATTTTTCTTACAGTTTGGTTCCTTATTAACAGGTAGATATTTTGATACTGTTTTATTGGTAATTTAGAGAGAACAAATTTTCTTCTGATATATATTGAGAGTAGATTTTGACACAAAGGGTAATGTAGCGAGAGGATGACACCCAGAGGGATGAAGGATTCAGGGCAGAGATTTTCAGACAATTTTTTTCTACCAATTTTAACAGAGGCAATCCTAATAAATAATGAATTGTCTGAAGGAAGGTAAAGTTTCCTAATAGAACTAGCTTTGAATCCTGATACAAAATGTATAACATGCAATGACCGTAGTAACACTAAACCAGACAAAAAAAAGTGACATGAAAAGAAATATAAAATATTGAAAAAGAACTCTTTCTGCCTGACCTCCAAATGACATTATCATTCAAGAGTTTGAGAAAGTAAGACATGACATAAATTAGAAATGCAGTATCTATGTTAGCTTTTGCCTAATAAATTTTAAATAATTAATTAATTCAAAGCATGTTTACTGAGCACTTACTAAATGCCAGGCAGTCTGTTAGCTGTTTTGAGAAGACCTTGCTCCTCAAAGACCTCCATGTCATTGGGAGGTCATTTGCTTCTGTTCTGTGCTCCTATGCATTTCTCTACTATAGGCCTTATCACTAGGTATTGGTCATCTATTTGTTTCTCTATTCTCCAGGCCACTACATGTCAAATCTTATTTTTGTGTTTGCATTACTAATTTAATACCCTACCAATCAGTTTTTCAAATCTGTGTTGAATGAATGAGCAAATCACAATTCTTGCCTTAAGAAGGGATCACAGTCTCACCAAACCTTGTACAATAACGTTCAATAGGAGAGAAGATATTATGGAAGTTTTGATAATGTTTATATAGAGGAGATGACATTTAGATGATAGCAAATTTATAATTAGATATTTGTCAGAGATGAAGAGGAGGGGTTGGTATTTCATGCATTGATATTGAGCCTACAAGGCCAAGATATTTTTTAAAGGGCAATAAAAGGTATGGTGTACCTGGTGTGCTGGGAAAACAAGTTGGAGCTAGATTATGAAGGGACACAGACACTATGCTAAGAATCTGAATGTTTTCCTGAAAGTAGCAAGGTATCAGTGGAGGTAATCAAAGTTAGGTTAAAGATTATTCTGATAGCAACTTTAGAGGATAAATGAGTCAAAAGGGACTGTTGGCAAAGAGAACCATTTAGATTATTGCAGAAATATGGGAAGAAGGTTATTAAAGTCTGAACCAAGATTTTTGCATTGTATATAATGGATACTGCAATTTAGAAAATCTGTCAGCTGCATTTATACTTGGCTATGGAAGGTAAGCCTGTATACTCTTAGTCTTTGCCTAATTTACACACCATTGCACTCATATTCCAAACCCAACCAAACATCATTTGAACAGTTAAACCAAGGAGCTAACATTATTAGCCTGAGACCAGAGCCCTAATGACTCAGGCTAATGAAAAAATCTAGCTTTATAACTTGCAGCATGTTAGAATTTAAACTAGAACCTCCACCACAGCATTAAATGTTATGAACATGCTATCGTTTTAATGTATTATATTAATGCATTCCAACTTCTAGCCCTGGCTGTTGTCATTTCTTCATTAAAAATAATAAAATACTAATTTATATATAAAATTATTTTTCTGCCTAGGAATCTCATATATAACATCGAAAAATATACAGCTATAGTGAAAATGTTTTACAATAGGTTGGCTTCCAAAATAAGTTTCCTATCAATACAGTTTTTGAGTAAAGGAGGGAATAACGTTGTGCATTTCCTAACAGTACTGAAATTAGTTTGAAGGAGCCTACATCCCCAATCTTAGTCTTAGGGTAATTTTTTTCCAAATTTCTATTGTTAGGAGAGGGAGAAAGAGCCTGGAGTTATTATCTAGCTAAATGATACCTAATATGTTAAAAAAAAAATTCCTTTAAACCTCCTATGGACAGGAATATCAGCAATAATGGTTAGAGTATACAAATAAATGAGGTGTCTGCACTTGGTACAATTCTTGAGCTTACCATCTCTTTGACCTCCAAAAGAGAACTTTGAAATCCACTTCACAAAGCTCAGGTGGATAAGGATACATAAAAAATGAGAAAGAAGTCATTAATGCATTTGGCAAAGATTAATGGAAGACTGCTACTGTTTGCATTGCAGAATTGTACGGGGAGCATCTTCTCATATTTTGATGCAGAGCATTTTAATACTACTTTCTATTTTCTAACTAAATTTGGTTATTCACCAGGAAATTTATTTAAAGATGGAATATGAAATAAAGCTAAACATTAGATATAATAAGTATATTATTTTAGCTATAAATCTAAAGTTACTGGTACTACTAAAGTCAGGAACTAAAATATTATAATATTACATAAGAAAAATAATTTTTTAAAAAGCCATAAAAAAGAAAGTAAAATAATAACTATCTCACAGTAAGGAGGAAGTATAAAATGAAAAGATAAAAAAATCAGTAATTTTGATTGTTCATAGATGATTATGGAAAAATAAAATATTTATAACGATAAAATCTTTGCAAAAAAAATGTGTCTCTTCTTTGCTCAGAAATGTAACTTTATAAGATAATTGTACAAAGTTTCATATGACTTTACTTGTGAAGATACTGCTTGGAAATTATATTAATGAGGCAGTAGTAATAATGAAATACCTCCTAGAAAGATAATTCATTATTCAGTGCAGTACAGTCAAGCAAGCTTCAAGTTGTGTAATTGTGATAGGAGCAGAAAGTGACAAAGATAGAAGAAACTTTCTTACAGGGTACAATTTAAATATAGTATTTGAGTAATGACTGGGGAAGACATGTTCCCCTGAAATTAAAACCAACTTATCTGCCTCACTTTCTTTTTCACAGTGTTTCATCATTATGTTTTCCCTTGAACTTAAATGGCTGCAACATTCTTTTTCCTATATTGGCATATTTTCCAAGGACTGTCTCAGGTATATTAATAGTTACTAAATATGTTTTAAGTTTTGTTCTTAATTGGTAAAACAATTATAGTATAAATTGCTCATGGTTCAATTCCTTGGTGGCTATTTCTTCTGCAAACAACTGCTGACCATAAAAATGGAATTGTGATTTTGAATTACATGGTGCTGGTTTAATGTAGCATATACACTTTCTTTGCTGCTTGTTTTTTAAATTCTCCAGCACAGGATGGTACACTGCACACATAATTCAACTTGTTGAAGCATGCTAGAAAATGTTTCTTTACTGTTAAAATTGTAGCAATATGTAGAAATTAATTATTTGTTATAACACAAAGAACTTTCATGCCATCATCCCAATTTTGTTTCACACCAAAGTCCTGATTTGCAAATGTGAGTGAAAGATTGACTTTAAATATCCAGAGATGATTAGCTGCCAGCTTTAATCAAATTGTGAAGTAATTAGCAAATCAAAACTTGATTAGCTCTTTGCATGATTTACTAAAATTATAGTTTATGCAGTTTAAATAATGGGGGAGGGGTGTTGTCAATACTCCAGATATAGTAGAGTCTACTATGTGGGGGCAGGAGGGGAACTCCCTGCTTTAAGTACTCTCTAAACTCGACAATACATTCTTTTGTTCCTTTGTGATACTGCAGTACTAGACATTAGCATTTTACTTTTGCTTTTGTGAAAATGAAGTGTTTCTTAATTATATGTAATAGGTTTTATATCATTTGCCTTTTTTAGCATTATTTTCTAAAAATATATGAAGTCATCGTTTAATCACGAGTAAATAAGGCATATCCAGGATTTTTCACTTCCTGGATATAAAAGACTGGAGAGGTGTGCCTGTCCATACACTGAATTCTTGGACATTTAAAATCCAGGAAAGCACGTCAGTATACCTATCATATTACTCGTCTACGAGGGCTACCGTACCAAACATCACAGTTGGGTGGCTTGAACAACGAATCTCATTTTCTCATGGTCTGGAACCTGGACGTCCAAGGTCAATATGCCAATAAGGCTGCTGTCTGGCATGGACTCTCTCCTTGGGTTGTAAATTGCTGCCTTGTTCTGTGTACTCACATAACATTTGTTTCTGTGTTCAAGATGGTGGTGATGGAGGAGGGACCGCTAATATCTTTCTCTTCTTACGAGGACCAAGCCCTATGGATTAGGGCCCAACCCTTGTGACCTCATTGAGCCCTTATTAGATTCATATAGGCCTTATTTCCAAATACTGGAAATGTGCATGAGGATTTCATCTTATAAATGTTGGGGGGCACGTTCCAGTACATATCAACCCCTGATTACTGTTTTCATACAGTCTTATAGGAACAAGCAAATGGCATGAGGGAGGAAAACTGTTGCTGTTCCTTGACAATTGCTGGCAACAGCAGCTGCAGGGCAGTGGGAGCCATAGCAGCAGGATTCAGAGTCTCAAGTGTGCATGTCCAGCCCTTCCGGAGAAAACGGCCAGGGTGACGACAATCCTCTTAGAGTTACCCTCAGCAAGTGGATAGCCAACGTGGTAGCTCTTAGATTAAATTAGATCTGGAACTCGGTGATTCTCACTTATTTTTATGACTCCAAGTATTTATTTCCATAATTTTGCATAATGATATTTTATAGAAATATATTTGGAAAGATAATGAAAGAATATATAATTTTCTTATATATTTTTATTTCAAGTGTATTTGCATTTTAAGAAAGAGTGTTATAAATAATCAATTAAAAATATGAAAGCCAAAAGAAAGGAGTAGAATTTTAGGCACAGTGTCACAGAGTAGAAGCAGAGTTATTCCAAGTAGTAGTCTTCTTGCTTGTCTCTCAAAGCACAATGTAGAGGTGGTCTGTTCTTATACTTGAAGACCAGGCCACATTTATATTAGAGGATAAGTTATTATGGTGATATCTTTCATATTGGATAAATTATTATTATCATGATATCTTTCATATTAGCTGCCAGTTAGTGCTGTTATTCTTCTAATCAATTTTGTGACTGCTTAAAAGATAGCAATGATAAGTAAATTCTTTGGGAGTCTTCTATCTTTGGATTATGGTAAAATATTAGATATATATGTATGTCTCATATAGACACACAATGTGCATCTGTGTATAAAATACCATTTATTTGATCTATGAAAATCAAAAAACCTATTTTAGGATGTTTTTTCTGATATTAATTGGATTTATGATATTGGATTTTATAGCCATTTAGGGTTTGGTGTATCACCTGTAAAATAAATGGGGTCAAATTAGATCAAGAATGACAAATATGAGGGACAAAATTTCCACTCCCACCTCTACCACACACCCATGGGAAATTCAGATAATCAATCTGGCATATATTCTTTTTCTTACTCAAACTTTAAAATATTTGTTTAAAATTATACCACAAAGTCATTGCATGTTATTTGGCTTTGGCTCAGAGGATAAAGACTTTTTCAAATTCTAATATACAGATGTACACAAAGTATTCATTTTAGCTCAAAATTTATTGTTGTATGATTTCTTGTGTCTAGAATGGTGCCTTGTTCCTAGTGGGGCCCAGTAATGTGTTGAATATATATATTTGTGAAATCAATTTGAAGTTCTTTGAAATGCTAATATAAATGAAAGGGCCACCCTATTTGTATCCCCAGTCAGCAAAAAAAACACACTCAAGTTCATCTATTCAGGAAACATGAGAAGATGTTTGGAAAGTGACTATTTTTGTAATTTTGAATATTTGAGGAAACACTCCCACAATGATTATTTTTCATTTCCAATTGATTTTAAGAAAATTCCATTGACAAGTAGTCTGCATTACATCCTCATATAGTATAAAAGACAAAAAAATGAGATGCATTTTACTTTATGAATATGTTTAGTTACTAATTATTTGCAAACCAAAAAATGAGAATGACAAAGTCAAGTAGATACCTATTTAATCATTGCATATCAACTGTGATGGCTATTTCACAGGTCCACAAAAATAAAAGACAGGAATTTATTTGCTACCAGTCTTTTAGTGTTCTCAGATCAGTAGGTCCTTCCTGGGTTTAATTTGGTGTTCCATTATCACTTCCCTAATATCCTATACATGTCCATCATTTATTCTGCATATCTATTAATGCTGTTTATTTCTCAATTTAATATACAATTGAAATGATTTATGTCCTGCCCATCAAGAAATTGTTTCACAAAGCTCTTGTCTGAACTTGAACACAGATTTCACCAGTGTTTCCATAGGGTAATTTAGGTAATTGACAAAGACAAAGTCAGTTCACCAGGTTAATTAAAATTTTCCATCTCTTCACTTTCAATTAGTTTCATTGATATGACATATTTTTTTCCTATTTAATGTCTCGCCATTATCACTAAACAATATACAGGTTATGCTCATCTGTCAAATAAATGGTGGTTATTAAAATAATCTTTAAGTAGACACCATTTGATGTTTTAATTGTCATCTTGTCTTTGAACAGATGAAAATGTTGTAATTAGTTTTACTCTGTTTATAGCAATTTTAATTTGTTCTTGAAAGTTTTCTGTTTTGTTTTGTTTTGTTTTCTAAGAACCAAAAAATTTTTAATGGAATGCAAAGGTAGTAAGGAATAATAGTATGATATATCTAACTATGTTGTGGTAGATAAAATATTAGTTTAAGACTATAGAGTCTTTAAATTTATCCTGATCCCTTATGTCACTCTGTACTGTTCAAAGATCATTTATGATTAGGGACACATAAATCTGTTAAACTTTGTTTAAACCTCAAGGAACTTTTATATAAATGTGATTAAGGGAATTTGTGTAGATTAATATTTTATTTATGCTAAAGAGAAGTCTAATGATCATTGAAAATATTCTATAAAACTGAGGTTTACCTAAATAACTTAATTTTATACACACATTATAAAGCATAAGTATTTTTTCTCTTGATGTTTTTGAATTTTTCTATTATGAAAGCCTTGTAATATTCAGAAAATTATATAATCTGTCAAGAGCCATAATTTAGGTTCTCACATTTTACTCATTAATTTAGACCATAAAGTCCCCTCCCTTTTTCCTTCACAGTGGATTTCATGTTATTTAAAAAAGAGAAAATAAGTTTTTGTTTTGATCATTTATATTTTTGCATATTCCACTTACCCTTTATTAAAAAAGAGAAGTTAATCCAATTAGGTAGAAGGGATATCTTTTACAATATAACATCCTTCTTTATGGCAGCTGAGATCACTTAAAATATGTGTTTTAAAGTAATAACAAAAACGATTTAGACAATAAGCACCTTACAAAAAAATGTCATTTGTATTTAGACTACTTCACTGACTCCTAAGAGAAGCAATTAGCATCATTTTTCCTGTAGTGGAAATCTCAACATTAATCTCTACTTTCTGAGACCACTTCTGTTTCTTAAGAGTTTATTCTGTTTATTTTTGAGTAAATGAGTATCTGTGCTCATTGGTTAGTGTAATAGTTTTGTAGAGTCCTTGAAATGATCATTCTAAATTAATTATTTTATAGACAAGAAAGTTAACAAGTAGCCACAAAATACGGTTGAAGTGTGCATTGTTCTGAATTTTTATCTTGGGCTTCGTTTCTCAGGAAGTTCTAACATCCATGTTTTGAAATATGTGAAGGAAATTTATTCTAAAAACAGGCAACATTTAGTTATTATTAAGTTCCATAACCATGCAGCTCTGGATATCACTGTCTTGGGGTGCCTGCCTTAATTACAAAATATATATTTTCTTCAAAAAATATATTATCTTCAATGAAATGGGATTCATTATAAAGATATAAATTACCCAGAATTAAAAGGCTTATTAATAGACTTCACCAAGACCGCTCTAGACCACTAAGGACACCATGATTCTGCTTTCGTGAGTTCTACATCCATTGCAATGTAGCCCGGAGTTCACTCACAGTCTGTCTCTCATGTTGCAAATTTAAGGGTCAGTTGGCTCGGTCCGGTCAAGGATTTGTTTTCATGTGGTCAGGTGCTGGTCAACCATGGCAAAAAGAGGTAGTATCATATCATAGTTGCAATAGTACAACTAGGCCAGTGGGAGAGGGAGTGTGGGGAGAGGACTGGGGACGAGTCAGGATGAAAAGAAAGTGAGGAAGCAATCTGTAGCCATCACAGTCATCACTGAAAGCTCTTTTCAGGCTTCTTGAATTTACACTGTCTCTACAAAATTTATTTACCTCTGAAGAGAATCATCACCTTTCTCTTTAAACCTAGTATTTCTAATCCTATGCAATTAAATTGAAGTTATCATAGTCTGCCCTGTATGTCAGTAATATTTTATGGCTATTTGTTTTATCTCCTCAACAACTGTTATTGTTCAGGAAAACAAATATCTTCTATATGGAGAAAGTCCTGTTCTCTGCATTCAGCTTCCCCCTGTCCCAGACTACAGGAGGCAAAATTCTGAAAGGTGTCTCCAAAATTCAAGATCTTTATGTATGCTCATTATACTGGGGGGGAAGTATGGAGAAACATTTCTGTGGCAAATGTTATAAGTAGACAAAAATCTATTTTTTGAAAGCATTTAATAATTATGTTTGAAAAGACAAGTAATTATTTGTCATAACACAGAGCACTGTTACAATATTAAATAAATAAACAGTTTAACACAGCAATTTAAAAAATATGCAAAGGATGTTGATTGTACCTGCATGTGTGTGACTGTGTTTTAATGTGTAGGTGTTTGTGCACATTAACTATAGTTTTAAAAAAACTTGGAAAGATAAATGCTAAAATTTGGAATCTGATTTCTCCAAATTGGTGACCACCAGTGGTTCTCAAACAGTGTACATGCAGCATGAATGTCACCTAGGAAATTGTTAGAAATACAAATTGTGTCTGCTCAATCAGAAATTCTTGGTGTGGGGCCCAGACATCTGTGTTTTAATAAGCCCACATGCCGTCCATGATCCTGTCAGGCCCTGAAGTTTGAGAAACTGTACGTTAGCATAGAGGATGTGTTTAAAAGTGATTTATTTTCTCCGTGGTGCTTGATGACTGTGTAGTTTGTTTGAATTTATAAAGTATCACAAATGACATTTTCTAAAGAAAGATGGCTTCTGAATAACCACATTGTATATTTCTTTGTAAATCCCTCTTTCACCGTAGACATTTGCATAAACTAGGTACAATAAATGCTTGCTGATAACTTGTTTGAAATTAGCTTTAAAGTGTTTAAAGTATACTGCCATTTCTGCCTGTTTCAGATTCAAAAGAGTGTGCCGAATGTGATACACCAAGGTCAAGGTTTATGGTTTGAACAACTTTTGCTAATGAAGTGTGAAATAATTTATTTTAATGCATTTATTCAGCACTACAACATAAGTAAAAATTTCTCTTGTGTAAATGATACCACAGCACAAGTATGGAATTATTTAACTAATTTCAAAAATTCAAATAGGAACTAATTAAATACATTCTGGAAAAGGCAAGAAACCTTTTCTATTAAGCTGGGAGTTAACATGAATGTCTCATTGCTCTTCTATTTATTGGTGCCTGCAGGTCAGAGTAAAGGTTACTTAACAAGTATAATGACACTAAGAAAGCAAGTTGCAAATTAGTCCTGTCTTTAGGGATTTGTACTCCACCCACTTAGGGTTTCCAGTCCTTAAAGATTGTATAACAGTGTTTTCCTTGTATATTAGGTACTCTGGGCAACAGTAAGTCACCTGTTAGTTCACAAGAAGAAATCTGACAAAGAGAAATTTGATAGAAATAGTTTTGGGGAGACAAATAATGTCCCAACAAGATGATGCAGAAATGAGGAAAGACAAACATTGATTTGAGATATACTGAAAATATTAAAAATTTAATGGGAAGGGTTTTCAGAGCAACTATAAATGACCCATGGACAAAGCTAAGTGGGGAGTGGTATCAGAGGAGGGAGGTAGGGATGGCTGGGTTGGAGGGGACTGGTGGGGGGTAAATGCAGACAACTGTACTTAAACAACAAAAAATGATTAAAAATTACATGATATATTTTGTGTTATTTTATCTTTTTAAATAATTATATAAATTTCTACATAATCTTATTCTTAAAAGAAGCTAGGTCATATAGGCCATGATAGGTTTCCCAAAACTCATCAATATTATTCTTCCTGAACTCTGATCACACTATAGTTTGCATTTTAAAAATCATAGTACTTGTTTGTATTAATCTATTGACTAAGTTTTTAAAAAGTGGTTTAAGATGTCACTCTCTTTATCCAATTAAAGAATAAGTACCTTAAGAGCCAAGACATGTAGTGAATGCTTTCTTTACACCCTCACCATGTTCTTAGTGATTGTTTAAAAAATATATTAATTGATTAGGTCATGAGCTTTCTAGAAAGAGCAGCCAGTCTGTAATATCTACATTAGCTGTCATAACAGATTATTGCCAAATTTAGCGGCTTTAAAGAATACACACTTATTATTTCATAGCTTATATTAAGAATCCTGGGCTCACCTTAGCTGGGTCCTCTTAGTCAAGAGTATCTCACAAAGCTATAATTAGGGTGTGGGATAGGTACAGTCCTATTAAGGTTGGACTCATGGAGGGTATATTTCTAAGCACGCTCATAGTGGTTGTTGGCAGAATTCGGTGTCTTGGTGACTGTTGAACTGAAAGACTCAGTTCTGTGCCACGCAACAAATAGAAAGGTTCTAATAGCAAACAGATCTCTGTGGCTGGAATGGAGTGAGTGATGGAGGAACGTGATAGAAAGTAAAATCAGAGAGGAGAGAAGTGGAATACCATAGGATAATTCTTTCTCGAATGTCAAAGTGCATGTGAATAACCTGGTGATCTTTTAAAATACAGATTTAAAGTCAGAAATCTGGGATGGCACCTGAGGTTCTGCATGTCCAACAACGTGATGTCGATGTTGGTGGTCTGAGGAACACACTTTGAGCAGCAAGGAATGAGGGTATTTGAGATTCTTAGGCAGACCATTGCTTTTTCACTGTGAGTGAGTTGGGGAGCCATGGGAGGAATTTGAACAGAAGTGTGAAATGATCTTCTTCCTGAGAGTAGACTTTCACTGGCAGGGGTAGAGGTAGGGAGACCAATAAAAAACCTATTGAAATACACAATAACAGTTGATAGTGACCTAGATAAAGACACTAGCAGTAGAAGGGGTAAAAAGTAGAATTAAGCTAGCATATTTTGAAGGTGGAATTTACAATATCAATTGATGGCTTGCTTGGCTGTTGTGAGTGAATAAGATGAATGTGAATGACCTCTGGGTTGTTGGCTGAAATTAACAGAAACACAGTGACTCTGGTTTTTGAGAAGGAAAAGACTACAGATGGAGTCTCCGGATTGTTAAAGGAAAGATTAGGAGTTTTGGAAAATTTAGACTTGTGATACATATTAGATGCTCCAAGGGATATAGTTGCAATGTGAGGCAAAAGTAGGTTTACAGTTGTGAGAACACTAAACACAGATTTTATTATCATATTATCATTTATTAATTATTGTACTATTTTCCATATGAACAACTTTATCTTACTTTTGCCTCACCTGTATTTCCAAAATGTTTCAATTGCTTAAGGAAGGGATTGATGTTGTCAAATATTGCTGTCATTTAAGTAAGATGCAGGTTGAGAATTGACCATTAGATTTAGCAATCGGAAAGGAACTGATGACCTGGACAGGCAGCACAGTGGATTTGTTGGGGCAAAAATCTGACTGGAGTCAGCTTAAGAAAATGGGAGTGAATAAACTGAAGATTAGATGACTGAGTAGTTATTTTGAGTAGCTTTACAGTAAATGAAAGCAGAGAAACTAGGTGTTCATTGGAGGAAAATTTTGTCAAGAGAGGGATTTATTAAGTGAGTTGAAACAGAACATAGTTGTGTGCCCATAGGGAATATCCACTAGAGAGGAAAAATTTGATGACATATGGTACAGGTAAAAATCACTGGAGTAGCCTTAAGTAGATGAGAGGAGAGGGTATGGGAACTAGTGCATTAAGAGAAATATAGGCTTTAGAAAGAGGTATGGAGATTTCATTATTCTAACAGCTCAACAGAAGGGAAGGAAGTGTGTATGGGAAGATGATGTGTTGATGAGAGTTTGCTATAATTCTTCTCTGAGTTTTCTTTTTTTTCCAACTCCATGAAATTAAGTGTGGTAAGAGTAAATTAAGTGATAGATGTTTGATGGATGAGCCTGGAGAGTCATCTAGCCTGTGAAAAATGCATGTCCTAGAGATATATAGGAATTCTAGTTAGAACTATGGACTCAAGATTAGTGTCTATGAACTTATACAGCCTTTGGTTGTTTTTTCTCCCCAGGTATATTTTTGTCTCTCCCTTGAAATACCACAGAGCTCCTTTAGGGTTAATTAAGTTTTCATGAGCATATTCTAAATCTAATGATAACATTGGGGGCCATGTACTTTGTAATTCTTTCATTCCCTATGTCATTGACCACAATGCATTAAACTTAATTGTGAATTGACTTATTGAAGGCTTTAGTGATAAATGAGAGACAACCATAAAATGTAGAGTTTAAAAAAATCTTTGCTATCATTGAGTGTATTCACAGAGTTTTATATTGAAAAACTACGGACTCTATTGGTCAACACACTGGTCTATGGTCACACAATGTGTTCAGAGTAGGAATTATAGAGTGGTAAGGAAGGGCTTATCAGAACAAAGATTGATGGGCTGCATTCCCTGAGTTTCTTAGTCAGTGGTAGGTCTGGGATGTAGGCCAAGAACTTGGATTTCTAACAATTTCCCATGTGATACAAATATCTCCTTCAGGTTGCTCCAAAGGTCCTTCTCATTTTCATTCTCCTCCTCACTATCCTAGTTCAATCCTTTCATTCCTTACTTCAATCCCCCCACACCTAGACTTATGGATATTATGCAAACTCTCATACATCTAACATTGGTGTGTATGAATTATCAAGCACAAGCCACACATTTTATGTTGGTAAAAGCTGGTATGATTTTAACTTATTATTTGAGGGCTTAATTATTTAAACTTATTTGTTGCTGCATGGTGCTGTATGAGTGTTTTCTGTTCTTTCAAGAATTATAAAAATAAAAACAATAAATAAAACTCTCCTATATTAATCTGTTTATCCATTATTATCACTCATTACAACTTATTTATATAGAGCTTTAAAATTTTGTGAAAAATGGAGCCAGACTATTAAATCTGCTTCCAGTGTGACTGTTCTATACTGTCTCTTTCTGTTATATTCAAACTATGCATATTAACTGAATCAGTCATTCTGAAGTGAAATTCTCATCAGTTCATGGCTCATCTCAAGAAATTTCAATGAATTCCAAATATTGAATGAATTAAGTCCATATTGAACACTTTGGGATTAGAGATATACAATGTATTATCAATTAGTCTGCCCAGCCTAGTCTTCCAGTTTTATTTCCCTAAGTTCAAAACACGTTTTCACTACTTCTGAATATGTATAAAATCTAGTACCACTAAACCATGACTCATGCAATTGCATTTTGTTAGGTGTTTTTGACTTTTTGAAAATTTACCACTGCCTCTATGCTTTGACAAAAAAATATCTCCTCTCTGAAGACTTTTCTAAACTCCTAGATAGATGTATTTTCTTTCTTTCTTTAGTTTCTTTCTAGCAAATTTTCATACATTTTTATAGAACTATATGAGGTGACACAGATATGGATAATAAAGAGAGATGGGATTTAAATTCAGGTCTGAGTAAATATTTCCACTTATTCTCTATTTGTCTTAAGCCTCAGTTTTCTTTTCAATAAGATGAGGACAATATTATTTATGTTGTAGAGTCACTGTAGGAAATAAATTTAGTAATATATTTAACAGCTCATGTCATACTCCTTTTTTATAAAGAGTTCTGAATAAATGTTAGCTCTGGTAATGGTCCGGACTCTTCCAGTTCCGAGTTATATAAATCTAACCTAAGCTACCTTGAAAAAATGGAATTTCAAATTTCAGTAACTTAGAAGACCAGGAATGAATTTCAGACTGCACATGTCTATAGGCAAGGTTTTAAAAAATGCCTTTCCATCTTTTTGTGTCTCTAATTGACTTAATTCTGTATGTAGATTTTTATTCATGGATATTTGCACTATTATAAATAAATATTTGTAACAAGTAACATTTGCATATAGTTCTTTCTATATATACATAAACATACATAAAATCTCATTTCCTGAAATTTCTAATTTAAAAAACAATCACATTGATTTCTATTAGTGTTTTTATACTATTTTGGAAGTTTCTGATGAACACTAATTGGATTATTTGCCCTGCTCAGGCCTAATCATTGTGGAGGCTGCTGTGTGATTTTTCAGATTAGTTCTGCGCCCACACCTAGGAATATAATTGGCAGCTTCATCACAATTGTATTCAGTGAAAGTGGGGAACTCTGGCATGCCAGAGCAGGCCTACTGCGCTCCCCTTCTCCCACTCTTTCTTCATAATATAATAATGTATATATGACTGATACCTAAGGAAGCAACTATATATTTGTTTTGAATTAGTATTTATCTACTCTTATCCTAATATTTTATAAACCTGACAATTTGTACTATGAGTTACTCATCTTTTTATCTTTTATACTCAAACACTTTGCATAAGGAAAGTTTTCAATAAAGGTCATAGGATGCACTTGATTTAACTGAAAAAAACAAAAGCAAATCCAAAAGCAATGCAGAAACACAAACACACAGAGAAAAATCTACAAAAATGCAAGGGGAAAAATCATTTCAGGGCCACATGCAACTGAAAACTTTCATTTTCAGGTCTTCTTTAGCCCAGAATTCAAGGTAAAGTTCTCTCTAAAACCTTTTGTAATATTTATATTTACAAATAAACTCAGTGTATGCATGAGAAATAAAACTTGTGACAGCTATCAAAAGCATGGCTGGGCCAGAGCAGTGCTTCTCAAAAGTTTGATGTGCATTTGCGTCACCAGGATCTTGTTAAAATGTAGATTTTCACTCAGTAGTTTTAGGGGGGAGCTAAAATTTGCTGTACCTACCAAGTTCCAGGTTGGAAAGGATGAGGTTCATGTGTCGACCACACTTTGAGAAGCAATGGTTTAGACTAGAGCATAAAGTGTGAATCGTACCAATCTGTGGGCATATTCTGTTTCACCAGCTCAGGATATCAACTTCATAAAATAAATTTAAATACCTTCTTATGGATTGGGATGCTCACAGTTATTCAGTCCTTACTTTATTCCTTTAATATCGATTACTTCTCAAATTTAAATAATTAATTTGCCATCCCTGAATATTTAGGATTTAGAGACCTGTTCATAGATTTCTCTGTTCATACTAAATGACTTCAGTGACTAATCTGAACCTTTTCAGGAGAGTCCCTGGATGAGAGGTGTCTTTTCTGGGATTGTGAAAAATAGGTGAGAGATTCCTTTATTATTAGTTAAAATATTTGAGTAAGTTTAGATATTACTCTAATCATTTCTAGTAGTTTTCACTTTTCCTTAAATGGACTGTGTGTGTGTAATGTTATATATATATATATATACATATATATATATAATTTTATATATAAGGCATTTTATGTATAAAACATTTTATATATACAAAATGCTATATATAATGTTATACATATAATGATATATATAAAATGTTGGTGGGGGCAGGGAGGCAGTAAGGAGAGATAGGTGATGGTTTGCTCCATAATTTTTAGAGAACAGTACACAGTGTGCAATCTTTTGGACTTTCTCTTTAAGAACTTGTCATGTCCAGATCAAAGACATTTATTAGGCTTTTAGCTCTCCTGTTTTTTTTTTTTTAAAGCTCAAAATGAACAAATTTTCAAATACAAAAGAAATGCTTTAAAAGAGTTCTTTTAGTCTTTATTTGAAATCTCCAGCTCTCCTCCAGTTCACAGATGTGCCGTACACTGAATGGAGAATCAGACTATTACACTTTGATCATTTCACTATCTTGTTTGATTAGTGTTTTCAAACTATGGAGTTTATCAGCAGGGGGCAGGTTGATCCCTGTGGCTTATAATGGGCAAAGTATGGAGGAAAAATAGGTTTTTAGAAATCATTTAAGATCAATCAGTTTCTTCCTTCTTCAAGGTTTAAAAATAACATCATGGACAGGTAGACTTTTGACACAGAATAAGATCAGATATTTCCAAAGGGAAAACTGACCAGCATGGTACACTCTTTTTCTATCTTTCTCTCTTTAAAATTCTGACTTCTAGTCTTTAGATTATTACAAACCATAATCAAACTCCTTTAATAAAATGGAAGCAAGAGTTACAACTGCTCAATTTTGACTTTCATTTACTGAACAAACACCACTTTCAGAATGAAGGTTAAGGTTGTTAAATGAGATTTTAAGAATTCAGCTCTTTAGAGGGAGGTTTTGAATTGTGTTTCATGCTTCGATTTTAACTATTGTTACGGACTTGAGTTTTTCATCCTCTACCTAGGGATTGTTAATTTGTGGTTCCAAAAGCCATAATTTAGGAGATACAGTTTTGCCTCTGATAATAAATTAATACTAAAACATGGGCTTTTTTGTTTGGTGTTTAGAAATATCCTGAGTGGCAGGCTGTGCAGGTTGTCAGCTGTTGGCCTTTTAATATGGCTGGGGACATATTAGCATAACACTTGACTTCTTGTAGATCTGGGCAATGCTGTTTAATTGTGGATTTTTAAATTTGGAGGTATATATTATAGTTGGGTACCTTAGTTTGTTAGAGCAGCATCTCAATAAGCTAAGGTTGTCAGTTCAATATCCAGTCATAGCACATACAAGAATCAACAAATAAATGCATAAGTAAATGGAACAGCAAATCAATGTTTCTCTCTCTCAATCTCTCTCTCAAAATTAATAACTAAAATTTTAAATTTAGGTGTAAATAAGATTATATGGGATTTTCCAGTTTAAATAAATTTAACTAGTTTTCAATCTGAAATGAAAATGTGGACACAAAGAATTAGAAGTATCAGATGCTAGACAAACCAGATTATTGATAAAAAATTTGCTGTAGGTGTATATCTGCTTCTTGATGTTTCCCTCTAGGTATCCATTGGGGACTTTGTGATATGGAGCTGATCTTAGTTGACCGGCTTCTTAGATTGCTCAGTCTGCAAAATTCATTGGCGCTCTTTATAACTCTACGTGTAAAGAAGTGAGAAAATCTAGATGAAGTATTTTATACTAAAAAGTAAATGATCACTAGCTCACATGGTCAAATGAAAAGCATTAATGAAGAAAATCCCAGGCAGTTTTACAGAATAAATTGAAAATTATCCCCAAACCTGTAATGGATATTTTTGGATTTTATAGGCATTCCAACATTCATTTTCAAATTTTATGAAGATAGTCAATACTGATTTTAATTATAATTTCATATAGAGATGACATTCAATATAAATACATATATTCTATTATGGTCTTTAACTGAAAGCAAGATGTCATTCTATATTATTATTTTTCTCTTGTAGTGAAATATAGATGAGGTAACATAATTTATTTCTTGTTTATTTATATGTCCTTTAATTCCTAAAGGATTTATATTTGAGTTCTTTTGGAACATTTTAAAGTTTGTTATAATAAATATGTAGTAAATGTCTATGTCAATTAAGTCTTCAAATAAGATTCCTAACTATATAGCATATGATACTCTGATAGAGAAGTTTGATATATTTTCACTTATTTATCATTGGTAAATGAGTAATTTTTCAACAATTAATTTTATTTTTATTAATTTTATAATAAAATGATTTAATGTTAGGAAATGTATTCATATAAATCACTACAACAATAAATACAGGTGAAATAACAAAGTGATCCTGCTAAATTCCAAAAGTACCTTCTAAATTAAAAACTTAGTACTTTTTTCATTGTATTCCTTCCATTCTATGTATCAAATGTATACTTCCCTCCTCCTGCAAATACCACACTGTTGTCCATGTCCATGAGTCCTTTTCTCCTTTTTGATCCATCCCTCCACCTCTGAACTCTATCTGTTGAGTCTATACCTATTTTGTGTGTTGTTTCAGTTTACTCATTAGATTCCACATATGAGTGAAATCACGTGGTATTTGTCTTTCTCTGACTGGCTTATTTCACTTAAGACAATGTTCTCCAGGTCCATTCATACTGTCTCAAATGGTAAAATTTTCTACTTTATTAAAACCGAGTAGTATTACATTGTGTAAATGTCCCATCATTGTTTTGTCCTCTCAACTGATAGACCCTTGAGCTGCTTCCATATCTTAGTGATAATAAATAGCGCTGCAATGAATGTAGGGGTGGCTATGTCCTTTTGAGTTAGTGTTTTGAGTTTCTTTGGATATATTTACAGAAGTTGTATGGCTGGGTTGAAGGGCAGTTCTATTTTTTACTTTTGGAGGTATCTCCATACTGCTTTCCATAGTGGCTGCACCGATCTGCATTCCCACCAACAGTGCAAAAGGGTTCCCCTTTCTTCACATCCTCACCAGATTTGTTGTTTCTTGATGTTTTGGTGGTAGCCATTCTGTCTGGTGTGAGATGGTAAGTTATTATGGTTTTAATTTTCATTTCTCTGATGAGTAGTGACATTGAGCATAGTTTCATATGTCTATTGACCATCTGTATGTCCTCTTTTGAAGAGTGTCTATTCAGGTCCTTTGTCCATTTTTTAATGGGAATTTTTGTTCTGGTGTTAAGTTTTGTTAAGTTCTTTATAAATTTTGCATATTAACCCCTTATCAGATATATCTGAGTCTATGTTCTCCCATTCTGTGGGTTGTCTTTTTATGTTGTTGGTGTTTTACTTTGATGTGCAAAATCTTTTTACTATGGTATAGTTCCATTTGTTAATTTTTCTTCTGTTTCCCTTGCCTGAGGAGATATATCAGGTAAAATATTGCTTTAAGCAATGTCTAAGATTTTACTGTTTTCTTCTAGGATTTTTAGTTTATCATGACTTATAGTTAAGTGTTTTATCTATTTTGAATTTATTCTTGTACATGGCATAAGAAGGTGATCTAGTTTCATTTTTTTATTTGCATGTATCTGTCCAATTTTACTAACACAATTTATTGAATGAACTATCTTTAGCACATTGTATGTGCTTGTTTCCTCTATTAAATATTAATTGACTATAAAGATTTTGATTTATTCCTGATTTCTTTATTCCATTGATCTATGTGTGTTTTCATGCTAGTACTATGCTATTTTGATTACTATAAACTTATAGTAGTAGAGTTTGATACTAGGTAGCATGATTTCTCCAGCTTTGTTCTTCTTTCTCAGGATTTCTGTTGCTATGTGGGGTCTTTTGTGGTTCCATATAAATTTTTGTAATATTTGTTCTAATTCTCTGAAATATGTCATTGGTGTCTTGATAAGAATTGCATTGAATCTATAGATTGTTTTGGGTGTTATAGACATTTTATGATGTTAATTTTTCTTATCCATGAACATGGTATATTCTTCCACTTATTTGTATCTTCTTCGGTTTCTTTCTTCATTGTCTTATAATTTTCCAAGTACAGGTCTTTTATATCCTTGGTTAAGTTTATTTCTAGGTATATTTTGAAACAACTGTGAATGAGATTGTTTTCTTAATTTCCATTTCTGTTATTGGCATATACAAATGCAACTGATTTCTGAATTTTAATTTTGTACCCTGCTACTTTACTGAATTCATTTATCCTTCTACTAGTTTCTTTGTGAAATCTTTAGGGTACTCTGTGTGAAGTATCATGTCATCTTCAAATAAAGACTGTTTTACTTTTTTCTTTCCAATTTGGATGCCTTTTACTTCTTCTTATCTAGTTGTTATGTCTAGGACTTCCAGTACTGTGCTAAATAAGAGAAGTGAAAGTAGACATCCCTGTCTTATTCCAGACCTTAAGGGTAACACTTGTAGTTTTTGCCCATTGAGTATGATGATGACAGTGGGTGTGTAATAAATGGTTTTATGATGTTTAGATATGTTCCCTCTGTACCCACTTTATGGGAAGTTTTTATTACAAATGGGTTCTGGATTTTATGAAATGTTTTTTTATCTGTTGATATGATCATGTGGTTTTTATTCTTCATTTTGTTTATGTGGTTTATCACATTTATCAAATTGCAAATGTTGTACCAAAGTTGCATTCCTGTAATAAGCCCCCCTCGATCATAATGTATGATCTTTTTGATTGAGTGTGTCATTTAAGGCCACTGTATCATTGTTAATTTTCTGTCTGGAAGGTCTATTCTTTGAGGTCAGTAGGGTGTTAAATCCCTTTCTGTGACCGTATTTCTATCAATATCTCCATTTAAGTTCATCAAGTTTTACTTTACATATTTAAGTGTTCCTATATTGGGTACATGGATATTTATTAGTGTTATATCTTCTTGTTGGCTTGTTCCCTTTATCATTATGTAGTGTCCTGCTTTGGTTGTTACTACAGCCTTGGTTTTAAAGTCTATTTTGTCAGATATAAGTATTGTTATGCCAGCATCTTTAATCCTTCCAATTTGTGTGAAATCTCTTTCCATGCCTTTACTTTTAGTCTGTGTATAACTTCTGAAGTGGATCTCTTGGAGACAGTATATATATGGATTTTGTTTCCTTATTCATTTAGCTATCCTATGTCTTTTGATTGGAACATTTAAACCATTTACATTTAAAGTGATTAATGGTAGGTACATATTTGTCCCATTTAATTTTTTAGCTCCATTCTTCTCTTTTTTTTCTGCTTATCTCTTTTCTTCTTAAAGCAAGACTTTTAGCATTAACTGAGTACTAGTTTGGTGTTCACAAACACCATTAGTTTTTTTGTTTGTTTTTTCTTATCTGGGAAGCTCTTTATTTATCCTTCAGTTTTAAATAATAGTCTTTCTAGGTAAAGTAGCCTTGGTTATAGGTCTTTGCTATTCATCACCCTGAATATTTCATGCCATTCTCTGCTGGCCTGAAATGCTTCTCTTGATAAATCAGATGATGGTCTAATTGGACCTCTCTTGTAGGTAACTAACTGCTCTTCTCTTTCAGCTTTTAAGATTCTCTCCTTGTCTTTATGCATTGCCATTTTAATTATGACATGTTTTATCATGGGTATCTTTGGATCTTTTTTTTGTGTGTGTGACTCTGTGCTTCTTGAGTTTGAGGTTACTTTTTTTTTCTTTACCAGGTTAGGAAAGTTTTCAGTCATTATTTCTTCAAATGTGTTTTCTATTCCTTGCTCACTCTCTTCTCCATCTATTATTCTCATGATGGAGATGCTGTTATGCTTAATGTTTTCCCAAAGGTTTCTTAAACTCTTCTGAGTTTTTTAAAGTCTTTTTTTTTTTTTTTACTTTTTGTTGCTCTTATTGGCATACAATTTCTATTGTGTCTTCCAAGTTGCTGATTTGATCCTCTGCTTCAACTAGCCTACTATTTATTCCTTCCATTGCACTATTTATTTCAAATGTTGCATTCTTTATTTTTACTGGTCCTTTTTTTATCATTAATGTCTTTTTTCAAGTGCTTGAGTATCCTCATAATCATTACCCTAAACTCTATATCTCAAAAATTGCTTGCCTCCATTACATTTAGTTCTTCTTCTGGAAAATTCTCTTGTTCTTTCATTTGAGGCCCATTTCTTTGTCTTCCCATTTTCGCTGTCTCTCTGTGTTTGTTTCTGTGTATTAGGTAGATCTGCAAAGACTCTGGTTTAGCCCTGTGTCAGATGCTGTCTGTGGCTGGCCCTGGGCAACCTATTTGGAGCTATCAGTGATGCATAACTTGTAGCTGCCTTTCCTGGGACTGGGTTTGTGCAGGAAGATCCAAGCTGCACACCAAGGCTGGCTTTTAATAACACTGTGTCTGAGGGAAGGTCAGCTAAAGTCTCAGAGCTCCCATAGATTTGTCTTTGACTTCAGGCTTTCTGTTAGGCTTAAAAACTGAAATTATCCCTAGCTCTACTCCTCTGTAGCCCAACTTAAGCTTCACATGGTAGAGAAAGCGGGATTCCTTTAGGTGGGTCTATTGCTTCACCTCAGTCTGATGCCATACAGAGAGCAGAGCTGTGCTCAAATGTGATGGCTTCTGCAGTGTAGGAAATGACTCAACACAAAGACCCTGGCAGCTGACCCTTCAGTCTCACTCCAGAGCCATCAACCCCAGATTGTCCTCTCATGGCTCCAGCCCCTCTGTCCTCCCTGTGCCAGATCCCAGGGTAAGTGGCTGCAAACTGAATTTTGTGTTGGTCCTTTAGGAGGTGCTCTACATCTCTGGCCATCTTTCCCTGGTGGAAAGAAACCCTGCTGCTTTTCACAGACAGATGTTATTTGGGTTCCTTTCCTGGTTCTAGTGCTCTAGGCTGGGGAGCCCAGCTTGTGGTTTAGACCTCACACTTCTCAGGGAGAACCCCAGCCAGTGGACTGTCCCTCCAGAACTTCAGCGGCCACCAGTGAGAGCCCAGCCAGCCCTCTTGTACCTCCGCACTTCCTACCAGTCTTGTGGTGAAGTGGTTTCATCTGTAAGTTCTTGGTTATAAGGCTTCTCTCCAGCTAGTGCTCAGTTGGCTTTTCAGGATGAGTTTTCTATAATTTAGTTGTAATTTCAGTTCAGGTTAGTGTAACTTCTACCTACTCTGCCACCATCTTTGATCAAACAATACATTTTAAACAATTCTTTTTTAATGTCAAAATGCTGAGAATGTAGGTTACTCTTCTGGTACTAAATATACTAGGAGTGGCATAATGTTTTTAATTTTTTAAAACAGTGTGGTAAAAATGAAAACATAATATCAAAAGACTCCTGTTAATCAGGAATTCCTCTCTTCTTCATACTCAGAATTGCTGCTTCACTCCCAGTTACCAAGAAGCTGTAATAATCACTAAAATGTTCTTGTTGCCTCACATTTTCTCTCTTACTCTTTCCAGTATATCTTCTAAATTGATTCCAGTGTTTTCTTTATAAAATGCAAATCATCCCATGCCACACCCCTCCCTCTGATTTTTTTAAAATAGCTCTCCAGCTGTTCCCAGCCCACCTTTCATGTGTAACTTCCCTACACTGCCACCATTCCTCCCAGATGGAGCATCTTCAGGCCCCTGCAAATGATTTTTTTTTCATGCCTTCGCACATGCTGTTCTTTGCCTGAGGACTTTGTATTCATTCTTAAAGAATCTTCCTAAGAATTTTACCATCTGGCTGCCAATGTTGACATCATTTCTTCCAATCTCCCCCAAGGATGATGAACACTCCTACCCTTTAGTGCCATTACACATCAATTATTGTACTTACCATTGTAAATTGTGATTACTTAATTGCCTGTTTCTTGACTAAAATATGAGTATTGTGAGAGCCAGACCTGTGTTCTATTTCTGAAAAATTCACAAATTCCTCCCCTATAAAAGTACAAAGTTGCAGTAAGTTTCTTGTTCTTTTGTTTCCATGCTTGACAACTTTTCCCTTTTCTGCATTCTGTATCTTGGACAATGGTGCTAAGATCACCTAGGTACCCCAATCAGATACTTAGTGATTCAAAGAATACACAATTTATGGAAGCAGTAAGTGTGGTAGTGGGTAAGTGATACAAGCTATATATGGATTAGAATCCAAAGACTAACACTTACTAATTATAAAACTTGGATAATTTCCTTAATCCATCTTTGTTCTTGCATTCCTTCAACTCTGCAGTCAGGATTCCAATAGCACCTACCTTATAGGACTATTGTGAAGACTATTTCATATTCTCCTAGAGCTAAATCAAGGTTGCAAATAAGCACACTGCACATTGACTGGGCTCTCTTTAAATTGAGGCCTTGATGGTTTCTAGCAATCTTACTGTAGTCCCGGTCTGTTCATTTTTTTTTCCATTTAGGAGACCATGTTATACTTCTTCCTCCTCCTCACCTTCAATACATCTCTTAGATTTAGTTTCATCTGATGGTTTTGACTTCTGTTTTATTCAGAATAATAGCTGCAGTCAGTATGGAACTTTGCATACCATGCCCCTAATACTTCCACCCAGCTGTTGAACCCTGTGCTCTTGTACACTGCTGCCTTTTCTCTGGCTGCTGTTAGCACTATTACTGGTGAAAAACAGTACCTTCATTGTGCTGAGACCTCTTATCATGTGCTGTTGCAGAGCCCCAACAATTGCTCCATTCTCTTTCCTACATGATCAGTTTTCACCTCCCCACTGAATCTTTTATATCAGCATAAAATCATTCAGTTATTTCTCTCTTCTTAAAAAAAAATACTGGCCCCACTACTTTTGATGTTATAGCCACACTCTCCCCTCTATGGGCTTACAACACCCCTCCTTAGAGCAGTTTATATTCCCTCTGATTCCTGTGCTTTCATGAGAGCTTGGCATCACTGCAACCAACTTTCCACTGCCATCACTCCCTCAAAACTGTTCTAGTCAATGCCACTAGTAAATCTTTAGGTCTCATTGTATTTAATTTTAAAAAAATGTATATGACACAGTTCATCACTGGCTCCTGTGGGAAATTTTGATTCATTTGCATGCCAGAAACCGCCTTTCTGATCTTCACAGGATGCTTCTTCTCAGTCTCTTTGGGTGGTTCCTCCTCAATTCCACATTCCCTTGGCCCCTTCACATTTCTATCTAATTTCATTTAATTAATGATATTGTTCCATTTATGTTTTTAAATCCCATCCATAAGCCGATAATTTTCAAATTTCCATCCATAGTGAGAATGTCTCCTCTGAACTTCAGGTAAATCTGTTATACCAACAACCTCTACTTTTGTGTCTAAAGGCATTTCCAAATTACCATGTCCAAAACTGAGGTTTTTATCTTCCCCCAAAATATATTTCTTTCATATCCTTCTACTTTTCAGAGTGACAATTCCATCCATTTTGTTTCTTAGACCAAAAAAAACCCTTAGGAGCATCCTTTATATCTTTTTCAATATCACGCTACTTCAAATGCATCAACCAAATTCCTAATGGATCTATGTTCATTATATACCCAGCATCAATTCAAAGCACACTACCTGCCCCCACACCCACCCCATCACAAGCCATTTCTTGTCTTTATAACAGTTTCTCTTCTTTACCGCCAAATCCCCAGGACCTTGAAGTGTGTATGGCTTGTAGTAAGTTATCATTCAATATCTGAGAATTTAGTGAAGTACAAGTTGTTATTATTTGCTACTACCTTTTCAATATTCCATTTTCTATTTGAGTACTGCTTAGTAATACCCAACATGTTGTAAATTCTCAATAGTTTTAATTTTTTTTACTTTTTTCATAAGTAGAATGGACATTTCTAATTTTTAACATATATTTAACTACCTGATTTTGCTGAATATAATCTTTTAAAATATAATTTAATTGCCCAATTTTGCTAAATATAATTTAGTTTTTGATAATTTTAAAATATTTAAATGTAATGACTTGGAATCATTAGTGATACTGTCATACACAAATTGAGTATGTGTTTGCTCTTAATCTGTACTGTTTCTTTATTGTACACTGGAAGTTAGTTGCTATTTAAAGTGGATTTCTTATAACAGTTAATTTTGTTTTTAATTTGCTTCCTGAAATGAAAGTGAATTGCAGAAATTTAACTCTGATATATAGGCTGTGCTACCTCATTACTTTATTGCCTATAGTTGTTAATGAAAATAGAAGGATCCTTCTGCAAGTGATTTTATTATTTTCACTAAAGGTTTTTGTGTCTTTAAATGTGTCCTTTGTCTTTGTTAATCAACCACTTTTCCCACTTTTAAGTTGTTTCAGTAGCAACTTAATATATTTGACTTTAAATTTCTGATTATGTTATACTCTCTTCTATACTTTTTATTAAAATTTCATAATTCTCATTCTTACCAGCTGTTACATGATTGTCTCCTAGTTTCCCAACTCATTCCAGTCTTCTCAATTAAGTCTCAGTTGTGGGATCCTGACTTTCAATTAATGACTTGCTTTTGTAAACTCTCTGAGGAAATAAATCAGTTCACCTCAAAGTGAAATTGTTGCAACTTTGGTTTTTACATGTATGATGATATTCTAGAACCACAATATTAAACCTCAAGATCTCTAATGAGATGTAGATATCCCATCTAACTTCTTTTCTCTACCCTGCATTATTAACCTTTGAGACTAACCGGATTTCCTTTCTACAATATATACACATGGCTGTTATTAAAAGTCTCTTTATTTATTTTTAATTTTATGGTGATTTATTTTAGAGAAAGGAAGGAAGAGAGAAAGGGAAAAAATATCAATGTGAGGGAGAAACATCCATTGGTTACCTCCCATATGCACCCCAACCAGGGATCCGACCTGCAAACTTTTGGTGGCTTGATGCTCAACCAACTGAGTCTTATTGGCTAAGGCTAAAAATTTATTCTAAATAGCAACTAACTTTCAGTATATAATAGAGTCAGTGCACATTAAGAGCAAACTTGTACTCAATTTATGTAAGACAGTATAAATAATGATTCTAAGTTATTACATTTAAATGTTTTATAGAATTGTCAAAAATTTATTTTTGTCATAAAGGGTAATACTTTATAGTAGGTAAGTAAATAAACAGGAGATTACAAGATGATCAAGGGGAAATAAAAAAGATTTCTTACATTTTTATGGCAGATAGTTTAGATACTGGTTACTCCTAAAATCATTATAATAGAAGCAAACAGGGAATTAACTTACTAAATCTTCCCTAAAAGCAGGAAGATTACATAAAAACACTTTACAGCAATGCTGCACAATAAAAATATAATGTGAGCCTGAAATATAATTTTAAATTTTCTAGTAGCCTCATATTTAAACTTACTTTAGTTGTGGCTGAGTTGCTCAGTTGGTTGGAACATCCTACCATGAACCAAAAGCTTGTGGGTTTGGTCCCTGGTTAGGCAGCTTTCGGGAGGCAACTGATCAATGTGTCTCTCTCCCATTGATGTCTCTCTCGCTGAATAACACGTCCTTGAGTGATGATTAAAAACTAATAAGAGTATTTTTGGACAACAACATTAATTATAATAAAACATCAAACTCAATGTATTCAAAATGTTTCCATTTTAACACGTAATCAATTTGAAAATTATTACAGGAATAATTTATGTTGTTTTTTCCAGGACTGCCTTCAAAATTCAATATGTATTTTTCACTTATACCACATTCACTGCAGACTAGTCATATTCTGAGCACTCAGTTGCTCTGGTGGTTAGTGGTTAGCATGTTGGAAAATGTAGCTTGAGGTAAAATAGATGTACATAAAGGGCTCTCTCCTCTGAAGAACACAATTTGTGTACCTAGAGACATCATCCGGGAGACTCCAGGTAAATCTGGATCTTCTGTTTTGAATTTTCTCACAATGGCACCCTGTGACTGCTCAGGGGACACTCTAATTTTAGGAATGGCTACTCTTCTAATCTTCTCACACCAGAGGACTTAAATCTGCTCAGGGCAGGCAGAGAGCAGTAAGGGGAAAGAGGTTTGTCATTTACCAGACCTTCTTACTGCCTAAGCAACCTTAATTTTAACTCTCTAATTCTCTAGTCTCACCTATAAAATGGGATTTATAATATTACTTTCCTCATATGACTTCCGCAGTAGAAGTTAAATGACATCATGAAGGGAAGAGATAAGCACAACATTTTTGTCAATACTTATTGTACAATAAATGTTAACTGGTAGTATTCATTCTTCTATATTTCTAGGCCAATGTAACCTTATATTGTTAACTATATATTAACAATGTTCACTCATAGTAGATCTTGAACAAACTTGCCTGTGGAAAAATGCCAACAATTTATATGTGAAGTACTTTTACTAAAGGTTTTGGGTATTCTGATATTTTAAAAATCTTAGAAAATCAACATTTCCCTTCAGTGATAGTGGTGGCCAGTGGTGGGAGGTGATCGCCCCACCCCTCCCCTTGGCTTCCTGCTCTCCTTCTGATAGCAAAACTAGGAAATGCCAAATATATCAAGCACCTAACTTTTACCATCATCTGCTTTGAGAGTGAGAAAGACTGATCATGTTTTCATAGTGCCCAAGCAAAATATTCTAATAAACCTAGTGTTTACACATAAATTAGTCTATTGTCTTTTATATGAACAAGGTAATTTATAACTCTTTGTAATGCCTATGACATGTGGTTTATACACTTTTGATTCTGTACAATTCCTTTGGTTATTCTCATTGTTATAATAGTCAAATACATTTAATTCTCCAGGAAGTAATGGATGTGGATTTTGTAGATGATAGACTTGACTCAACTTCTCCCCAGATAGTAAAATTTAATTCTCTTTTCTATTATTTTAAAAAAGAATTTATTTCAACAGATAAAATGTAAATGTGGTTATCAAATTCCCTATGTCATACATTGAAAAGCTTTTTAACTTCAAACTTGTTTACTGTACCCATTCCTACCCTCAAATTCATTTTCATCATTTTATCTTGACATTTAGTATTCTCCATGTACTAAGGAAAGTTTTTTACTTTAATAATTGATAAGATAAAGAAACCTAAAACTTCACAACTAGTTCATTTTTTACTTAGATGGTTCTGCAGTCATCATTTGCAGCAAAAAGTACATTTTCCCCCTGAGGCCAAGACAATTATCTCTGATATCATGAAGAAGTTAAACTAGCACATGTGAAAAATGCTTGATGCACTTCACTCAAAGAAAAGAGCAGTAGTGACTGTTAAAGCAGTATGTAGTTACCTCAAAAAATTAAAATTGAGCTGCCTTATGACCCAGTGATTCCACTTCTGGGAATATATACAAAGCAATCCAAAACACTAATTCAAAAGATTATAAGTAACCCTATATTCATTGTAGCAATATTGACCATAGTCAAATATTGAGGCAGCCCAAGTACCCATCAGTAGATGAGTAGGTAAGAAAGCTGTAGTACATTTACACAATGGAATACTACACAGAAAAAAAGAGAAGGAAATCTTACCTTTTGTGACAGAATGGATGGACCTAAAGAGTATTATGCTAAGTGAGATAAGCCCATCAGAGAAGACAAGTATCATATAATTTCACTTATATGTGGAATTTAATAAACAAAATAAAGTAACATAGAAACAGACTCATAGCTACAGAGAACAGACTGACAGCTGTCAGAGGGAAGGGATGTCTGGGGGGTTTGATGTGAAAAGTGAAGTGATTAAGTAAAGAAAAAAATTATAGATGCAGACAACAGTATGGGAATTACCAGAGGGAAAGGGGTGGGAAGAAGTAGAAGAGGGTAAAGGGAGGATAAATGGTAATGGGAGGAGACTTGACTTTGTGGTAAACACATAATACAATATACAGATGATGTGGTATAGAATTGTACACCAGACCTACATAATTTTATTAACCAGTATCACCCCAATACATTCAATAAACATTTTAAAAGAATAACAAAAGTTTAAAGGTCCTTTATAAGTGGCATCAGAAGGTATTAGGCATAATACATATGCAGCTGCAATGCATAGATATTTCTTTTAAAAAATAAACATAACTTTTATTGCATTATTAAAATATGAACAGTGGAGAGTTAAAAAACAGCTTTGATTGTCACAGAATAAGGAGTGATATGTAATTTTTGCCTGAAGAATCTGAACACAATGTGAATGCCTAAATCTTCTAGATCACTTTCAAAGAACAGAAAGGTATATAACCAACAGAATAGTATAAACGGTAGTATTTCTTTCTCTCAGGCATCCCTAGGCTAGTAAATTTGCAAGCTTAAAGATAAATATAAATGCAATCAATATAGAAAGAACAGAATAATAATTTTAAAAAGCAGCATGAACTAAATGTAGTAGCACTTAGTAAAATATGGCAAAGATTACAGACTACATGATTAACATGTTGATTACTTTTGTTGTTGTTGTTGTTGTTGTTGTTGTTAAAGTGTATACTGTTATGATGAAGAGTAGCAGCACAGTATAATAGAAATCTGCCACGGGGCAGAAGACACTGTATCCTCAGCTGTGATCTCAATAAGCTATGACTTCAATAAACTCAAATTTTCTCCTCCAGTTTTAGTTTCCTCATCTATAAGATGAAAATAATTTCATTAGATATTCTTTGCAGTCTTTTCCAGCAGAAACATTGCCCATTCTAGTGCTATATTACAAACCTACTTCTAGTCGCAGTGGAGAGAATATAGAGCCCACAAATCTGGCTTCAATGAATAATGTGCATAAATGAGCAGTACTCTTAATATGCTTTCCTAGGTTGCTGCTCATATGTTAATTTATTTTTCTAGTTAAAAATTAATCTATATTGTTTTATTCAGGAGATGGCAACTAACTATAAATAAATAATAGAATAATGTATATTTCTTCTATAAATGAATAGAAAGTATAACAAAAATTGTCTTGCTTTTTCTAATGTCAAGTATCACAAACAAAACCCTTATTCTAAGATACTCTCTTACTCAGTGTTCAGTAAACACAATTTCCAAATACCTGTATTTTACTGCTAGTGGAATTTCATTATCCCATTCTTCTCAGTCCCCAACTTTGTCCATCACCTATTTTTTCATCATTTCTTCATAGCTCAGCTCAGATCCAAGCCAATCAAACTAAACTTCTTAGCAAGTTGCACACAGAAGTATGAAGAATATGAATCAATAGCAGTGAAGCTAAACATGAAAGTTTTAACATTAAAGTGAACAATCCCATTCACAATTGCTTCAAATAGAATAAAATACCCAGAAATAAACCTATATATTAACAATATCCACTTGTAGTAGACCTTGAACAAACTTTTATCTGTGGAAAATGCCAACAATTTATATGTGAAGTACTTTTACTAAAGATTTTGGGTATTTTGATATTTTAAGAATCTTAGAAAATCAATATTTTACTTCAGTGATAGTAGTGGCCACTGTCACTGAAGTGAGTTAAAGATGTAAAAGCCCTGACTTGGAAAATTATAAGATACTGAAGAAATTAAAGAAGGTACAAATAAGTGGAAGCACATACTGTGTTCATGGACAGGAAGAATTACATAATTAAAATTCCCATACTACCCAAAGCAATCTATATATTCAATGCAAGTCTTACCAAGATTCCAATGATGTATTTCACAGAACTAGAACAAATATTTCAAAAATTTATATAGAACCACAAAGGCCCTGCATAGCAACAGAAATCCTGAGAAAGAAGAACAAAGTTGGAGAAATCATGCTGCCTAATACCAAACTGTACTATAAGGCCATAATAATCAAAACAGCATGACTCTAGCATAAAAACAAACACATAGATCAGTGGAACAGGAAAGCCCAGAAATAAACCCACTCCTTTCTAATTAATTAATATTCAACAGAGGAAGCAAGCACATACAATGGGCTAAAAATAGTTTATTCAATAAATGGTGTTGGGAAAATTGGACGAATATATGCAGAGATCTCATATCATACACCACAATAAATTCAAAATAAATCAAAGTCTTAAATATAAGCCACAATACCATCAAAATCATAAAAGAAAATGTAGACAGCAAAATCTCAAACATTGCTCATAGCAATATTTCATAGGCTATATTTCCCCACACAAGGGAAATGAAAGAAAAAAAAAAATGGGACTACATCAAACCAAAAAAGTTTTTTTCATGTAAAAGGAAAACATTAATAAAAAGAGAACCCAAGACTATACTTTCAGGAATCATTTCTATAGTCCATTAGTAAAAAGAAAACCCACAGAATTGGAGAACATATTTGCTGATATATCTGATAAGGGGTTAATATAAAAAATTTATAAAGAACTTACAAAAATCAGCACCAATTCAACTTCCCAAAAAGACAAGCAAAAACATCCAGTTAAAAAATGGGCAAAGGACCTGAAACACACTTCTCCAAAAACGACATAGAGATGACCAATAGACAAGAAGAGATGCTTAGTGTCACTAATCATCAAGAGATGCAAATTAAAACCACAATGAGATACCATCCCACACCTGTCAGAATGGCTATCATCAATAAATCAACAAACAACATGTTGTCGAGGATGCGGAGAAAGGGGATCACTTTTGCACTGTTTGTAGGAATGTAGACTTTGAAGCCACAGTGGAAAGCAGTATGGAGATACCTCAGAAAATTAAAAATGGATATGCCTTTGACCCAGTGATCCCACTTCTGGGAATATAGCTGAAGGAATCCAAAACACTAATTTAAATAACATAAGCACCCCTGTGTTCATTGCAGCATTATTTATAACCACCAAAATATGAAAGCAGCTCAAGTACCCATCAATACATGAGTAGATAAACAATTATGAGACATGTACACAATGGAATACTACTCAGCCATAAAAAAGAAGAAAATTTTACAATATGAGACAGTATGGACGGACCTGGAGAATATTATGCTAAGTGAAATAAGCCAGTCAGAGAAAAACAAATACCATATGATTTCACTGACATGTGAAATCTAATGAATAGACTGAACAAGTAAAATAGAAACAGACTCATAGATAGAGAGCAGGATGACAGCTAAAGGGTAGATGAGGTTAGAGGGTGGAGGTATTGAGCAAAAAGTAAAAAGGACTTATGGACATGGACAACAGTGGAAGTATAAACTGGGCAACAGGGGAGTATAAAGGGATTACATGGTAATGGAAAACAATGAAACAACAAAAAAGAGTTCAGCATGATGGTCATGATGATTTGAAGTTATGAGAGTGTTAACTCTGAGACAAGTATATATATCATAAAAAGAAGAGAGTTGAGGAAGATGTTTATTTAGTAAGAGAGAAGAGACATAAAGAGTGCCCCTACCCATAGCAGAGCACTGGGGCGACTGCTATGGTCAGCTCTCTTTGGGCCCTGCTCTTTCTCCATTCTTACTCTGCTCTTGCCCTTCTCAGGCTAAGTTACTTTTTATCCATGAACTGATACCCTCTCCCCCTCTGCTTGCCAGTCTGACAAAGAAAATTCAAATGTGATTTTTTTTTTTTTCATGGCAAAGTGTCTCAGTGATCTTTTTGTTCAGATGGTCTGGCCTTTCTTAGCCAAACGGGGCATGAAAGTGCTTTGTTAAATAAGAATTTATTTAACAGTTTTTGTAGATGAATAATGATTCTCCCATAGAGAAAGAATCTGTCCCTGTCAGTGTTTCTATTGTTACATTTTTTTTTTCTTCACTACACTTACAATAAATCAGCCATCACTTGGAGCAACATGAATGAATCTTTGTACCTTGCAACCACAATGACCGACAAAAATAATACATACTTGTTGCTTGATTTTAAAGATTGTGTATGTTGGGTGCAGGCAGGAGTGAAATGGACTGTAAGTTATTTCTTTCTCTGATAATTATCACTGCTCAGTCGATATAGGAGAGCAGAGAACCCATTTTTCTGACAATACAATAATTTAATTGGTTCCAATGGTGGCTACTATTTTCAAGGCAGTTATTCCTATTTCAAATTTTAATTTAGTGAGTACTTGCCAAGTGACTGAAGTGAGCAATGAAACCTGGATGATCAACTCCTAGCCCCTGTTGCCTTTAAGTCTATAAGATCCTCCCTAATCTAGCATCACTTGCTACTTTTCCATCCTCCTCCTCTGACTCTACATCAGGCACACTATCCTTTTCCCTATTTCTCGGACTATGTCGAATGGTTCACGTCCTCAGGACCTTTGTACTCGCTGCTCCCTATGCATGAAAAGGCTTCCCTCAGATACATCCATGGTTCACTCTCAATTTATTTGTGCCACTTATTAAAATTTATCTTCTCATAAATAGATTCTTTGATCATTTGTTTTAAATTAGTACCACTCATTACCATCTATACCCTAACATATTTTTTAAAAGTCCATAGCACTACCAGAAATCATCTGACATATTGATTTATTTTCTCTTACTAGTTAAAGAATATATATGTTGTCTTGAAGGTAAGATTTATAAATGCAGAACGTTTCTGGTCATTGCAGTTTCCACAAAACCTCCTATAGTACCTGTTACACAGTAGGTGTTCAATAAACATTTGTTGAATTAATGAAGTAAAAAATTAGTGTAGGAGAGTAACTTTAAGGACTAATAGAGTTCATCAAAAATATATCAAGAGAAAAATGAACTGGCAAGTACAATTTCCGTTACTCTAAACTTTACTTCTAGATTTTCTTAATCTTATATGCTAAAGGCTCCCAACCTGATAACTGTGATACTGAGTAGCTGGGCCAATAATAAAACTTGGCTCCAGTTATTTAAATAGCAATTTCCCAAAGTGACATAACATGTAGAGTACTTAGAATAAAAAAGATAAACTACGTCCTTGAGTTTCTGATAATTTTTATGTGTCAAAAATATTACAGTTAAAGACCTTCATTACGCCATTAATTCAATTGATTTTGAAATCCTCTGAATTTATGATGTAAACATAAAAAGCTATAAAACACCTCTCCTTTTTTTGACATGTTAGCAGAAATTATTTAAACAATCTTAGTTTTAGATCATTTAGGAATTACACAGAATTTTCTTCTTTTTTAAATCCAAATTAAATCAGATTTTGCAAGTAAGCACCAATGTCAGATTACAGGCATGGTAAAAGCAGAATTAATGTACAATACACCTTATGTTTCTTTAGTTTTTCCTTTGCCTGAATTTAAGAACTGTGTTTTTTTTAAGCAGTGTTTTTTGACTGTTTATCAAACCATTTAGGGTCAGGCTTTCCGAGACTACACTAGTAGCCTTTGCGTATAAGGAATGTCAGGTAAATGGATGTAAATTGTCTGTCTTGTGACCTGAGGGCTCAGACACAACATCAAGGGTAAGTGTTCCACAAACCCAGTCCATTAAGGAAGAAAGCCCTCTTTCTATGTATAGAGACAGGAGGTTATGCAGCATGCAAGTAAAAACCTCACTGTCACTTAGTCACAATTTCTCTTCCGAGTGTAAAAGAATGCAGTCTGTGAGCCAACATTATTCAGCTTGCAAATCCTGTCTGCTCAGTTCTAAGACACTGACTATCCACCTAAAGGTCTAATTAAGGAAAAAAAGGGTAGTCTCCAAGGGCATACTAATTTCAAGCTATGTGAGCATTCTCATAGATAAATTCACCAAGGTTACAGTGTGCTTGCCTGACAATTTATCTAGATTACTGAAAAGAGAGTGCTGTAGTAGAAGGGGGAAAAAAAAAAACTTTTCCCAAAAGCTAAAATAATCATTTTCATCTATTAGGTATGAAAGGCAAGTACCTAAAGAAACTTCACTGCAAACAGAACTATTGACTCATAAAGATATCAGTACTGCTTGCTCCGAAGGGCCTGTGTATATTTACTATGCTAAAAAGGAATGAAGGAAGGGAGGGAGGAAGGAAAGAAGGGAGGGAGGAAGGAAAGAAGGGAGGGAGGGAGGGAGAGAGAGGTCTTAAGAGAACAAAGTAAAACAGGATACTTCTTACTCTACGTTGCCAGCTTATTTAAACCCTATTAATTTTGCTAAACCTTATACTTTCTTTGAGATGTGTGAGGTGGGAAAGAGGACACTAAATCAGAAATTTTCAGTATAGTATTTGAATTAAAACTGTTGTGGTACGATTGTCATTGAAAGACTTTACTCAGAACCTCCTTCCCCACTATTCCGGATGATTTCCACCTAAGATTAATTCAGGAGGAACGAAGTACAAATATATAGAGTCATATTTTTTCCTGTAGTGCTTTTAACAGTTATGAGATCCTAAATTACTATAATTTCAAGTACCTGAAACAGATGATATTTCTTCATTCAAAACCAGTAGTTTACCAATAATAATTTGGAGCAGAGTATTTTGAATTTTTAAAATGTTTGCCTTACTGAGATTAGAAATTCATGTACTCAAATGGGTTATGAAAATTGTAATTAATGAGTAAACTGTTTATAAAATATAGCTAAATATTTTAACTACTAACCCAAATTATTATTTTATATTTCACAGTATTTATATTTTGAATATTTTATATTTTGTTTTGGGATTCAAATAATCATAGAAATTATTGTTTTAATTTTATGTTTTGGCTGGGTCAAGAATGAATTTTTAGGTTTTAAACTTGAACTATGATACAATTGGTTAAGTATATTTCTCATAATCTCTAAGAAGTATTCTATCTAAGTCACCAGAAATATAAATAAAACAGGAAAGAAAATCACTGTGGAAATGTTTGGACACTAGAAAGCTTTTTAAAAAATATTTAATTTAACTTACTTGCTGTAACTTTTGGTTTTTGAATTATTAAAATAAAATCATTTAAATAGATGAAGGCAAAATCATTAGTTTGTGAGAAACTTGGATCTCACAGTCCATCAGCAATAAATATGTCCAAGTATAATACCTCCAGTATTTTAAATAGTATTTTGTTGAACAATTTGTATTGATTTGCTTGAAAAGCTCATCATAAAATCTTTCTAACCACATTAACATCCTTCCTGGTATATTAAAAAAAAAAAAAGAAACCACTCTACTTTTGTGTCATTCATGAGAATGGAAACACAAGCCTCATGTGGGACGATTTGTATTTAAATATTATATTCCTATTTATAGAAAGATACCTCTCTTTATGCCTGTAGTGAATAATTGTGTTTTGAGTCCATTTTGACTTAGCTTAAACCATTATTATGTTTTGCCCTGAGTCCAGCAAGAGTGCAAATATCTAGAGAGCTGATTTTATTTTCACTTTCGTAAATATTTGCTGATGACTTATTAATTTTGGGTTATTTATCTCACTCTTAACTCTATTTCTAGAACAATGAAAATGTATTCACATACATACCAGTTTTCCCTTTTTACTATTAGGTCATATAAAGTTTTTATAAATCTGGCACTAATAATTTAGAGTTATCTAGACTTGAATATTCCAAGTTTCCAATTTTTGTATTTTTATTGTTATTCTATTACAGCTGTCCCAATTTTTCCTCCTTTGCCTTCTTCCATCCATCCCACCTCCCCTTTCCCACAGTCAATTCCCACACTGTTTTGTATGTCTGTGGGTCATTTAACATATGTTCTTTGTCTAGTCCCTTCCCCCTCCGCTCTGGTTACTTTCAGTCTGTTTCATGTTTCCATACCTGTTGTTCTACTTTGGTCATTAGTTTATTTTGTTCATTAGATTCCTCTTAAGTGAGATCAAATAGTGTTTGTCTTTCACCACTTGGCTTATTTCACTCAGCATACTGCTCTCCAGTTCCATCCATGCTGTCGCAAAATGTAGGCGTTCCTTCTTTCTTTCTGCTGCATAGTAAGTTTATATTTGGAACTCTACTTCTAAGTGTACAAACTTTAATTGATACTTTATAGAATTGCAGAAATGTATTTACTTTTTCAAATCTCAAACTTCCACTAGCCATAAAACTGTGTGCCTTATTTTAAATGCAGATTTTTTAACTTCTTGGGAAAGTGCTTTTGTTTTTCAACATCTTGTTTTTGAGAAAATTAAATATAAAAGTAGTGAATATAAGTACTCTTCTGTGTTTGTACCATAAATTAGAAAACTGATTTTTAGAAGACAAATCATACATATATGTGCTGTTACATCTATCCTTTTTTTATCCATTCACTATATAGCACACAGACAAAATTCTGTGTTTTATACTTCTCCCTTGATATCTTTTCTGGTGCTTTGTATAGAGTAGTAGTTTAATAACAATTGTTATGGTGAAGATGATGAAAAAGAAATGGACACATCAGAATGTCTCTGTCGGTCAAGTTAGCAAAGGATTTCATAGGAAATGTTGAGGAAAACCACCCATACCGCAGATTTTGTTCATTGATCATGCAGGGAGTGCCTTTGTGACCAAATGTCACTAAACTTTATTATAGAATCTGAAGGTAAAGAGATTTTAAAAACCAACTAAATTAATTTACTTTTGTTGCATGTTGTTTTTGATGGCAGGGGTTGGTAGAAAAGAAGAAATAATTTGCCTGGCTTAAATATTTAAAAAGAATTTTTGCATATTATAACTACTGTCAGATTTTCAGTATCTGCTGGCTAATTAAAGACACTATCTGTTTTAGTGACATACAGTATCATTTGGCTTTTGGCACCCATCTGCACTGAAGTAGCCAGAACTCACTGGGATGCCCATGGCTATTGACACCACAGCAGATACCTCACTTTGACATCTTTCTGATTCCCACTGATAGATCTGTTGCATTAAGCCTCCATGCCCGAGTATTGAAACACAGCCCATTAATTCCATGGAGCCTCTGTTCTTTATAATATACAAGCTTACATTCCCTTCAAAATCAATTAGTTTTACATCATAGAAATCTAGACTCAGAGTGTAATGGTCATCTCATTTACTTCCCTCCCAAACCCCAATAGAAAGCTTGAATTTTATTTGGCATAAAATCCCTGCTTCTTACTATGCATGTTATTCATGTAACTGTTGATAAAAGATCTCCCTAGAAACCCATGTCTATTATTTTAAAAAGTAATCCTGTTTTGAGATTAAAAAATTTGAATGCTCTTCTTTTTAACACCTTAATTTAACTGTTTATTAAAAGTGTAGTTTTGATTGTTACAGCATACCATAGAGTAGTGAGATTAAGAAGTCAGTAATATCATCAGAAATAATTTCTCAATCACATAGGACTTTCTATCTCTACATCACTCTGAATGTTGGAAACAACTTTTTGACCTCAAGTTGAGTTTTAGTTTCTTCCCATAGGACCAAGTTACACCTGTTACAATCTGTTCATAAGGTGCTTAAATTATTCCTTTTCTACGTGACAATACTTCTACAACATGAAAACTGCTTGTCCTTTTTAAGCATCTTATCTCTCCAAATTAGATAATCACAATTGATTTAACATATCCTTGTTATAAGTGCATCATATGAAGACCAGTCTCTTTTGCCCCCTTTTTTAACCACCTTAGAAATGTGGCATCCGAGATTATATGCAGCTTTCAGCTGTTGTCTACACAAGGAACAGTGGCTTGGCATTATCAATGTCCACGTCCACATAGGGTACTTTGATAATGTAGCCTAAAATTACGTAAACTTTTTCAGTTTCATGGAAATGTTCATGTATTGACATTATTGCTCATTAAAACACCTATGTTAAATTACTTTATATCTGAATTATGTATTTATTCAGCTGTTTGTATTTTAGCCAAAGGAATGATTTTATAGACTAAAATAGTCAACTGGTTTGATTCAACCAAATACTTAATAAGCCAGGAACTTGAATATGTTTTTATTTTATTTTTATTATAATTTTACATCAAATATTTACAGAGTTGCTCTATCTATAATGTCATTTGAGTCTCCAGATGTGATAAGTGAGATATTATTGAGAACTTATTGCTGTATACTATAATGATGTAAGCTAAGAGTGGAATAAAAAATAATTAAAAGAAATTCAGTGACTCTCTAGGCTTAAGAAATGTGTGATACAGGTTACAGGAAAATATATACATCAAGTAAGATATTTTTGAGCAAATATAAAGCAAATTAAAAATGGAAAAATGTACCATTGAATGGTGAAAGATGGAAACTAAGGTGTTATTGTGAATGGAATTATTGTTGAATAGTTTCTATTTGCATAATTTGAAAGAAATCTTAAGGATAGGATAAAATGAGGTATGATGAAATGGCGGAATAGTGATGTTTCTATAATTAGAGATAGACAAGCATCATTATTATGGTGGAATTTTCCATGAATTTCACCATATCATCTATTCATATTATCCACGAATTTTCTGACAATTCTACCACCTGACCTCTGGTTACTTCATACTTCTGATATCCTATGACCAGAAAGTAAAGAAAAACAACTTAAATCATGACTTTCTACACAAACAGTTGTGCTTGGGGATACCAAAGAAAACAGAAACATAAAGTCTAACCTCACAGGAACTGCCAAAAATGAAAGAAGGATAGTACAATATTGTATTAAACAAGTATTTGTTACACTACATGGAATTGATGAGCTCAAGTCAGGTTTGTGAGGGATCTATGTGTACTAATAATGTTGGATCAGTTGAGAGGTGGAATTAAGTTGTTTTGAAGGCAGAAAATAGGAGTGAGGCTGGTATTCTAGGGGAAAACTTAGTAAGCAGTGAGCATAGAAGCATAATGTAACAGGGAGAGTAAAGGAGATTGAGGCGCCTATCTCTTTTGGCTTCTCACTCTAGTTCAAAGCCATATCTACTTTTAAATGCTTGACTATCCCAGAAGTTGTGAGAGTCCCAAGCTACTGCTAGAGCAGTGGCTTTCAACTAGGACTAGGTCATAGTTCCAATTACATGCCAATTGCTAACCCATTTTATACTTTCATTTTTCTAATTGACATTAATATTTGGAGTCCTTACCCTTTAATCATCTTATGTATCATGTTAAATCAATCTTTAAAAAACTGCTCTGTTTAAGAATCCATGATGACAGTCAATAGCCCATGTTCATTCCATATAGCCTAATAGTAAAGTTCATCTATAATAATATTGCTAGTAATTACATACTGAAACTTTAACATGCACCAGGAAATGAGCCAAATATCTTCAGTGCATTATCTCATTGAGTCCTCATGAAGACCCTATGAAATTCCCCTTAACATTAGCACACAATATCAGTATGGCATTTCATTGTATGATGCCTATATCAGTTCATTAATTTCATTATTCAATAAATAAATATTAAATGTATATTATGTATTAGACTCTAGTTTAGAATAGTAGGTCACAGATGGGAACAGTTTTGTCCTAGAAGACATCTGGCAATATCTAGAGACATTTTTGTCACAGTTGAGAAGGGCAGCTACTGGTATCTATTGGGTCGAGGTAAAGGATGCTACTAAGCATCCTGCTATGCACAAAGAAGCTCACCATAACAAAGGATTATATGGTACCAAATGTCAATAATGCTGATTTTGAGGAACACTGATGTGAAGTAAAAAGATATAATGCCTAGCAAACCAGATACATCTCTGCCTTGGTAGAGCTTATGCCATTATTTTGGAAGGTGGGTATAAAATCATATAACTGACAAATTAAATGCATAGGTATTAAACATGGTAAATTGAAGGAATATATAACGTGTAATTAAAGAATAGAACTGGAGTGGTTAATTTAGATTCTGTTGGAAAGGAGTTTAAGAGAAGTCTCTTTGGAAAAGCAATATTTAAATTGAAGTCTAATGGAAAAATAAGAGTTCACAAGGCTAAACGTATGCAGAGGATCTGAAGAGAGAAGGGACATTACATATTCCAGGAGCAGGGGATAAGCCGGTGGGAATGGGCCAGCATGAACTCTGTGTGCGTGGGTGAGAGATGAGGCTGGTCTCCGATTGTCTTATGTATATAAGTCTTTTCTCTCTAATAAGATTACAGAGTCCCATGAGGTGGACATCACGAATACAATATTTATTTTCTATCCCATGGAGTGCTTTGAACAATATCAGGACATAATAGGTACACAATAACTTCTTGCTAACTTGATTGTGTATTTTTCCTAGAAATCCAATTTCTAGATTGTATTATGCCTGTTTCCACTTTGGGGGAATGGTAGTGCCTTTGACAATCTTTCCAATTAATGCAGGGATCGCTTCCAATCTCAGACCCAGCCGGAGCGCTGCCATTTGTCAGGCAGTCACCGTGTCTGCAGGCTGCCCGGGGCTGCACTGAGCTTTTTATATAACTGCTGTTAGTAAATCACTTGTTGTCAGCTGGCCTTATTTGGGAATTTCAATAAAAATCATAGTTTGTGTTATTCTTCCTGAAAAATTCTTACTAAGTACCATTTTCCTCTTTATCACATATTTGTAAATTGTATAAATAGTAGGGCAAATATGCAGTTACTTTGCTATATGAAGAATTCAGATGATTTGTATGACCCTGAATTGTCACAGTCCATTTAATACCAGGATTAAGATAACAGAAATACTCATAATGTATTTTAAAATAGAATAAAGAAAAGATACCTTTGGAATCTGAGATTTTCTTTAGAAAACATTTCAATTATTGTTAACATAAGAGGATGGGTTTTTAAAAGGCCCTTGTTAGGCACAGGGAAATGTCCATAAATAATACTTTTGATTCATTTCAAATACTCAATGAATTTATATTTTTTAATAAAAGTGAAGGTGTTCATTTAGGTCAGCAAAATTTAAAAAGTCACTCATACTTCTAAGAAATAATGATTAACACATACTTTTTAACATTTTAAGTTAAAGTTAAAGAATCATCTTGGGCTGAATTGGTGAAATTTTGATTAAGCTTTTCTTAGAGAAAAGATAAAGGACTTGTGTTTAAAACTTCACAAAAGGAAAAACCTATCCCTACTGTACAGGTAAAGAAAATGTCCTGTACCCACTGCCTTATATCCCATACATAATTGTCTCCAGTAATTTAAGTATGCTGAGTTTAATATGTGTTTGAGTACTTTATTCAATGTATCTTAGTGTATATAGTTGATACTCTAGGACTCCAGAAATGCTTATTGAATGATATATTAATAAATAACTATTGAAGGTCTAATTGCATGATATAGCTTGCAATAAAAACTGACAAACTATATTATATATATATGCATATGCATAGACACATATGTATATGTGTATATGTAGTATATATGTGTTTGTATAAATATGCATATTCATGTATATACGAGTATACACATATATGCATATGCATAAAAATAGACACAGACTTTTTCATATAATTTAAATATAATTTTGCTTTAAGCAATATTTAAATTTACAAGAGTTCAAAAATATTAGCACTTTGTTCTTTCTCCATTCTTGTGAGTCATGAATTGCCTGCTTTCTGGACTTCGCCTGATATTCTTCTAAGGCTGCAAAAATGGTGCAGACTTATCAAAAGGTCAGTTCAAGCTCATGTTCCTTTGGCCTCTTGCCACCCAGGGGATAAAGTTCCTGATGGAGGACTGTGTAATCACTTCAGAGAATACTGGTGTTTGAAGGAGGGAGAAGGAACAAAATATATGAAAAATTCATGGTCCTTCATTGGCATGTATACTGTGATTCGATTTTTATCAGACAGTAAATGAGAAGTACCTGAAGTCTTGTTTGTGTTAACAGAGCTCTTCTAAATGCTGGACAGCCCCTGTAAATAAATGCTCAGCAGGTCATGAAAATTCTTCCATGGCATACAACAGAAATCATCACATTAAGGCCTAAATATAGGCAGTGATTTTAATGACTGGCCACTATTAAGAAAAACATTTACATTCATAACAAAATACATGAAGAGAAGAGGCATTGTGTGATAAGTTTACCATATAGGGTCCAGTGGCAGGTGTGAGATTTACAGTTCATTAGGGATGCTGATTATATTCAGCATTAACTTTATATAGATAGATTAAAAAAAGAATATCAGTTTTTCTTTTAGGCTGGAATGGTGGGCTGGGATGGGAGTAGAAGACAGAAAACTGTACAAGAACAACAATTAAAATAAAATTAAAAAAAGAATATCAATTTTTGAAAAAACACATGATTTTTGAAAAGCACTTTGGGCTAATCTTTAAGCTAAGTGCTGAAGGTGAGGCTGAAGACTTTCCAATTTATAACAAAATTTAATGAGCATATTAATTGCAGTATAGAATTAGTGGCATACTTTAAATATGCAGCTTTCTCTAAATGACAGTCATCTTTAAGTCACATATGTGTGAATAAAAAGCAGGGTGTGATTTATAATATTAGAGTGGCAAAGCATCTCAGAGCTCAAAGTGACCTTAGAAATCACCTAAAACTGTCTGCCTCATTTTGCAGATGATGAAACTGACACCAGTGGAGTCAAATGATTTCTCAAATTTTCATGATAAATTTCTGAGTTTTATCATTTTCTACCAACCCATTTAGCTTCTTAGTATCACAGAGAAAAAACTTAAATATTATACTTTACTTGGAGAATTACAAATTAAGGTTTGTTGCATTGTTTCTTACTAATTTCTAACTAATGTCTGAGTTAAATCACTGCAAAATCCTAACAGCTTTATGCAAATACTTGATCTATTTCATACAGAAAGCTTGTTTTCAGAAGTAAAGAAAAATGTGCTAAAGGTTTCAACATACGTTTTGCAATGTGTAAAAGACAGGCATTTTTATTTAGCTGTTGATCTGTTGCTTTTAGCCATGAAGCAAAGAATGTGCTTTGGTTTGCTTTTCTCACAGCTTCATTCCTCATGTGTCTCAGAGTGACACAAATAGACAGGCTGACAACAGATTTATTACCTAAAGCTCAGCTGAAAAATTAAATGATACAGCTAAAAGTCATAGTCTGCCTGAGTACCTACATGCCAATATAGGACTGGACATTAAAAAATACAGAATAATAAAATGGTGAAATATTTGAAAGAAAAAATCTTGCAAATAAATCAGTAATTTGATCAGTCTTAACTGACTGACCAAACAGGAAAACAGTTCTTTGAAAATGTGTCCGTCTTCAAATTCTTTGCCTTTCTAAATAGAGGGAAGTGTAGTCCTTCCCAGTAATCTATTAAATTATCTCCCCACATTTTTACCAGTGATAGAATTCCTTAATAGAAGCTTTTCATATTTCCTCAGATTATCTGTTGAACATTACAGGAAACTAGTTTCAGTAGAGTGGTATGTTAAGGGATTCACTAAACTGAAGCCAGAGACCAGAAAAAAAAAATGTTTGATTTACATATTTTCATACTACACTGAATATATTGAGTATGTAATTTAAGGTAGCTAAAAATAATCATTTCTATGGTAAAAACAGCAAGAACACAAAAATTGTCTTATTGTCTTATAATAATTTTTGCAATGAAATTTACTCCACAGCATCCTTTTCAGCATTCTGTATTTAACACAAAGAGGGTCCTAAATTCCTCTTTATTAAAGGTATTAAATTATTGCATATCCTTCTCTTATATTGTTTCAAGAGGACTAGTTATTGATTCATGTGTTCTTTATTCATTTATTTCATTTCTACCATCATGGTATAATTATAAGGAAATAAAAATATCTTCAAATCTAGGAGATTTTGATGGGTGGTGCAACGTACCCAAAGGTAAAACTAATCTCATGTCTTATTGAATATGTGCCAATACTTTCTCCTCTGTACGAGTAAGTAAAAAATCATTCTGAAAGAGCTGAAGGGTTTATTATTCTAGTGTATTGCTACAGTGAGGGTGGAATAATATGAACAGAATAAAACTATTTTTGCTGTGAGTGCCACTTAAATATTAAGTATATATAATACCAGAAGTATATCTTAGAAGAAGCTACATCCTAAGTCATTTAACTGTTCTATTTTTCTATTTTTAGAGGAACATGAAGATAGAGGAGTGGCAGGGGCAAAATAGTTTTGGCAGTTCACTAATCTATCTAAATGTCTCAGATTTCCCTAATGTGTTTATTCAGAATTATCCTAACACAATATTTTTCTTTATGGTTGTCTGATCTGCTTATATGATGATCTCCCTGTTTTAGGGTAAAAGCAAAAGGAATACAATAGAGCTGTATTTTTTTTATTACTAGAACTCTTAGTGTAAATCTAATAACTTCAAACATAAAATACTACTGACCTTGCTCTATTTTTCATGTGATTTTTTAATATTATAATAATATCTTATAATTTCCACAATTGCATGAAAATCAAAATACAAGGTTAAAGTTTGCTCTCCAAATTGTGGCTTATTCTTTGTGACATGGAAGGTCATTTTTTACTGAATATTATAGTAATATTTACCATGACAAAATGCTTGGTTTCCTAGGATAGAAATGATCCAACCTGGTGCCAGTGGGAAAACTGTCTTTGTACTTTCAACTTTGTTCTTGGTTCCCCAATTACATAGAGAACAGTGGGAACGTTCGTAGAATCCAGATATCCTAATTTATTTCTTCTCCCTTACTCTTACAATATGTGACTCTCAGAGCATAAATCCTATAAATAAGTAATCAGTGTGACTATTCAATGTATGGTAATACCAGTAGGTCCACCTCTGTATGCATCTGTGTGTTTGTATGTCTGTGCATTGTAGCAAAGAGTTACTTTCTTCAGCAAACCCCAGGAATCATTATCTCTGATTATAACTGGAACAATATGATATAATGTGTTCACACCCATTGGCAGGTCAGTCTTAATATCTTCAAAATATAAAACAGGAGATCAGATGGAAGCTCATACACAATAGGTCTTAATATTTAACAATTGCAAATCATGCGAATAAACCATACATTAAAATACAAATATGTTTGAATCTCCTAGCTTGATAAAATACCTGGAGAATTGTTTGAATTTAGAATCTCTGGATTCCTTTGAATTCCTCATTTAACATGGCGCTGCACATAAAGCTGGTCCCTGATCCTTACCCACTCACCTTTTCGCCTCAGACTAGACTAGACATTAGGTAAGAAGAATCTTTGCTTACAGGTGTGGACCCCTAAAGACAATTGCCTGTTAGTTTAACAGTGGGCAAACCAATGGAGAGACCCAGTTGGGCTCTGAAATATCTCAAATCTATTTTGACAGCTAGTTCCAGGGTCTTGTGTACTTGGAACACAGTCTGGAGCCTTAACCTTTACAATGGCCCCAACAAACAGCATCAGTGAAACCTGAGATCATGTTAGAAATTCAGACTCTTCAGCTGCACCTCAGAATTAGTCAGAATCTTCATTTTAAAGGATTCCCCAGTGACCCCTGTCTGCACCAGTGTTTGAGACCCATTGGTCTAAAAGATGGCAGCATGTTCATCGCAGAAACCTGCTGGGCACTTTCCCTTGCTTGTCAGACTTTTTACCCTATGGTATCAGTGACTTCCAAGTTAGCCTGTAAGAAACTTAAAGACATGTCTTATTCACCGCTATAGCCAGCCCTGTTACTTTTTTGATAAAATTACAGACTAAAGACATGTTCTAATATGTAATTTAAACATCCTATCTCTTGCTGATAGAAAATAATGAATTTAATAAGAAGCCTCAATTTAGACAATCAAATGATTTTATATGGCTATAGAGATTTAAATATAAATTTGTTATTTGCTTTCTGTTTAAAGGCATATGTTCTGTTCTATACATGTAAATGCATACATTTGCTATATGAAGTGTGTGAGCAACTGTTGGTTGTAGCCCAAATGCTAGCTGTATAAATTTACAGGCTACAACAAAGTTCCTTATGTTAGTATCTAATCTGTTTCTAACATCAGATACTACAGTTTTATCATTTAGTGCTTTTATTTGGGGTTTACTTTTACCTCATCTTTCACTCTCTGCCCAAATTAATCAGGCACATATAGAAAAAAATCAATCTGATGATCATATTTGCCTCCTTAGTTGCCTTATATGTACTTTCTAAGTGGTACTACTTATTGGGGTCTTTAAATTGTCAATGATATTTTGTGTTAAATATTTAGAAATATATTTGTGATATATATCTTTTAAGATTTATATGATTGATGACACTATTATTTATGATGTATATTGATTTCTAAACCCAAAAGAATTAATATTAGAGGGCTAACAATATTTGACCTTAAAATTGTTATGGCCTATAATTAATAATGTAAAATATTTAGTATCTATAAATTATTTCTGTTCATTTTATATGTCAAGTATGAAGCCAAAAGTTGATTTAGAAAATTTTAATTTGCTACCAAATATCTATTTAAAATGTAATATTTATTTTAACTATACCTCAACTGAATTAAAATATTATCAAGTATCATAAAATATGTTTCATAATTACCTTTAACAGATCAATATAATTTTAACCTCATTAATCATTATTACATACCTATAGACTAGAATATTCAAAATAATTTAAAGTTAAGAAACTTAAAAGAATGTGGTTATCATAAGTTAAATATAATTAAGCAAGCCAATATTTATTTTATTTGTCATTTTTAATTACCCTTTACTTTATATATTAGGAGACATAGAAGCAAGAAATGAAAGATTATAGAGATAAAATAATAATGATGAAGCAAGTAATTAAAAATGTGGTAAAGAAAAATATGGTACAATAGATTTCCATTTTGTCTAAGAATGGTATATTTGTTGGAAATAATATAATTCAAGAGGAAATAAAAAAATCTGACTTTTCACATTCTTAGCAGGAAAAAGTATATGAATTTTGTTATTGATTAATAAGTAATATTTGGTGTGTTTTATTTTTGTTTTACTTATTAGAATAGGAAGACAGAGTAAGACATTTCAAAGCAGAGGAGATCAATATATCAATGGGAGAATATAAACCTGAAATGTGTTAATGACTGATACATGCATAGTTCTCTTGCTTTTTCAACTTCAATAGTCTAGAGTTTCTCAGTTTAACATTATAGTAAACTTACAGTTATAAAATACCGAGACTCATGAGCCATGAGCCTAAAACATGTGCCAAATATACACACACTGATTGGTGTCTTTAAATTGTCAACAACATTTTAATTTTTAAGTGTGTGTACATACACATACACTCAAAACTCAAACACCCCATTTAAAATATATATATATAAATTTAAACAGTCACTTCACCAAAGAAGATATGTGATAGCAAAGAAGCAAATGAATAGACCCTTCACATCTTTTGTCATTTGAGAAAGCAAATTAAAACCACAATGAAATATCAATACATATTTATTATAATATCTTAACTGAAAGAAGGCAAGTATATCAAGTAGTGCTGAAGATGTTGAAGAATTAGAATTTTCATAAACTATTGCTGGGAAAGAAAAATGATATAACTAATTTAATAAACCATGTGTCAGGTGTTAAAAATTAAATACAGTTCTATCATATTACCCAAGCTTTTCTCTCCTAGGTGACTACACAAGAGAAATGAAAGCATGTTCATGACAAGACTTGGATGTGAATACTGATAGCAATGTTACTTTTAATAGGCAAAAACTGGAAATAATCCAAATATATCAACAAATGAGTGGATAAAAAATCGTGCTATACCCATACAAAGAAAGGTAATGCAAAAGAGCGAGCTGGTAATACATGCAAAGACATGGATGAATCTCAATAGATTAAGTTGAGTGAAGTGTTCCTGACAAAAGAGCACATGTGGTATGATTCCATTTATAAAGTTCTAGAAAATGAAAATGAAATAATAATAACAGAAAAATCAGTGGTGCTAGGCATGGAGTTTATCCTATGTAATATTTATAGCACAAGAAATTTTAGAAAATACTGCAAAATTAAAATAAAGGAAATTTGGACACCAATGAGAGAACAACAAAACTCATGATGTAACTCAAAGCTCTATATTTACACAGACAAGATGAGATTAGATACAGGCATCATAGAGGACAGATGAGATAAAGCAGTTCAGGATGGATGATTGGAGCAGAAGTTATCAATAGTTACTGAAGGATGGATTAAACAGGTACAGAAAGGTTGAGGCTAGAATGGAATTCAGTATGGATTTTACTTTGGAACTAAAGAATTTCCAGGTCCTTACATGTTTAGAGCTGTTCTTTACCAATTTCTAAGGTGTGTGGTATAGATTTGATTAAAAAAACAATGACAGCAACTACAGAGACTGGAAATAAGCAGATCATTTAGGAGAGAGTTATTGAAGTATAGAAAGAGCTAATAAAATCTGTCTGTGCTTAAGGACAGAGCCTGTGGAAAATATGTGGATGGGTAAGGCACTCTCTTCTTCCCAGAATAAACACATATGAAATAGAAGTGTGATCCATTTATAAAGAGAGAGAATCTTAGCAAGCTCGGTAGGGTGGGGACAATAGGAATGAAAAAGGTGAGTTGCCTGCCTGGAAGATTTGGATCTAATAAGGAGGCTAGTAGAACTTTTGTGTGCAAAGAAATTCCTGTGGGGGAAAAAATGAACATTTTTTCATTTTTCTAAAAGGAGATTTAGGAGGGGAAAACATTTAAGAATTTGGTAAAATTTCAGACTTAATTTGGAAATCAAATAATTACATGAGATATAATTGATATGGTTTGGTAGATAGCAGACACAAAGACTTGATGTTTGTTATAATAAAAGCACAGGTATTATAAGATTCAGACTAATTAATACACTAAAAGATAATAAAAACAGGGGGAGAGACATAGAGAAAAGATACTCATTCATACACTGGAAATCATTATCTTGGATGATGATATGAATGAAACTGAGTGTGACAACCAGCATGTTTCTTCCCAACAACCAATATAAAAAAAGAAACACTGGGTTATGTGGTTCCTGTTGTCTGTTAGGACACTTGATTTTCAGGAGAGGCAAAATTCCCTGGGGCAGGGCAGTGTTCTTGATGGCTGATTTCATTAACAATTGGGCTGCCTATTCCTTTTAAGCAGAGCAATTATGCTGTATCCTACATGGAAAATTAGAAAAAAGTACCTCCTCCCTGGCAGGGTAAGTGCAGACTGTTGGTTGTTTGTAGGGTTTGGCAAGGGGATGGCAGTTTTGGAAAAAGGAAAGACTAGACACCCTCAGATTCCACACAGCCAACTCCAGACACATTTTCCATGACCTAGCAGTTCTGCATATACACTAAGGGCATTTGATCTACTAGTTTTGTGAAATTTTGATTTTATAATGCTAAAAGAACGTATTGAAGACACCAAAGATAAAAGATAGGTTAGGAAGTACCCAGATGTAGAAAATATTAAGAAACAGAATAAGCATGTTATAATTTTTAAGAGTAGAAATAGTATAAATATTTTAACCCCCAGTCTTTCCTTTTTAATTAGTTCTGCCTAGGGTTTTTTATTCTTGTTTTACTTTATTGATTTTTTTTTTTGAAGTTTGGTTTGGTGAAATCACTAACTTAATTATCAAATTAGCTAAGTCATCCCTTTATCTACAATCAGTGGTTGAACTATCTTTTCCTCTGGTTATTCCTCATTAGTTATTTTCTATTATGAGGACGAGAGGCCATTATGGTTTCTTTAAACTTTCAAATAAGAAGTATTTAGTGTATATTCCAATTCTAATTTGTTTTCCCTGATGGAAGCTCATTAGCTTATTTTGATAATGCAAATTGAAAGGCTACCTACTCTTCCCTTGACCCCTCTACAGTACAAGTTCTTTTAAATGCCATAGAAAAATTACAAAGAAAGGAATGTGTTTTCTTTATAAATAGATAAAAGAAAAAAGAAATAGATAAAAGAAGAGGAATGACAGGCTTTTGCTTATTTTGTGAAACTCTGGAGGTATTTTTAATATCTCTTGAAGCTCTTAGTGTTTTTAAATATATCTAACCTTATCTTTAAGAGTTTGTATTTCTTATCATCTCTTATGACAATAACAGTAATTTAATATAAAATAAAATATACAATAAAATAAATTAGTGTCTGCTATAAACTGAAAATTGTATTATGCTAAGTGAAATAAACCAGGTGGTGAAAGACAAATACCCTATTACCTCACTTATAAATGGAACATAATCAACAAAGTAAACAAGTGAGCACAATAGAAGCAAAGACCTGGAAATAAAGAGCAAACTGATAGTGACCAGAGGGGAGGAGGGAAAGAGATCATGAGGGAAGGAAGGTGAAGGGACAAGCCAAGGAACATGAATAGAGGACTCATGGGCATGGACAAGGGGGGGTGACTGTGGAGGAGGTGGGGCAGGGGAGAGCTATGAGAGGAAAAAGGCAGAACAAGTGTAACTGAACAACAATTAAAAAAAAAAACTACATGGGATGCAACTAAAAAAACTGTAAATGGCATTATATAATAAAGATTTTTTGGAAAAAGTTGAAAGAAAGAAAGAAGAAAGAAAGAAAGAAAGAAAGAAAGAAAGAAAGAAAGAGAGAGAGAAAGAAGGAAACTACCTAGAAAAAAAATAACTGAATTATATTCCCCCATGCCCACATTTTTATGATGGGTCCCTAACTACTACTGCGACTATATTTGGAGATAGAGCCTTTAGAAAGGTAACTAAGATTAAAAAATTAAGTCATAAGTGTGGAACCCTAAGATAGGACTTGTCGCCTTAAAAGAAGAGGAAGAGACAGAAGTACAGACACAATGGAAGATCTCATCAGGACACAGGGATGGAGATATATCTGCAAGCCCTGGAGATCAGTTTCATGGGAACTCAAACCTGTTGACACCTTGATCTTGCATTCCTATCTTCAAGAATTGTGAGAAAATTAGTATTTGTTGTTTAAGCTACCCAGTCTGTGATATTTTGTTACGACAGTCCTAGCAGACTAATACAGTGCATATATTTTTCTATATTCAATATAAATATCCTGATAAGCACTGAAATTATTCATGCATTTATCTATTTTTTACATTTAATTAAATATTTATTGAATACCTATTATGCTCCAGGCTCTTGCTAGGTCCTGAGAGTCCAAAAATGACTAAATAAAAATATTCTGTCCCTTCCCTTAATCTTATCTCTTAGAATGTAAGATCCTGAAGTGTAGTGTTTTGTTTTTTGATGACTGTGGTATTCTCAAAGTTTAGTATCAGATCATAATAATCTACCGTTCTCCCCTAAATGTTAAAATAATGACTAATATTTATTGTTTCAAGTGATGATTCTTTAATTTTATAAAATGTGAATAATTTATATTTATTAACAGTTATATCCTTTAACATTAGATTTATTAACACCTTTTTATCATTTTGTATTAATGTCACTTTAATTAATAGGGAAATTTTAGAAACTTTGCATGTGTATGTCATTTGCTTTGCCGTTTTTGATTGGGAAGACTGTTAGCAAAGATATAATAGGAAGATAAAGAGTTTTCTTGGGTTAGGGATTCTAGTCCTGTTCTTGATTCTAATTCTTTCCTTTTCTTTTTTTCTATCTTTATTTTCATATCTGTTTTTATTCCTATGTCTGTTATAGAAAAATCACAAACTACCATGAAGTAAACCATAATAACAATAAACACTTCCATCATTCATTGTCTTTTGTAGTACTTTCTGTGTTTTAAAGTTTGTAGCATGTTATATTTTTGGAAAATATGTGTCTTAAAAATTTTAAGAGCAAAAACGATATTGCTTATCTCTTCAAAACAAAGAAACATTTTGCTTTTTTACTTAAATTTTTCCTGACATAACTTTACCTGCTGTCTGAACTATTAGAAGAATCTCCTAATTGGTCAACTTCGTACTTCAACTATGACAAAGTTACCATCTTAGATACAATGTTGATTGTGTTAATACTCTCCTCAAGGAAAAAAACCCCACAAAATTCATAATAAATAAGGTACTTCCAGAACCTACAAAATACAGTTTAATTAATTGCCATAATACTTATGGTCCTTCATTTCATCTTTTGGCTCTAATCTCCCATACAATGACCTCCATGCACTTTAGAGACCAAAGTAGAAGGATGTCATACTTCATGTTCAAATATTTTCTCCTTCTTATGCTGGACCTAACTTTTGAAGTTTATTCCTACTCCATTTATGCTTATTGAGGTAGTACTTATTTTTAAAATTTGTGGTCTCATAGCACTCTCCTTCTAAAAGGTTTATCCTATAATTATAGTGAAAATAAATAGAACCCCGCATTTGAGCCAATTCATCCTGGTTTATAACTCTGTTATATCCATATTGCATTGTAAACTGTGGTCTCTTTGGTGAACTTCAATTTCTCAAATATATTCCTTGTTTTTGTGGAATGATAGTAGGAAATAGATTACATATGTTTGGTAAATTGATGTCAAGTCATTAAATAATTTGTATTTTAAAGAATAATGTTTCACATAAAATAATTGGGGTATAGTTTAACATAAAATATAAGGTTAAATTTCAGGTACATTTAATAATATGTTAGAAGCATACAGTTTTCCTCCTATTTAGTGATTGAAATTCCGAATTATTAATATTTATAGATAAAACACTTTCATTAGTAGATCAGTGCATTCTTTTGTTTTTTATATATATTGTAAGTTTAAAGAAACATATTTATATTAGAACTGTTTTATGTTTATTATAAGTGTGGTATCTACCTAAAGTATTATTAATGAACAGTGATTATGACATCTTGCATGGGTCTGTATTGGGTTATAGGATCACATTGGTATAGCCAGGGTGAGCTGTAAAATCTAGAGTATATGTTCAAAAATCTTTTAGCTCACTTTAAAAAAATAAAGAAATAAAAATTTCATAAACAAAGCAAGCAATATTATTAAGGTCTTTCTGACTACATTGTAAGCTGGTGATAAGAAACACTAATTAAAATTGATAGAGCTCTACTTATAGCCACATATACCACTTTATTGTCTAAGTTTCTGACTGCAGGTATGAGGCAGACAGCTCCACTTATTTACTCTGCACATCACATGAACAATATTACAACTAGATTATGTCTGTCAAAAATGAAAGCTATATATTTTTCTCCTTATAATTCATTTATTATTTTTTAGATCCATAATCCTCTAGGGAGTATCATAAATCCACAGAATATTCCCAAATGCTAGATATAGCATTTGTATATGTGATAGAACTGACAGATGTATAAAATCACATGCAGTTAAATAACCTCATAATGACTGTGCAGCTGAGAATCCTGAAAAATACCAGTTATTCTAGCTGAGGGAGATGTACAATATAACCAAATATTCCAATTCCAATTCAGTCCCCTATTTTAATTGCATGTATACTAAACTTTTATCAACAGTAAAATAAATAACTTGTTTTTGAATATTTGCAAAATAATACAGAAACAATAAATAAAAATAATTGTTTCTATTGTGCTGCTTTAGTGATTAAACTGTATAATTCTTGATATAGTACAGTGATCCCTTGTGTATATGGCAGTAGGTAAATATCAACATGGCTGCCCACTTTCCCTAATGGTCTAAAAGGCAGGGAGATTGAAGTGCGGGTTACATAAGAAGTATGTGGGTAGTTGCAAATTATTGGGAATGTTCTATTTTGGGGGTTGCTGGTGTATTCCTCCTGTTTATTACATAATACTTTATAACTCATGGGACCATGTACATAATTTTTCATAGCTCAAATACTACATTTAAAACTTACATAAGAGGAAAATTACAGAGAGACAGTGATTTCTTTGCTCCTATACCATGCAATAGTCACTGACAAAGTGTGTGCTCTGCTGAGGATCTAAGAGGCTTTGGATGGCTGCCTCCACCCAATCATTTGTATTTGCATGTTGCTTGTTTACTGATTCAAGAAAAAAAGTTAAAGATCAACTGTAGACAGAGTTGACACATAATTCCTCACAGATCAGACTTCATGATCTCACCTTGCCTACTTATCTAATGTAAAATTTAGTAGCTTAGAACAACAGCAATTTTATTTAATCTCATGATTTTGAGGATCAAGAATTCGGGCAGGTCACTATTGGGGAATTACAGTTTCTATGGCATCCATGAAAGCCACTACTTCTCTTCAGCTAGCAGAACTGCTAGTAGAGTGCAAGATAATTTCATTCAAAACTTCCGTGTCTGGTGGATTTGGTCTCTATTCCATGAGGGCCTCAGGGTAACCAGTCTCATGTGAAGACTCAGTCTCCCAAGGGCAAGGAAGCTGCGTGGCTTTGCTCCCCTCAGAAGTCCATAGCTGTGTTCTATTAGGAGAAGAGGTCCTGCGTTTATGCAGAAACTAAGGATAAGGGCATAGACTCACATCTTGATAGGAGGAGTGTCGAAGAATTGATAGCCATGTTTTAAACAACCACACTCATACACATATATCATTCTATCTTGTGTCATTGTTTTATGAATTCCACATATCCACCTACTTTTTTCAGTCAATTTTCCTATTGGCCTCTGCATAGCAGGTGCTCATCTGATAATTTCCACCAGGGTTCATAGTGAAGTTTAGGATAGAGTTGCCCTGTACTTACATTTATTCATTTTTTACATATTATAAAACTAATCAACCCTCCTTCACTTATATAAATTGGTCTGTTGTACAACATCAGGTACACATATTTGAATACTTGAAAAATATATATGTCTATATATACCCTGTCTGTGATCTGGTATAGTTGCTGCTGGGGAAAAAAAAAAAGAGTCCTGCTTAAGCTTATTTGTGCTTTGGGTAGCATGCGGTTGTGTTATAGAACAGACCCAGGGTAGGGGAATGATATACTATTACCAACCCACCCTTGTGCTCCAGGGGTCCCCCACCCTGTACTAGGTTCCCCTTACCCACCACCAGGGAAAGCTATCTCTCAATGCCAGAGATTGGTGAAAAGGAAAGGGATTATTTATTTAAAGAGTCATACAAACTTAAGAGTAATGACTTAATGTCTTCATTGAGATCCCAAAGTCCTTTAGAATACCCACAAATACACAGTCCTTCCTTCCCCTTCTGCGAAGTCCAGGATACTGTATCTCAGAAAAAGAAATAGAAGTCTGTGGTTCTTCTCTGCTCAAGCTGCATGGTCCCCAAAAGACCCCACATGGCTGCTGCACCTGGGTTTAAATCCCAGTGCCAATCTTCCTCTGCTGCACCTTTTCCAACTCTTCCCACATTGGCCACAGCTGCCAGCATTCCGTATTTTTCCAGCTTTACTAGGCTGCCATAGTAAGTCAGGCAGGTGTGGCCCTGTGGTGTGGAGCCAATCATCTGCAAGCTTTAATGCAGGCTCTGTAACCAGGGGGAGTTACCTCCCAGTTACATCATGGGTTGAAGTCACTCCCATCCACCTGGATCAAAGCATGGCCACAGCTATTTAACATATTCATGAAACCAGTTAAAGGTTATAGATATGTTAAATGACCATTCTAGAGGTTATCTACAAAACTGTTGCTATTCAACGCAACTCTTAATGGCCCTGCTCCATGTGTTCCACCCCCTCAGCTCAGACTTGTGGGGGTGAGAACATCCTATATATATATATTTTTTAAATATTTTCTGGGCACCTTGAGTTCTGGGCCCCATTAAAAATCCCTATTTGGGCACCCCCCTTGGCTGCACCCTGTTACAGTTGTACCACTGAAACTTAATATTTATTTTAAGTAAAATGTATTTGTAAATCTTAATTATCATACTGGAGTTGTTCATTGCTACTAGATTTGTCATTGTCCCTGGGCCTTTACAGTGGCAGCACACACACAGAGACATGTATATACATCTTCATATTGATATCTGCCAACTCAAATTTTGGACTATAGAGATTTTACTTACTGGCACTCGTCTTATGCCTCTTTCTCTGATGACAAAAATGTGATCAGTGTTCATTCAAGTCAATGAAATTAAGGAGGGAGGAGACTAAATACTTTGGTCATGGAGTTTGTCTTCCAATTCCGAAAAGCTAAATGTTATTTGGAAAATTTATAGGATTAGCATTAAGAAAAGTGAAAATTCAGGACTCCTCCACTTATCCTACCTTTTTCTCCATCCTGCTCTGGCTAATATCATTTTAATAAGGTCAGAGCTCAACTACATAGAGATGAAAATCATGTATGTACACAAAATATAAAATAAAATATCTAAAATCCATTCATATTATGAGAATTATCAGTTTATCAACACAAGGACAAATGACTTATCATACTCATTCTGTTTTCAAGGAGGGTGAAGGATCATAATCTGAGGATTCTGAAGATACAGTAATTCTTGATCCTCAGTTTCTGTGGTGTTTTGCTGCCCAATTATATACAAAATCTAGCTATGAAGGCCTGCCAGTGTATCCAGCTATTTGGTGTCTCTGAGCCACACTGGAAGAAGAAGAGTTGTCTTGGGCCACACATTAAATATGCAAACACTAATGAAGACTGATGAGCATTAAAAAGGTTTTAAGTAAATTTACAGTTTTGTCTTGGGCCACATTAATAGCCATCCGGAGCTGCATGTATCCTGAGAGCCTTGGGTCAGACACCCCTGGGCCTAGACAATAAAGAAAGTGAGCTCACTGAAATAAGAGATAAGGAGTTATATGGTTGAAAATAAACATTAAGTAATAAGACATAAGCACTGCAAGAATCAAAGTTTTTTGAAATCTGTTTCTATTCATATTCAACAAAACTTGTATGACCCAGAATGCCTATCTCTCATGCTAATGCAGTCTTACATTATATGCAGTTATATGCAGTGTAGCAAAAACATTCCATTCACAATTAAATAAAGTGTTTTCTCAACACCTTCTGTATTTACTTTGTAAGAACTGTTCTACTAGCCAGTACTGCCCTGAATAATTTATGCAGGATTTTTAAATTTGTAATGAGTCAACTCACTTTTAATAAAGATTAAGTCCTAGAAGATTTACTTGTGAAAAGTATACTTCATTTTTTTAGTATTTTTATTGTATATGCTGTCCCAAATTTCCCCCCTTTGCCTTTCTCTCCCCCACCCACTCCCCGTTCCCATAGCTAACCCCCACACTGTTGTTCCTGTCCATGGGTCAAGCATATACATTCTTTGTCTAATCCCTTCACCTTAAATGAGTCAATACCACACTCCCTAGACTTCATAATGACCTCATGTTGGGTGTTTCTTCTTTTGTGTTTTAAATGTACATTATAGAACATATTTCTTAGTCCTGGGTCTTTCTATTTAAACACATAGAGTTTTTTGTCTTTTCAGAACCATTTTGTTTGCAAGAAACTGAGGCACACTTATGTTGTTTCCCATAAATAGTATTACTGAAGAGAAATCCAAGGGATCTAGGGAGTAGTACAAATATGTTCGTGGAAGGAGAGAACCAAGTCACTTCTGAGAAACCTTACTATGTATATCTTCCCTTTTCTAGTCTATTTTCCATTTTTTTAGTTTGACTTCAACTAGTGTCCTGTAAAATATTTTAGTTTCCGCTCTCACTGATCACCTTCTCTAAGTTATCCAAGCATCCATGTCTGAGAGAACCTGGCTCATTCTTTTCAAAGCAGGGAACTCATCATATATTAAGTATAGTAGAGGATAAAGTGATTGATTGGAAAATTAATTTTGCAATTATAAATATTAATAGGGACACTTAACATGCATTTCCTTGAAGGAGAGTATCTTATCCTTTTCTCAAGGTAAAAGTCATGGGGGTGTGGGGAGTCAGACAACTCTAAATAGATCTAATACAGATCAATTTGTATGGCAATTATGTGATATAGTTCCATAACTTTTTCTTTTTTACTTTAAATAAAGGTAAAGGTTATCTCAATGGCATCTTTTTTTCTTGCAAAACAAAATAACTCAATTTTACATAAATTGAAAATGTGTCTTAAGTATGTTATATCATCTTTTAGGACAATTTATTTTTCTAATTTTTTAAAAGTACTTAAGGCCAATATAAAGGTCTAAGGTATCCAAGATAATAGCATTATTGTACAGCGAAAAATCATCAAAGATCTTGTTTTTATCTTTTGTTTCTTCAGAGTGAAGTGCTTGAAATATTATACATGTTCTATTTTTATTCATTCAAAAACTGTCCTGAGTACCTGCTAAACAGTGAGTTCTGTATGAAGAAATGGGTTCTTAATAGTGAGTAGAGAAAACTAAACTTCAATAAAGAAATATATGAGGCCATAATGATACAATAAAAACATAGTTTTTGTGCCCTTAGTATGCTCAGACAGTGTTCTAGTGCTTTATATACTATTGATTGATGGATGTTTTTTATTATAACTCTAAGCATCAGGTACTGTTATTATTGTCCCATATTGGAGATGAAGAATTTGTGGCACAGAAAGATGAAAAATCTTGCTCAAGTTTACATCAGTAAATGATGAGTACTAGTGTTCTAAACCTGGAGCTGACTACTTTTAGTAAATAGATGTGTTGCATAAATATTACAAGGGACACTGTAATAAATTTTAATTAAAAATCAATAATGTAGCAAAAACTTATTTTTATATTTTCATTTTTTATGATGATTCCTTAATTTGTTTGTATGTACAAGGAATCAGCTTCTGATTGTAAACTCTGGGGCCTTCACCCTAAGTCCCCTTAAATTCCATGTGTTGAGACATTTTGGTAGACCTTGTTCCAAGAATGCCATGCCTGCTGTGAGGTAGGCTTGTTACATATTTGTGAACAGCCTGAGAAATCTAGTATCTGATCCACAGTCCTCACACCAAAAGCCTAAGAAAAAGAAGCTAATTGAAGTCTAATTTAATTCTGAAAAATTTATTCTAGAATTATATAGGCTTTTCCCCTCATTTTTTATCTTTGATTATTTATAGTGAATCCTTTCTTGTTATGTAATATGCTCATTGTGGCATAAAACTGAGAAAAAGTGTCCATGAAATATGTATACTAACTGTGCATATGGCTTCAATTTTTCTCTTAATAAACATTGCTTAAAACTATATTCAGATAAGTAAATTCCTTTTATAGATTGCCACTTTACTTTTCTTAGTAAATCTAATAATATGATTAGAATTGCTTAGATAATCTTCCATCTCAAGGTTTTATTCATTTCTGATTCATTGTATCTATTATTAAACCCAGCTGTTGATGTTTTTGAACAAGCTGATTTCTGAATTAACTCTACATTGTGTTCTATAATAACCCCACTTCAGTATTATCATGGGTTGCTCCCAATTTACTTTTAGATAATTAAAGCCTCTCTTTATTTCTATCCAAGTTGCCTGTTTTATTTCCCTGAACACAAGGATGTGATTTCATTCATGTTGCTCTAGGGGTCTAAAGTTGATAATCATTTTTCTACATCTGCCCTCATCAGTATCTGCATGCAATATATGTTGCTGTATCCCCATCCTTTGGCTTCCCTCATTAACATTCACGTTCCCACTGATAGGTTGTACTTTTCTGCCACAAGCCATTCCCTGTTGTTTTCCTATAATGTCAGTACCTTTGCATCAGAATTGTCCTAATTTCCCTAGCATATTGGATGTTTTCCCCATATTGATTTATATGATCATTATTTACATATGAATGCATCTGCTTTAGAATGGATGACATTTATTACTGAAATATGAAAAATCTATACGTTTCTCAACGTATGAATAAGCAATTCACAAATTGATTTATTCTGGGAAAGCATAAAATCCAGGTCATCACAAAAAAACATGCTTATTTCTCTTTTATTTTCATGATGAAAACTTGAAACCTATTAAAATGTATATTTTATTTGTTGGATCAGAAGAAAGAAAAAGTGGTTTATGTAATTTTTAAAGCCAATATGTTATAGTGCATATTCATTTATAGAATGACAAAACTATAATTATGTATACACATATTGGGATATATACTTATATGAGTGCAGATATATTTTATATTCTATATAAATTAGAAGTTTCCTTTATATTTTATATACTTTATATTAGAATTGAATTGCTATAAGATTTCTTACTAAATATTTACCACTAAAATAGTGAATTAAATAAAATTTTCAAAGAATTTGTGGAAGTGCTAGTTCTCTGGGTATGATTTGTAACTGATGTGTCTGATGAAGTTTCTTAGATTTTATACATTTCTTTCTATAGAGTAGCATTATTCCCTTGGTTCACCAAAATGCAAATTTCTTATGAAGACTATGTCATTATATGGTTCTATTGTAAAATAGGCATTGAAAAAATATAGTTAATATAGTCAGGGAATTTCTTATTATGTACCTATATATCTTTTTTACCTAGTTGTTTTTCCTTTACCTGAAGAATAACATCTACATTTGAAAAGTTTACATTGCCAGGAAACAGAAGGCACATTTTGAGATTTTACAGATGAATTTAATGTTATGTAGATATATAAAAAAATTTCAGCATTATATGATGGAGACACCCAAGCCTCTATACTTTCCCACAATTTTTATCAAGCAAAATCACAGCCTCCCGTAGCTTAGCATTTTTTTAAAAGTTTAGCAGTATGATTTGCTTTTTAAAAAATAAGATTTTCTTTGTTCATATTTTTATCTTTGTAAAAGCATGCATTTGAATAAGAGTTAAAATATCAGTAATCCAGAGATTTTTCTTATTTGCCAATACTGCCACCACCCCCACCGTAGGATACATCATAAGAATCATCATAACCAGCCCTGGCTGGTGTGGTTCAGTGGATTGAGTGCTGACCTGTGAATCAAAGGGTTACTGGCTCAATTCCCAGTCAGGGCACCTGCCTGGGTTATGGGCCACATCCCCAACAGAGGACATGTAAGAGGCAACCACACATTGATGACTCTCTCCCTCACTTTCTCCCTCCTTTCCCCTTCTTCTAAAAAAAGAAAAAGAAAAAGAAAAAGAAAAGAATCACCATAACCAGAAGTGAAAGACTTTGGGGAAAACTTTCCTATTTTACAAAAAAAAAAAAAAAAGAACTCGGATATATACTGTCCTAGTACTTTAGGATTGCTGTCACTCTCTGGAAATGGGATGAAGTAGTTATAGTTGTTTTCTTGCTTTAGAGTTCTGGGTAGTTGATTCTTAGCATGAACAGAGTTGTACACTGATATTTGATGTCTAGAGATCCTTCTGTACAGAACCCAAGGTATCATATATTTCCTATACCAGCTATTTTCAACCGTTTTCATCTCATGGCACAGATAAACTATTACTAAAATACTGCAATACACCAAAAATTCATTCTATTTTTTTACCTGTCTGACAATACATAGCTATAATTTTGATTAATTCACATGAGATAGCTATTGTTATTTGACAATCTAAGGGGAAAGAGGTCAGTGCCCTTGACTAAATAGTCACTTATTGCATGTTTTAAAAATTCTTGCAGCACACCAGTGTGCCATAGCACACAGGTTGAAAATTGCTGTCCTATACTATAATCACATCAAATCTCTTTGGTATATAGGAAGGATATAGTTACAAATATAAATAAAGTTACTTTTAAAGCCATCACAAAAATAGGTCATGTGAAAGTACAATCTTTAATGTTTGTCTTAATGTTATTGAGGACATAGAAATGACAGTGAACTTGGTATTTGAGGAGAAGATTGAATAGATAAGGCTAGCCTAAAATATACACAGGTTGCATGTAGGATAATGAAATAAATAAATAAATGAATAAAATAAGGTTGAATGGGATGGTTTAAGTTATGGGGATTCTATTTTATTTGCTTTTTTGTTGCTTTGTTTTATACTATAGCTTTTTATAACCTTTGGACTCTAGCCTTTTCCCTAATGCAATTATAAATTTTCATGTAAAAAAAATTCTCAATATATATTTACTCACTTTAATTTCTTAGAGTCAATGAGAACTAGAAAATTAGTCATAACTTCTGTTCATATTCTTTAGTAAAAATTTAGTTCCCCATATCACTGAGGCCTTTAAAAAGGTATTTATAACATTTTCAAACAGTTAATATTTTTCAACCCAACTTTGGCTTTCCAGTTTACGATTTCACCAATGTCTCCAGCTCTCACTATTGAAGACTGAGAATTAAGTGGAGGGGTCAAAGCTACTTTAAATGGCAATCGATGTATTCATGTGTTCCTAAACAGGACTTTTAGTTTAAATTTTAAACAAAAAGTTGTTTTTGGCAATTTCTCTTGGCATATAATCATGTTAAAATGTTACCTATCCTTTTCTGTAAATGTTAGCAAAGAAAAATCAACTTTGAACCAGTGACACCATATTACACTTTTTGTTTGTGTGTTTCATTGCTTTATATACAAGGTTTTTCTTATAGTTTATTTCTCTCTAAGAGGCAGTATTTTGTTAATATGGCTGTGTACAATTTTCTGACAAGTGCTGAATGTACGCTAACAAAAAATGGTCCTTATTTATGATGTGTCAAATTACTGTTCTGAGAGTAGACCTTTTAGGTTGCATTCAGCCTTTAATTTGACTGAATTTAAATGGCATAAAATGCCTTTTAGTTGGGCCTTGGCTGGCATATTATATATCTCATTTCAATGAAAAACATTCACATGCAAATACGGTTTGTTTGGAGTGAGGACAAATGCGACTATCATGACTGATGACGGCTTTTGATCACAGTTCTACAAACTGAAACCTTGAAAAAGAAGGGGCTATTTGGACTGGCATCTGCAATCCCATGAATTATTTAATTCACATTATTCATAAATCTCTTTGAAGAAGAGGTTTTATGAGGTTTTAAGGAGGAGTAGTCAATAGTTGTGTTGCCAGATTAAATGTGTGCGGTTTGCCTGCATACAAACACTTTCCTTAAATGTTGTGTTTTGTTGCCTGTAAAGTGTGTTACCTGAGTACTCTGGCAAGTTGATCTCTCTTTAGAAAAAGGAATCAATGCCCATTCCTTCCTCACTTCTTCTACCATTGGATCTATTGGAGGGAAAAATGACTGAGCATAATGTAGAACATTTCACATATGTTAGGTACAGAAATAGTTAGAGCATCAATAGAACACACATTTTTTAAAACCCAGCTCCATAAGCTATAAGCTGTCCTTCCTGCCACACTGTGATCTTCCTCTCCTCCAAAACTTTGCATCAGTGCAGCTGCCTGGAGACGCGCCTCTCCTCGCTTGGTCTAGATTTCCAAACCAGTTTCTTTAGCTGGAGAATTGATTGACATAGCCTAATTTTACATTTATGTTTTTCTAAATTACTTGTTTAAATATTTGTTTCCTTTTCTAGACAATAAGGTCTCTGAGGACACGATTGTTGTGTTAATTATACTCTTTGTTCCAGAGCAACATCATTCCTGAACGTTCAATAAACGGCTGTTTTCTTGACTTGAATTATCCTCACACTATGTCTTCTAAATTGAAGAATGGCTATATCTTCTGTTATTTACAGCATATGTAAAGAACTATGACTTTAAAATTATTTCCATATGTGAAACATTAAGAGAAATTTAATATTGGCTACACTTTAGGAAAAACACTCTGGTTAGGGCATCTTCCATTGGCTTTCAGCTAGCACAGGAGAGTCGCTCAAGTTCAGGCCTCGTTTTGGGAGAGTGAGTAGAAATGCTCACTTGTAGTTCCCTCATTTGAATTTTTAAGTAGTGCTTTTGTTGTTTTAAAATTAATGAACAGTTATAGTTTATGCTGCTGAATAGCTATCTTTAGAGTGCATAGTATTTGATAATCAATGCTAGGAAGGAGGTTAAACTAGATAACCTTTAAGGGGAACTTCTAACTGAGATTCTTTAATTCTCTGAAATCATCCCAGGTGGGATTTCAGGCTAAACAGCAGTTTCAAGGGCAAACAGTCTGAATAAATTTACATACAGTTTGACTATTAAAAAATCCTGAGAACAGATTTTATTTTGTTTTCTCTCTACAATATATTTCCTGTAAACTGTTGGGGCTTCTCAACATGCTTATTAATACATACATATAAAATGGCTTGTGAAATTATGAGAAACAGCATCATAATGACACAGATATTATCTTTCATGGTTAGATGGAATATTATTCCATAGATAAGAGAAACCAGTTTATGTGTACTGAAAGTCAGGATGTAGGATGTGAGGGAAAATCTCTGTGCTGGGAGTTGGGAGATTTGGAAACTTCTTGATTCCTATTCTGAGTAGCTGGTTACCATCAAGAAAATCTTGTGTTGTCCCTCAGGCCTCAACTTCCACACATACAGTTTAGAATTAACAGTGTCTGACCTCAGAGTTTCTTTCGGAATTCTATGCAGTGACAGATATGGAATCCCTTTAAAAAGTATTAAGTCACTTTTTTAATTGTGAAATTTGCAAAATTTCAGTCAAAACATTGTCTATGAAGAATACTTTCTTGCTTTAAAAATTCATTTTCAATTGAATGAAGCAAAGTTATTGGTTGTAGGTTTCTTTTTTTTCAAATGTATAATCTAGCCAAGGTTGGTATGTGTATGAATATATCTGTTATTCAAAATAAGCACACAAAATATAGAACTAAAATTATTATTATTTTCTCATTGTGATTATGTCTATCAGAGACATTGGACTTCAAATCTAATATACTAGTTTCAAAAAGGTCAACAACAAAAATAACATTATTTAATATTAGGTATTTTATTAAAATGTGAACTATTTCATATAATTATGATCATCTTACAAATATATATTTAAAACATTATGCCAACAGTATTTGATGCGTAAAATGCACATAATACTTACAGTTGAGCATCATCTCACAAGCCAAAACTAGCAGTTAACTTACCTGTCGCACAGTGTGAACTGGTCTTCCGCCTGCTCTCTGCAGCAGTCCAAGGTTCTGGGGAAATGAGTATGCAGAATATATTTCTATGTAATTTATCCTGGCCAAAAAATATTTTGTCCCTTTTTTTAGTGAAAAAGCTCATTCCAAATGGAGATGTTTTGGCTGTTACTTCAAACTGCCTGAATTCAGTATAAATATAAAATAATGATACTGAGTTTCTTAAATGGATCTTGATATCCAGTTTATTATTTGTGTTCATACCCTTTTTCATTTCGCCTTTCACCTAGTGTATTTGCACTGTTCTAGAGATAAGAGACAGTTCATGACATTTGAAGATATTTTTAACCTGATTTGTTTCCATTTGCAAAATACAGAGTGGCTTGTTTAGTACCTTGTAATTATGTGTTTTATAATTATAAGTTTTATCTCTTTCTCTCTGCAAAGTCCTCTTCCACTCTGTCCTTATATTTCAATAGTGGACACAGTTTGAAGTAACTTGTCCTAAGATACTCTTTTGGGCAGAGTTATTGATAAACTCCAAAATAAGGTTTCCACAAAGCTGAAGTGCAGAAATGCTGCAAGCATGCCAAATAGATTTTCTGAAACTGCATTCCTAAGATCATTTGTCATACTTTCTCCACATGACTTGATTAATGTAAACTGTTGGCATTTTACCAATTGCAACAGACTATGTTTAGAAACTCCTTTCCTCTAAATATTAAAAATATGGCAATTATACTATTCCATTTGGAGAATATTTCTCTCAGATTAAAAATTATATGTAATCCAGACCATACCAATTGTTTTTCAATTACTATTTATGGTTATTAAGACTATTTTAACACAAAAATCTGGCTTACATTATCTTTTTGATTCAGTTATATGATATTTTTTAAATGACCTTTAAGACATTTAATGCCCCTGAGTTTGTCAGATTATGGTATAATTATCCATTTTATTATGTGTCTTGAAATAGAACTGTGAGACCCTCATTAAATCTCTGAGAAAATGTCTCTTACATTGCTCTTGTTTTTGAGGATTTCAAATTGAGATATAGTCATTGTAGATCCTCAAATGCTCAACTTTTATTATTATCTCTTAAATAAAGTGTTAATCATATTTCTTGAACCACTGTCTATATACTATAATTCATGTTAAGATTGGTATTACTGTATCTGTACAGGTAGACTAAAGATGTCTGTTAACTCAGAGAGTTATGGAGCACCTGATAAAATTTTGTTTTGGAGAATATGCTGTACAAAAATTACTGATATATCAATATGAGATAAAAGTGTTAAATAGAAGGCCAAAGCAGAGGAATATAGGGGGAAAAAGATGCCACTGTGGTTCTCCATAAGAATCAGTGGAACCAAATACCAACATCCCAGTATTTACTTAACCCACCTATCTACCATTGAATCACTAATGTGACTTCTTTGTTCACTTATTAAGACTTAAGTAAAATAACATCTGTGTGTCAGAAAGGCTTAATTATGTCTTACAGTAAAAACTACCAGATCTCATGTCTAATGAATTTGAAAATGACGTTTCAAAATGATCACATTCTCTGCATTTAGTTTATAGAAGTGGGGCACTAAAAATAGACATCTAATTGCTCTTCAAATTAGCATGCCTTAAGTACTGAATGTATGTTAGGTGTGTGTATTCTGAGTCTGAGTTCTTTTAGTGTGGATGACATCATTTTAGGGAATCATGACCCTACCTGATATATAAGTCAGGATGTGATTAGTAACTAATGCACAGCATTCTGCAGGTCATCTTTCACCTTGCTGGGGCTGTTCATTGGGTTGAGGAACCCAAGGGTAACACCAAGTTATTAAAAGCTTACTTCTTTGTGTAAAACACTGATTGCCATTGGATTCCCTGGGAACTAAACTGGTTACTTGAACTGTACCAGAGCAGATTAGATTCATTACCTTAAGTTATTCCTAACAACATTCTCTATTTGCATAACTTTTCTAGAATTAGTCCATTATCTAGTAATCAGTAGTTAGGGAACATTGAGTTTATGTTTATTTTGTAACTCTTTTCTTCAATACCATAGGCCAAAAAAGCACATGATCCTTCATTTCATGTTTCTGCCTATACATTTTCTCAAAAAAAGTCTCACAAAAATATATTATTTCTGACTTTTTTTTTTTTTGTTTCTCCCCCTTAAAACATCACCTGTTAGTACCCTCCTAAAGCTGAAGCTGTAAACCTGTGGGTTAACTTTAAGCCCAAGGTGGTATGGATTCTCTTACTTTATATCAATGAATTCCAGTTATCCATTATAGTAATTGCAAAACTATTATCAGTCAATAAATGTATGTACTAGGTGATACTTTGGTTCTAAAATTGAAAACCATTCCCAACACTTATACAGAGTACAAGAGTTACCCTTCCTAGATAAAAATTAAAAGTACTAATTACCAATGGTATTACTGATGCAGACACCGGCCAGCAGTGTCCACATCATTATGGATGAATTAAAACATACACACAGACTACCGAGTCTGGTGGAGGAATAGACAATAGACTGGCTTTTCTCTTAAGAGGAGCCAAAGCCATGGCCTCCACCATGACAGGCCTTTATTCTAATAATATCTCTTTACGTTCCAAGATGGTTCTTCCTATCCCCATTACCACAAAGGAGCCAATGCCCCTCATTACATCATAGAAGAAGGACATTAGCAAATGAATAAGGAGGCAGTTACACTGGGCCTGCAACATACTTGCAGGATGAGGGGGTTTCCAGCAGACAGTCAGTCTCAAAACAACCTAAGTATATTGCAAATCTGATTACCCACAAAAGAACCTATCTGTGGGCGTAGGTCCTGTGCATCTCTGAGTGGAAACTGGGCCCACGCCACGCAGAAGGGTCTGCCACATATAACATGAACTGAGTAAACTGTTGTATATGCATATGATTATACAAAATAATTCCATAATATTGTTTTCTGCATACATTAATGTATACACATATATGGATAGACACATAAAGAAAATGTCAAATGATTTTTCTCATATCATTTTCTGCTTTAGACTGAATTCTCATTGATGAATTTCATACCTTTATTCGTTCTACGTGACCATTAAAGAACTTTGCTGGCCAGAAAGTTTTCAAAGAAGCATATATAGTTGTTTTACTATTTTACCATGCCTAATTATAGGCAAATGGTATCATGCACTTTGTGTATGTTTAAATCAGTAAAATAGAATATATTTAAAATGGATTATTATTGTGTAGAATATTACTAATTAAGATAGTTACTTAATAGAAAAAACTGCAAATATATTATAACATCTAGAAAATAGGAAATGTGACCAATCTCACTGATATTGCAAGTTAGTTTTCTAAGTATCTGTTTATGGAACATTTCTAGAACCTAATAGTATTAGTGATTGACAATTTAGTATGTATGTTATAGTTATTCATTAAAATTAGCCACTGAAAATCTAGTGAATAATATGAAACTAATCTCCAACATTATATTTGATTTTAGTTATTGATTTAAGATATTTCTAAAATAGTTTTAGAAACATCTAAAATGTCTGATTTAGAAACACAGACATAAAATATAATTTCAAAGGATGCCCACTCATTTTATTTATTGAGAACCTTTTATTCTTGTAGTGTCTCATGTCTTTCATAATAATATATGATAGATACATATAAGGGTTTTTATTTATATTATGGGGAAATTGATGTTGAGAAATAGTAATATTTAAAACAGAAATTAACCTAGATATTTCATTAAATAGTTTAAATATTTTAAATAATTTTATCAGAAATTTTGGTGCTATGTATACAAAGGTAGATGGTATGATAAACAGCAAGCATCCCAAGATTACTTTGAAACAAATACTAGGCAACAGCTAATTTTTCATGAATATTTAGTTTTGTTGAAAAATAATAGTTTAAAAATGGTAGCAATACTATTATTCCACTTAAATATTAACAATAGTGTCAGGAAATATCTCTTGCTCAAGTCAGGATCCAGCCTAGTCTACATGTGACAATTGTTTGATATGTCTCAGAAGTTCCCCCTTCAAATGATACTTTTTATTCCTGAAATCTATTTGCTAAGGAAATCAAATGCCAAAATTGCTTGTGTGTGGTTTCCCACATTCAGATTTGACTAATTGCATGTATTTAATGCAATTTATTTATTTCCTGTATTGATTGGACATTGGAATTTCAATGTAGAGGCATGATCCTATTCAGATTTTATTATTTTGACAAAAGTACTTCTTAAATGGTATTGTGTCCTTCATAGGTACTGCATAGTAGTTTTGTTTTTAATGATGTTATCAGGAATGGTGATCACTGCCTACGTATAAGAACTTAACCGTAACCAAAAATTGTAGAACAGTGGTTTTTGAATTCTATTACTTTCTCTTTATTGGCTGAAGTATTTGTATGAAGTGCTATTTCCTGCATCAAATATTGTTTATAATAGGGTATAATTTGTTTAGCAATTTCTTTCTCAAATTACAACAAAATCCTAGTTTGGAATATGTGTGATTATTATGAAAGAAAAAAACATTTGAAAAAATTAATGTCAAACTTTTTTAAGTCTTCAAATTCTAATGTGCTTTTCAAGAAAATTCTAGCATTTAGATAATTGGTACCTAGACTGTTAGTTAGTAGTTAATAAATTATGTTAAATAAATCTCAAGTTACTAGTGAAAAATGTGTTTAACTTTATGTTAGAAAAAAATCTTAAAAGGGGAAAATGTTATAGGTACTTACCTAAAATCCAATTATTTTAATATCCATATCTCAAAGGGCTATAATAATGTGATGTCTCATAAATTAGATGTAATTGTACTTGTCCTTTTCAAAGCAGTATGATTTACTATTTTTAATGTTTATTTTATTCTTGTTTTTATTGTTGTTTAACTACAATTGTCCCAATTCCCACCCCTGCACCTTGCTCTCCCCTGCACCACCATTTACTTCTTTGTAAAAATGAATCAAACTCAGCTGGTATTGATTAGCACTACATTGCTATACTATTGTCTAATGATTGAATTTTGATGTAGTAGATTTAAAAATATAGATTTAAAAAAAGGTAGATTTATCAAGGATGGTGTTTTCTTTGTAAATGTGCTACCACACAACTTTGTAACCTAGAAAAAGTCACTATCCTAGGAACTAGTGGCAATGTACTTTCTTTTATAATTTGCACATATGTATAAAACAATTAACTTTTCATATTTAAGATAGATTTTATAGTATATACCAATGGGAATTGGGTTGTGTTTGTTTTATTTCATTGCAGATAAATTTTGGATGAGGGAAATATCTAATATATCTGCATATAAAGTCTGCATATAGATGTAAGAACTTCTCTCTCCTTGGAAACACTAAGTGCTTTCTAAGTTTATGTTTTACTTCCCTGTTAGGGAAGAATGTTCTCTTATCTATAAATTTGCTATGAGAAGAGGAATAAAAAAACACTGCCTAAAATATTAAGATATTTCAAAAATTTTATATCACCTTAAAATACAAAGATGGATGGTGCTTTAGCATTAGTTCTGTTTGAATAAATACTAGTCACATCTCTCATATCTCCATTTACAAAATGTTTAACTGCTAAATAACATTTCAACAAACACTTCTAAAACCAACCACAAATACAGTATGTTCTATATCATTGATACAATGGAATGGCTAACAAAATATACCACCATTTTGTTATGTAGGAAATATTAAAATAAGTAGCAGGAATTAAAAGAATAGGGAAAATGTGACTAGGCCATGTCATTTTTGAAGTAGGTTTTCAAATTTATCTAAACTTCCCTATGAATGACCTCATGTCCTATATTTTATTTTGAGAAACACTTTTAAATTCACCAATTCTTCAAAAATTATTAGATAGTGATACTTGTCAAATAGACTGACAGTAGACTAACTCAACACAACTAATTCAATTGGTAACAATTATATTTTTAATTTTTGATAATTTGTATTGGAGATTTTAGAGATAAACCTTATTCATATGGTGCCTACTATTAACTAACTATTCAGTATCCATCTATAAATATCTCTGGTGATTCTACTATAATCACGATTTTACTTCAAAAGTGCACATGCAAATTTTCACATTATTAATATTATAATTAATATCAGTTACAAATTTAATATTATAACTAATCATCTCTGAAAAAATATTGTGAACACCTATAATGTCATAGTTACAACTTGCTGCTTTTATTAAAATGGTGAGGAAATGTTGATGTCACATCTAAAATTTTTCTCTGGTTAAAGTACTTTTATATCCTTTTTTTTCATTTCAACTATGAACTATTAAAATTGTATTTTTAAGATAACTTTCGGTCACTTTGGGTGGTATGCAATGTGCGCTTTACAATTGACTTATAATTGGGCTGTGCTGACAATGGAAAATCTTACAAGTATCGAACATGACATTTATGACAGTATTGCTGTCATCTTGGCTTCTTTTATTGAATATTCAGAGAACTATAATTGGGCTAACAAGCCTGGTAGCCTGGCCTCTTTCCAATTATATTAACCAGGCTAGTCTAGTATTAACTGCCTGAACACACACAAAACAGACATAAAGCTTTGTTTTCCTTTCTATCATTTTGGTATCTACCCCAAAATCTAAGAATAAAATTATCTGCCTTCATGTAATGTTTGAGAACTTTCAGTAATTCATCCCCTGGACAATGAGAAATGTAAAGATTTGCCTTCTCTATTTTTATTTCACTATTTTTAAATAAAATGATTTTAGTAAAAGATTGCTTGTATCTGTTACATATTAGATACTAATATTTGTCTCAAAATTTTTAAAGGCTTCTAGCAATGCTTTGAACTCAGGCTAAAAATTTTAAGTGATTTGAATTTTAAGTAAAATCTCCTTTCATGCAGACAAATCCTTATACTGTTAATTAAAATATTTCTATGAATTTTAGGCAAATAATATTTTTATATAATAAACATAAGTCTTTTAGCTTTGCATAGACTTAAATATAAAGATAACAATAATTCTTGATGACTAGACTTCTGAAGTCTTAAAATTCTGGGCAAATTAAAACTAAATTTTTGATTGAAAAACAAATATTAAGAAATGTTAAATTAAATGACTTGTGGTTTAAAACTTCTAAAGACTTTATAGTGTATCTGTTATTTGGAAAACTAAATTCCATACTTTTCTTTCTCTCTCTCTTTTTTTTTCTGTTTTCCTATTGTTTTATAACATTCAATATATTTCCATATTTCCTTTCACACTATTCCTAACCCTAGCATCTGTACCATTTCAGGTCTTCATTTTTGTCAGTGATTCTCTGTATATAAATATGAAAATAACCTGGAAATCTGTCCTATAAAAACAAAACGCCACTGATGTACCTGAGCAATATGGCATAGGATGTGTCTTGCAGTATTGTTAGTAGCAGGGAAAAAAATACAAACAACCTAATTGCATATCAATAGAAAAGTAGTCCCATACTTTATATATATTATTGAAATATATGCAACTATTAAAATTAGTGAGTTAGAGCTCCATGTATTGACTTGGAAATTGTGGGGAAAGCAAACTGCAAAGTAGTGTATTGGACGTATAGTATTATTCTGTTTTTGGAAACTAAATACACACAAATATATATGTTATGAGTTTTTGTAAGAATAGCAAAATTTGAAGATGGTGTGGCAGAGCAATCTAAGATGCTGGGTTAAGAATAGCACAATTAATTTTTCTAACATTAGCAAACAGTTAACATTGGTTACTTCAGTAGCTAATATTGGAGAAAGATGAAATATTATTTTTAAATCTATATCATCTCTAATTTTTTGAAATATATCAACTTTATAATAAAAATAAACAATGAAGTAGAACTATTTTCTTCATTAAATATGAGTAAAATTTTTGGTAAAAATAACTTAAAATTTAATTTTTAATATTAAGTGTTTTAGGGATTCAAATGGTTTATAAATTATATTATGATTTGTTACATCATAGTAAGAATAATATTACCATATGACTTGTAGTTTAATTTTGGGTCTTTGCTTTTTAGTTTGAATTTTATCTTCATAACAAGATTGTAAACATTCTCCCTCTCAAGTCATATGCCTTCATTTTGAAGTTGTTGAATAAACAGATTGAAAGAGATTTACCAAGGATTTAATCGAGGTTTTTGGAAATATTTTTACTTTTATTTAATATTTTTATCTGGAAAAATTACTTTAAAAACATGATGTACATTTTTGTATGAGCTAGTGGATGAATGCTAAGATCGTGTTTATGATTGTGAACACAAATGAAATTCTCTGTCTGGCATGTACCTAGATGTGCTAGAATTTTTTATTTAGCTTCAAATAACTTGATGGGATGGACTGTAGATTAAATACTCTATATATACTTCATAAGTACTTTAGCTAAAATCTAAATTAAACATCATCAAAGGTCAGTATGCCAAAGAAATGACTGCATATTTCCTAATTGGGGGATAGGTTACCACTTCATCTTTAATATCATTGAGAGAGTGAAAATCTCTCTTTCTTCTGTCAGTCTGCAGTTTTTAATAGTATTTAAATCAAAATAGAATTTATCTCTTCAAAATGTTTAGAGGTCTCTAATTATGTATTTTTGTCTAGAAATCCTTTGAGTAAAGATCTTCCCTACAGTTCTGTTATAACTTTCTCATTAATTTAGTAACTATAAAACCCAAATAGTGCTTACCACTAGATTTAAATAAGCTTACTTACCTGCTTCTTAATGGTAACAAGGCCATTTAAACTAATGGAATTTTCTGGTTTCATAGCTATGTGGTCAACCAAATATCAAATAGCTGGAGTTTAACGAATCACCCGATTTTCATTTGGCTTTGTAGACCTGATTTTTGCAACTCAGTTGATTGACTCAGTGCCTTAAATCCCAATAGTGCAGGGGTGTCAAACTCATTTTCACTGGGGGCCACATCATCCTTGCAGTTGCCTTCAAAGGGTCCGATGTAATTTCAACTCCTTAACGGTTAAGGAGTAGTTACATTTTCACAGTCCTAAAATTACATTAGGCCCTTTGAAGGAAACCATAAAGTTAATGTGGCCCCTGGTGAAAATGAGTTTGACACAGCTGCAATAGTGTTAGAAATTTTGGAGTTGAGTATACCTAGAATCAAATCCCCAATTTTTTTTTCAGCTTTCTTTTTCTTTTCTTTTTTTTTTGTGTGTGTGTGTGTGTGTCATAGTCAGCAAGTAATTTGACTCCAAGTTTCCATGTTTATGAAGCCATAACAAAAGTTACTTCTTGAGGCTATCCCTTTTAAGTGGATGATGTGTGGAAAGTGTTCAACCTCAGTCTCTGGCATTTAGAAAATGCTCAGTAAAGGCAAGTGGCTTGTTATCATTTGTCCAAACAATTTGGGCTATATTTTAAAACTTAAATAATCTGAAATATATTTTAAACTATATATATGAGTATTTCTTTAATTGAAATATTATCTAAAGTTCAGAGTTAAGAAGGAAATAGAGAAAGAAAGATTTACAGTCCTTAAAGGAATTGGTAACTATGGGTTTTGGATTTTGCATTGTGTGATTCCCATATAGTTTATTCTTTCCTATAAAAGAAGTTTAATCATATGCTAATAGAATAAAACTAAGTGTCATTTGCTTTGTTATAAGGTCCTCCTATTCATCTAAAGTGTTTTGATCATATAATAATAAACATATCTGTTTAGACTTTAGCTAACAGTACTAACATATTTCTTTTTCTTATTAGAGACTTTGTCTAACATCTAATATGCTTGTTCTCTTCTTCTTGTGCAATCCTTCCTTGGAACAGCGGCTGCTTCAAAAAATAAACTTAAAGGTGAGCTCCTGTCCATTTTGCATGATTCATCTTTTCTGCTCTGTGTTCTAAGGCCACTTAAATGATGGAGCCAAATCATTTGGGATAATGTTAGTTCAGTATATAGGAATTAGTGACAAGTTTCTACACATACAAATATATATTATTTCAATCATTCAATTTGTGATATATGTCTGTGTCTGCATGATTGTTTGTGAGGCTGACTTTTTTGTTTGCTTTATTTCTCACTTTGTTAAATGGCTTTTGCGCACTTACATTTTGCCTTTTGACCTTTGTTTATTTTGGTGGGGGGTAAAACTGTAAATTGGAAAAATACAGCTTAAAATAAGGCTGATGGAGAATCTCTGAATTGAACATGCCTTCATAGAAGTATGTGAAGAGAAAATGTTACACTTTAAAAATGAATATTATAAACTGCGGGTTTCTATTTATGACATTTCTCCCATTTCCCAGTTGCATTAAGGTTGCATTTGCTAGAATTCTAAAAATATGTTTCCATGAGGGAGGATGTACTTGTCTAATGCCAGAACGTCTCCCTGAAAAGAAAAAAAAAAAGACTCTTGGCTTGATGTGTCAGTCTTTCTCGTTCTGAAAGAATTCTAACATATGTATGGTACTGTGTCATAGGTTTATAGTTTTTATGTTTATTCCCTACTCTCCAAAATAATGTATATATATATTGAATATTTTTTCTCTTTATAAACCAAATATATATTTTTCTTCTTTCATTTATTTTTATGCAGCAAAACTGCAATTACCTTATTGGTCATATATGTATATATACACACACGCATATATACACACACACACGCTCTTCAGTTTCCTCATTTACAGAGTTTGAATAATAATAAACTCTTCAAAAGACTGGTGAGGGCTGAGTTAGGTAAAATGTATGAAACAACTAGTAGGTTTCCTGCTGCTACTAGCATTTTAATCAATGCCGGTTTCCTTTGGCTTCTCACCAATCTGCCTCTTCTTTATTGAGAATTTTCTGACTCTTCATTTAATATCCTGGTATCTAATATCTTCCTGTGTGTGGTCAGAAGGAATGACAAGGTGGTTTTGTCATTTTCTTTACTTCTAATATTCAAATTCACCCCAAGGCAAACCCTCTCTATTATCCCTCTCCCTCCAACCCTGCCCTCCCCCAAGTTGTATTTTTACAGCCAGTTTTAACATTATGACAGACTTATCTTTAAAGTGTTAACTGCTCCCTATTTATAAGGCTAAGCATTTAGTACCATTTTTGGACATGTACCATTTAGCACATTTTTGCGCAAGTACCATTTTTCTAGCAATATATTTTTTCATAGAACACTAAAGATATAAAGGACTGAAGGACAAAATAGCAAATCTATGGTTACTTTTTGTGGTTTCCTCCACATCTAGCTTAATATGTGGTTTCCGTAAATGTGATAGAATTATTGAGATTGGAGTCCAGTCCTCCTTAAAGAATGGTTTAAGTGGGAGGTGGGGCGTAAACTGATTTTTGAATGTTGGGTAACATGCAGAAAAAAATAGTACATAGAAAATATAACTCAAAAGCATAAATAAAGGTATGGAAGTAGAAATAAGTTTAGTTCATTTCAGTGTGGTGAAGAGAGGTTTTGAGTGAAGACCTGTGTTTTCGTGAAAGTGGAGGGAAATGAATTTGATAAATGTAATAGTCAATGGACTGATGGTGAGCCATTACCACATTTGATTACATAAAACCTCTTGTAATAATTGATTTTATGGTCACTCAATTGTTCTTAAAAAATAATGGACAATAATTCAAATTGTAATACACAAGTTATACAGTATGAAGCAGAAGAAACTAATTTACCATTGCAGAATTATAGAAATAAAATATATTACAAGTGTCTGTGAAGTCATGTCAAAAATCCAGTTGGTTAGGATTTTACAACATACTTTGCACATATATCCATGACCGATTTACTGCTTTCACACACCACCATCCCTACTCTTCCACACACACCTATCCATTTCATTTGAATCTTTCTCCAATTGTGTACAAGCCTACAGCGGTTTTGTTTAGGCTGCTTACCCTGTTTGCATATATAAGGACTTATGGAGATAAGAAATGACACTTCTAACATGAACTGTACCTCAAATAGAGATTGAAATTTTATTTTTAATGATTGAGACCAATGCATATTATGAAGAGATAACAGAAATACTCAATGTTTTTGTTGTACCTTCTCTATGTCAAGGAAAATGGTCTTCAAACAGGAAAAAAAATGTGGGTAAGAGAAAAATAAAGCCAGGATAATGTAAGAGCAGATGGTTGCTTAAAAATAGTTCATTTCCTGGCTCAAACAAAGTATATTCCAGGGAAAAACAGGGAAGTTTTAAAGAGAATCCTACCTCATTCAAGTAATCCTATGTAGTCATCCAAATGTGGGGAGTCTCTAGAATATTGGAGATGGGAATATGTCTTCATATTTTGCTTTAAGAATTATGTTCTAGAAACCATAGACTGGTAAATTTGACATTAACTTCTCAATAACAATTTTAAATAGACTCTTAAAACAATCTATAGGTGTTTAGATTAAAAGAAAGTATGCTGGGAGTCTGTAATTATTAGTAATATCATAGGAAATTACTCTAATTTCACCTCTTCTTTTTAAAATATTGGTTATTATACCAATTTCTGAGGGCAAAATAAAATATGACTGAATCCATTGAATCATTAAACAGCTAACACTTTTCTGATCTATGCAGAAACTGTCATTCTGAAAATTACCAATTATTTTTCAGTGGTCAAATCCAATGGTGGTTTCCCAGTCTTCATATTACTCATTTTGTTTTGCTGAAAATATATTTTTTCTTTTGATTTTCTACTTCCCTTGGTTTTAGTATCTTCATGCAGAAATTATTGCTTTTTAATTCCTTTTTGCCTTGTCTTTTCTCCTTTTATATTTTATTCTGGAATATAGGTTTCATTCAGGTTGTATTTGATTCCTGAAGAGATTGCTTATCACAGTGTTGGTCCAGCTCTCCATATCCTCTTTAAGAGATGAACTTTACTTCCTACAGAATAAAGGAAGCAGCCATTTTCTAGATGAATGTGTATCGACAACCAACCTTTATCAGCATTGTTGATGAGTAAAACAAAAGATCTGATCAAATTACTTCCCTGAAAACAGAACTGGGAGGCAGGAAAGAGAGAAAAAATGGAAAGGAGCAAGTAGAAGGAGAGATGAGGAATCAGTTTTGTTACACTTCATTATTGAATTGTCCTTCTTTTAGGGGGATAAAATTATCCTACTCATATCCTAATTTTTACTATGGGAATCATAGCTTTTGCATAGAATACTTTTCTTCAAATTACTCCTTTCTCAGAGTTTGCCTGGAGAAGTTGCTAACTTGTCTTCTGCTTCAATTCTCAATACTCCCTAATTTATTCTACATTTATATATCACAGTGAATTTTAATGAAGATCATCAATGCTTTGCCACTTAGAGATAGACAAAAAGGTACCTTAAAGTAGTTCTAAATATTTTGTATAAAGTCATTTTATTCCATTTTAGTATAAACTTAAAAACATAGATTAAATGTATCTTAATGACTACTGTTCTAAAATCTTATAAAATTCCTGAATAGTTTTAATCTGTAAGTATATTTTTAGTATTTAATCTGCTTTTTAGGATTTTTTTTAATTCAAAATTTGACAACTCGTGCGAGGATAACATTTTATGCCATTTCTAGAGTACCAGCTATTACATTCAGTCATGCTCATTATTCAGTGCTCAAATATAAATTAACATAATTACTTTGATTTTGCATGAGAATTAAAAGAACACAGCAATCTAAATTGAATTATATATGTAGTTTAGAGAAAAAATGGTATTTCAATTTAATGGATTTAGGTATTAGTCATATGCAATATTATGAAATAAATCATTACTTCTGGTGTAAATGTTTAAAGTCAGCCAGTCAACCAAAATGCGACACTTAGTATCCCAGGTTTGCCATCATATTACACCTTGGGGGTAAATTAAAAGGCCCATAAAAGGTTAAAATGGAGACTTTGATTCAAACTATTCTGAGAGTGCTATCTTAGCTGAGGCACCTATATTTCAGTTTCTTTGTATTATATATATTAAAAACTTCCATTTTGTATTCTCACAGACATAGGTCAAATCCTGGTTTTTCAATTTATTACATTGAACACTAGTACAGGTTGAATAATTTCATTGAACATTCAGTGGTTGTGGCAATTCTATGGGATAATGTATAAAAAGAAATTAAACTAAGGAAAGGAATAAACTCAAATTTTACTTATTATTATCATTACTATTGTTATTTAAATGCCTATAAAAAAACACAAAATTTCAAAAAATGAAGTAAAAGACAAACCCCAAAACTAAAACTTTTCTTAAGTATCAGCAATATTTCATGTTCATGATTCTTTTATGTTTATAATCATTATAAATACATGAAATATGTGTATGTTCTACCAAGTATACAGATTTTATTTCTTTACACTTAAATATTAAAAACCTAAGTGTATAAATAATATCATTAAAGAATTGCAACTCAGTGTTAGAAGAAAACTAAAAGCAATAAGAAAACTATCTCATAGAAATGTTTATACAATACTTAAAGTGTAAAAATAACTTGTGTCTGTGAAGACATTGAGGAACAAAGTTGTATGTTAATTTCTTTTGAATATATCCCTTAATTCCTTTTGCTGAAGCTATGTTTAGCTTTCAATTTAAAAAGTGTGAGGTGTTATTCAAACTCTTGCAAAACAGCTACAAAACAGTCCTCAAAAATAACTTATCAAGAAACTGTTATTGAATCTTATGTTTATTTGTCCCATGCAATTCAAGGAAAGGCTGATATAAGAAAATATGTTGAGAATGTTAGAAATATGTCAGAGAATTTTAAAAAATATGTTTCTATAACATATTCACTAGCAGGTGTGTCCCACCCTTGGCCTGTGGGCCACATGCAACCCAGGATGGCCATGAATGAAGCCCAACACAAAATCGTAAATTTACTCAAAACATTACGAGACTTTTTTTTGTTTTCATTACTGTTTATGTATTTAATGGGTGGCCAAAATAACTCTTCTTCCAGCGTGGTATAGAAACACCAAAAGGTTGGACACCCTGCATAAGGGCTCCAGATGGACAGTGCTGAGATTGTTTTCTTAATCTGCTTTTTACCTCTCCTTTCTCTAAGAAAAATGCCAAAGATATGGCTGTATATGACAGTGCAATGGTATTTTTAAAGATACAATTTATTACTGTAGCCTTTTTCTAACTTTTAAAAGAGTAGATAACAAAAATAATTATAACAGCTAATATTTCTTGAATGTTTACTATGTGGTAGCCATTACATTTAACATTATATGTTTTCTAATTTAATCCTCACAAAAGACTTTGAGATAGGTACTATTATTGTCATTTTTAGAAAATGAGGAAAAATAAAGCAAAGGGTTAAGAAATTTGTTTTAAGTTCTCAAACTGAGTAAGGAGTGAGGCAAAAATTCCAAATCAGACATACTTACTCCTGAGTTCAAGCTTTTAATCTATTAAAATCTTTAAAGATACCAGATTAATTAATACCATTCACCTAAATCTTATTTACTTAAATGCATTTACCTATGCCTGATCCACCCAGGTAGAACTGGAGTTGGAAATGGGAGTCAAGTATGATGATAATGATTTATCAGAAACAAATAATTTGGACCTACCATGTTGGGTGTATTGTTGATAAAAAATATTCTCCCAGTAGACTTGTATTCCTTCCTTCCTTTCTTCTTTCCTTTCTTCTTTCGCTTCTTCCTCTCTCTCTCTTTCTCTTTCTCTTTCTTTCTTTCTCTTCCAGGTCTCTCATCCATTTACCTTATGTTATCTTAACTTAATCCCTCTTGAGAAAATGTGGACATTTCTAGTTTCTCAATAAAATGACTAATGTTCTAGAATAGCTTTAGGCATAATTAATGTGATATGCTGAACTCAGAAGAGATTAGCAGGGTTACATTGTGTGTTTATGAAAATTTTACAAGATAATTCAGTAGGTCAAAATATTCATAACTTTAGTTGTTTTTAAACTGCAGCTTCATTTGATATGAATTCTGTTTATTTTTCACAATATAGCAGTGTTGCCATGCATTGGCTCTATGGAGTATTTCATTATTTACTATTGTGTAACTGTCTCCCTTAATGTTACACAATACAAACTAGTGTGGAACAGAATGGAATGACCCCTCTAGATACTCAGTTTGTAAGTCTAAAAGAATATTAATTTTCACTTGATTGAGTGGAACTGCACTTTTCTCTCTTTCTTTTTGAAATGTAAATACAGGCTTGAGCTTGCCTGTGGACATGTGAATAAATATAATACACTTGCCACCCAAAGAATAAACTTTGTACAGCAATTAAAAATTAGTTTAAGTGCTGCTACCTTATGTTTATATTCTAATTTCTATTATAAATAAATGATTGTAGTACTTTTTATTCTATCTAAACACACCTCAACCAACGGGCAAAATCTTCGGGGACTCAACTGATTCAGTTGTTTCATGTCATTCTATTATGTTAATAAAACTGGTATTTGCTTATTCTACAGCTGCTGAGTTGGGGATTAAAAAGTCTATAATTAAAATCTCAAGGTTTGTGGTTTCTTATAGGTTTTCAAATAGAGAAGTTCTCTAATAATGAGAAATACAGTGGTCAATGTGTATCTTTGGGCATTATCAAATCAAATGCTCTAAGGCTGACAATTACATTAGACTAATAATAAACCCTATTTCATATTTTAATTCAGATGTAGTTATAGGTATATACTTTCAGTGGAAAAAATCCTTTAACCTGATATCATACTATAGAATATTTACCGTGAACAAACTGTACTGTTAAAAGTTTTGGTAAAGATTATCAGAGTACTTGGATTCTGGTTTTTACTTTACCACTTACTTGCTCTTCAGTCTTCACATCAGTGAACAGGGATGAAGATATCAGTATCAATGACCTCATGAAATTATAACAATTGAAAGAGTATCCAAATGTAAATAGCTATTAATTAAATGTCATAACCACAGAGCCAGAAACTTCATATTCAGTGATAAATAAAATGTGGCCAGTGTTCTGCATCCACACCAATGGTCCATGTACATGGAAATACTTTGTAATAATAATGGCCCTTTTATGTTCTTTTTACTGAACATCCTTGAGAAGGTAGCAAAATAAGTTTTTTATTTAAACTTAACTAAGATAATGGGGGTTTTCACTCATTCATTCATTCATTCCTTTAGCCAACATCAGCAGCATTGCTGCAAATAAGTCTCTCCAGAACATATCCAGCCATGTAATGCAAAAAATAGAAACATTTATTGAGGAAGATACAAGATACAAGAAACCTTGTACATAGGAAAATGATGCCTCAATCCCCTTCAAATTAGGCACCTTGGGACATCACACAGTTCTCCCAATCATCATCAGCAGCCCCATCATATTTTCCTGAATCTCATCGATGGTCTGAAATATCTTCACTTTCAAAGATGATTTTAGTTTTGGGAAAGACCAAGAGTTGCAGGGCACCAACTCTGGGCTGTAGGGGGACTGAGTCACCAGGGTGATTTGATGTTTCACCAAAAATCTCTGAATGAGATGTGACACAGGAGCTGCACATTATTGTGTTGAAGCTGCCAATCACCAGTTGCCCATAGCTGTGGCTTTCTCAATCATTTGAGTAGTTTCCAGGTAGGAATGTTTACGCTTAATGCAAAATTTGATGCAGATTCACTGCTCTACTTGCTCAGTCACTTTGAATGCAATAGCTACACAGTACATGTGCTCACTCAATGACAACTACTGCCCACACTGACTAGTCCAGTGAATTTATCTTTGTTTACACATGTGCATTCCAGTTCCCTTTTCTCAGCTGCCATGTTACATTGAAGCCATGCAAACCATTCTTGTTATATTAACAGCAGCTGGACTTTTTCTGGACAGACCTTATCATATATTAGGAAAAAAATGTGGTCATACCCTAATGTATTATAGTGTGGTAGGCATTATAAAGAAAAAAAATAAAGCAGAGAACTGAGATAGGAATTCTTGGAAACAGTAGAGAAGGGAGGTGGTTCTAATTTTGAACAAGAAGATGAGAAAAAGGAAATATTTGAGGAAGAAATCAATGGTGAGGAAGCAAGTCATGTGCATATCTTGGAGAAGCATTCCAAGAAGAGGAATCAGAAATAAATAGATAGATAGATAGATAGATAGACAGACAGATAGAATGTGAAGAACCAAATGGTAGTTAGAACACAGTTTATTTAAGGGACATTGAACAACCCCATGTGAGAAAAGCCTGAGCCTAGGATAATACTGAAGAGAGAAGATCACAGACCTGATTTAGGACCTGAGTCATAAAAGGATTTTTGTTTTGCCCCAATTGAGATTAGAAGACACTGGAAGACTGAGAGAAGAGAAAAATTCTGATTTAGCTTTAACAGGATCTGTTTGGATGCCCTGGTGACAATAAACTGCAGTGAGAAATGTTGGAAAGCTTTTCAAAGAAAAAATGGGACAGATGATGGTGGTAGGAGTAGAGTTGTAGCAGCGAATGTGGTGAGAAGTGGTCTTTTGAAATACACCTACTCAAATTTGCTCACTGGAAGTGAGACATAATAGAAAGAGCAAAGTGTGGATGATTTTAAAGTTTTATTTCTTGTTTTTGTTTTTGCCTTAAGTGAAAAACAAAGTTACCATTATAAGATGGAGAAGACTTTGGGAGTAAAAGGGTCAAATAATTAAAGTTCAATTTTAAATATGTGAAGTTGGAAATACTATTAAAAGTTCAGATGACAATAGAAATTGTCTATGAATATAAAATTCATGAGAAAGTTCTACACTGTAGATAAAAAGTTCTGGAAATCATTGTCAACTGATAGTACAATACATAAAGCTATGAGAATGGATGAGCTCATCTAAGGTATGTGTGTAGTTAGAGAAGAAATCAGAATACCTTAGCACTGAGTTCTCAATTATGTGAAGTTAAAGGATCAAACACATGCTAAAATACAAGGAATCAGAGAAGAATAAAAAATAGGTGAAGAAAGTGTTTTTGTAAAGGAAGTGGTGTTCAACTGAGTTAAATGCTCTTAATAGATAAGAACTGAGCATTTACTATTAGATTTAGTAATGTATAATTATGGAAAAACTTGTAATTGCCATTTAGTAAAAAATCTAAAGATCAATCGAATATTTGCCGGTAAGAATGTAAATTTGCTACTGTGAAACAACAGCAAAATAGTACAATGAGTTCTGATTTTAGGGAAATTTATCTTAGTCAGAAAAAAAGCTACAAGAAAGACTTCTTGGAGGAAATCATGGCCATGACAGAGCTTAAGTAGTTAGAACTAAGTAGTCAAAGAAAAGAGGGAAGAACTTCCCAAATCAAGAAAGCAGTGGTAGGGGACTAAAAGAAAGCCAGTGTAGTTCCTGAAGAGAAATCAATGAGAGCCAGGGATAAAATGAGAGTAGGTATCATATCCAAGTTGTTGCAAGGACCGATGTCAAGGAACTTACAGTCTATGGCTTCTTTTAGGAGTTTTATTGTTTCAGAACATATGTTCAAGCCTTTAATCCCTTTGAGCTGATTTTTGTATATGGTGTAAGACAGTTTTATTCCTTTCATGTTACTTTCCAGTTTTCCAATTAATGATTATTGAAGAGATTGTATTTTCCCATTCTTGGACATTTTATTGAAAGTTAATTGATCATACTGGCATAGTCATAGTCATAAGTTGATCTAGGTGTCTGTGTTAATGCCAATACTATATTCCTTTGATTACTATAATTTTGTAATATAGTTTGAAATCAGGGAGTGTGAGATTTCTAGCTTTGTTTTTCTTTCTCAAGACTGTAGGCCATCAGGATTAAAATACACATTTTAGGATTTTTTGTTCTATTTCTTGGAAAAATGCCATAGGAATTTTGCTAAAAATTGTAGTGAACATGTAGATCACTTTGAGTAAAATGGACATTTTAATAATATTAATTCTTCTAATTCATGAACACAGAATACATTTTCATTTATGTATATCCTTTTCAATTTTTTGCATCAATATCTTATAGTTTTCATTGTATTGATATTGCACCTCCTTGGTTAAATTTATTTATAAGGATTTTATTCTTTTGGATACAGTGGTGAATAGGACTGTTTTCTTAATTTCTCATTCTGACATTTGTTGGTGTAAAAAAAAGGCAACTGATTTTTATATTGATTTTACGCTCTATAACTACAGAAATCAATTATTATTTCTAGCAGTTTATTGGTGAAATCTTTAGAGTTTGCTAAGTGCAATATCTTACACTTAAGGTATTGCTACAGTTGTGCCTTGAAGGTTTTGCTACAGTTTTTTTTGTTGTTGTTGTTATTTTTTTATTCTAAGAACAATGTGAAGCAGTAAGGGGCTTTAAAGTGGAATAGATATATAAGTAAAGAGATGGTGGGGTATTATCACATTCTATCTTGAAGGAGATTGCTGAATGTTCCTGAAGAGATTGCTATGGATGACAAAGAGATAAGCTGAATTTACTGGAAAATTGCAGTAGACCAGGAAGAAATATTGGTAGGTTGACCTAGATGACTGGTGGTAATATCAGGAAGAAATAGACAGATTTAAGAGTATAGGAAATTCTTCCAAACATACAGTAAAAAACACCAGAAAAAAAAACATAAATCAAATAATTGCCTCTAAATATGTATAAAAGATTTAAAATGTTTTATTATTCTTCATATTCATTCTCATCAGAACTGCAGCCCACAACTCAGAAAACTAGAATGACAGTTCCGATCTTGTCAATATGTTAGCTCACAAAAACAGTGTGTCTATATTGTGCTGTGGAACAGAAGTAATAGTGAAAGACACATTGTAAATTGTATTACAGGAAAAATAGTACATTGTCTTTCTGTAAATAGTTCTTATATTATTGATATTCTTATTGAAAAGTTTCACATATTTAAATAATTCAGGGAGAAGAAAATTATGTTTTTTAAAGCCCTTTTCAAGAATAGCATGCTAAAAGTCATAAAACCTGTAAATCTTAATTATGTATTTTTGCTGGTTCTATTTTAAACACAACAAATTAAAAGTTACTTAGACATTTGATTCTTGTCTATGATTCACAATGACATTATTTTAGTGACATCAAAGCAGTAATAACTGTATATGGAATAAGCTTCAAATGGTTCATTAATGTAACTACTTTTGTGTTTTGCTATTTTGGTCAAACTAAACACACATATTGGCAGAATAGGATTCAAAATCGTTTCCTGGTAATCTGTTTTTTTCTAAGATAGGGTAATCATCTAATGGGCATTGGGTTCTTTTAGTAAACACTTGGTCTAGATACAGGTCAAGAATACTATTTAACTTGAATAATTAACAAATAATTCAAGAAGAGTCATCTTCCACTTTAGCCAGAAGTGGTATTGGGAAATACTATCAGATCTCATAGAGTTTAGGGATCACAATAACATATATTCAACATGGCAGGTACAACTAGTTATTGACAGCACATTAAAATGGAAACTGGAAAATAGGGAGCTAATGTCTCCATATATCAGCATACAACTTCCCCTAGATGTACAGATGGATGTTTTTATTTAATCTAATGTTTGACTCACTTAAAACTTTCAATTTGCTAATCTGAAAATAAAAATGTTAGTCTTCATGATTGAAATATTTCTTTATAAAATTTGGGGATACATTTAGATTTAGGTGAAATATAATTGTGAAACCATGGATATTATTTTTATTTATATATTAAATATAGCAATAGATAGAGATATATTGATAGACGATAGATAGATAGATAGATAGATAGATAGATAGATGGATGATGGGTTTTAAAACACCTTACTATCCTTTTGGGAAGTGTTAATAAATACCTTGAGATTTTTCAACCTCAAACATTATTTAATATATCTGGCATGGTCATTGCAGCATAATTTGATTCCATATTATAATTGAAAAATAGTGTTTAGTAAGTATTTCTTCTATAGCTATTTCAATCACTATAATTCACCTTGCCTCTCTCTTTGTAAAAAAAAAAATTAAGTAAAGCAGACAAGTTGGTAGAACCTATGTTTTAAAAAGTCCTAGTTATTTTCCTTAAAATAAAAGAAGTAAACATATATACTCACAGCTTTTTAAGAAATACTGACAAAAAAACCCCACAGCACTTCTTATAAACTTCAGTTGTTCTATTCTAAAATCTAGCCACTCAACAGTGAAAAGTTAAAAGCTTTTTTCCTCTAAAATTAGGAACAAGACAAAGATACTTACTCTTGCCACTTTTATTCAAAATGTTAGTGAATGTCCTAACAAGAGCAATTAGGAAAGGAAAAGAACTAAAAGACATCCAAATTGGAAAGTAAGAAGTAAGACTGTGACTTTTTGTGGAGGATAAGGTTTTATATATAGAAAACCCTAAAACTCCATAAAAAACTGTTAGAACTAATAAACAATTTAGTAAATTTGCAAGATACAAAAATCAGCTGTCTTCCTATATACAAACAACACACTACTCAGAGAGAAAGTAAGAAAGCAATCCCATTTATAATTGTATCAAAAAGAATTAGCTAACTGGTAATAAATTTAACCAAACAGGTTAAAGACCTGTGCACTAAAAACTGGAAGACACTGATGAAAAAAAATGAAGAAGATACAAAAAATGGAAAGATATTCTATGTTTGTGGATTGGAAGAATTAATGTTAAGATGTCCGCATTACCCAAAGCAATTACAGAATTAATCCTATAAAAATCCCAATGACTTAAAAAAAATAGAACAAGCAATCCTAAAATTTATATAAAACCACAAAAGACCTCAAATAGCCAAATCAGATTTAAGAAAGAAGAACAAAGCTGGAGGCACCACACTCCCTAATTTCAAACTATATTACACATCTATAGTAATCAAAAGAATATGGAATTGGAATAAAAACAGACAACTTGATCCATGTAACAAAGTGAGTACCCTGGAAGTAAACCCATGCACATGGACAATTAACTTACAATAAAGAGAAATATATACAACAAGGGAAGTCTCTTCAATAAATGATAGTAAAACTGAACAACCACATATGAAAGAATGAAACTAGATACTTATCTGATTATCTTATACCATAAACAAAAATTCATTCAAAGTGGATTAAAGACTTTGTAATTTAAGAATTGCAATCATAAAAAAATAGAAGCAGATGTAGGCAATGAGTTCATTACCATTAGTCTTGGCAAGAATTTTGATTCTAATTTTAATAGCAAGGCAACAAAAACAAAAATAAACAAATGAGACTACATCAAAATATAAAGCTTTGCACAGCAAAGGAAATCATCAACAAAATGAGAAAGCAACCTATCATATGATCCAGCAATTTCACTTTTGGGTATTTTTCAAAAAATATGAAAACATGAATTATAAAAGATATATGTACCCCCATGTTTATTGCAACATTATTTACAATAACCGAGATATAGAAACCACCTAAGTCTTCACTGATGGATAAAAGAAGAGGTGACTATATACACAATGGAAGGCTACTCTGCTATGAAAAAATTAGAACATTGCCATTTGCAACAACATGGATGGATCTTGAGGGTTTATGCCAAGTGAAATAAGTCAGACAAAGACAAATATAGCATGATTTTAATTATATATTGAATCTAAAAAATACAAGACAAATAAAACCAAACCAAACAAAAACGAAGCTCATAGATATGGAGAATAGATCATAAAAGGGTAAGGGTATGGGTGAAATGGCTACAGGGGAACAAAAGGTATAAACTTCCAGTTATGAAATAAGTAAAGTCATAAGAATGAAATATGTAGCATAGTGACTATATTTAATATAGTTACCATATATATAGTTAATACCATGCTGCATATATTAAAGTCAATAAGATAATAAATCTAAAAAAATAAAAATCTAACAACTAGAAATGCATTTAATGACACATTAATTCATTCATATTTAATTATTTATTGATTATTTCAAAAATATTGAAATTTATATGATGGACAAAACCAGTAATTTTTATATTTTGATATCAAATCTATTATTATAACAGACATGTCTCAATGATTTAAAATAAATTATACATAGCAGCAAAAATGAATATGTTTAGAACCTAATTTTAAAAGACTACATATGATATTTACAAAAATATACCCCTAAAAAGTAAGCATTTTGCCTTAGATTGTCACATTTATTTTTGACTTTGTAGTAACTTGATGGAATGAAAGTTTGCATTATTAATTTATAACTTTATTAAGCCAGGCAGTGAAAGATAAATACCATATGGTCTCACCTTTAACAGGAACCTAAACAACAAAACAAACAAACAAGCAAAATATAACCAAAGACACTGAAATAGAGAACAGGCTGACAGTCACCAGAGGGAGAGGGGAAGAAATTTCAGGGGAAAAGGGGAAGGGTTTGCAGGAACAAATATAAAAGACACATAAACAAAAACTAGTGGGGGTGGAAATGGGGGGGAGGTGGGGAGGGATGGGTGGGTAGGATGAGAAGGGAGTAAAGGACAGAAAACTGGACTTGAACAACAATTTAAATAAAAATTTTAAAAAATAAATGCAGTAACTAAAGCAAAAAAAAATACAACTTTGAATTGTACTAATTTACATAATAAAACAAATTTTAAAGGAATACTTAGGCTTGTTTTGTGGTTGAAAAGTTTTCTGTAGCCTTTGAGGAAACTGTCATCTTAAGGTAGATTGGAGTATGGATCATAAGCTTTAAGATATTAACCATGTTATCAGTTCTAAAACTGGTAGAGCAATTAATATACAGAAGTATGTTTTATGTCTGTTTGGTTTAAAGAAATTAGAATTTGTTTTCTTATAAAATCATTCAACTGTCTCAGCCTCATTAGTAGTTGCAAATGTAAATAACAAATCTGAAATTAACTTGAATGTATAATTGAGGAAGGGAAAAATATTAAAGGAAAAAGTGTGGCTGGGAAATGAATAATATGACAATAAAATTATTAAAATACTTATAAAATGCAAGTTGCATTTATTGTGGGGAACACCATGTCAGAGTGTGCTCTTTGAAAGAAAATAAAACTATTTTAATTTTAAATATCAAAGAATTGCATTTATAGTCACAGATAAGCACTGGAAATATAAAATTTAAATAATTTTCTAAATATGAAAAATACATATTAGCTACCTCATAAGACAATCTATTATTGGTAATTCAAAACAAAGGCATGTCAGAAAAATAAGAATGAAAAAATTTGAATTATCAAATTCTGTGACATGTGACACTGAAGTTTGCTTTCAAAACAATTTGTTTTAATTATTGCGAGTCATATGCAAAGAGCAGATGTGGTCTATTATGTAAGTGAAAACATTTAATTGTTACTCTTCTGAATAGCTTTAGCTTAATCAGCTAGTTTTTCCTTCAAAAGATGTCTAATATGAAAAATACTTTTAAGTGTTAACGAGTAGCCAAATACAATTAATATCGCAGTCAAAAAACTTAAAGCAAGGAAATCAATTACAATTATAATTGAAATCTAGTTGTAATGGATGAAGTTAGTAGTGATTTATTTTCTAAGGGATTTTATAAACCAGTCTACCTTTTTGATATCTGTGATATAGTATTCTATTTCTACTCACTTTATTTTATAGAAGGTTTTGCTCTTCCAATAAATAATCTGTATGCCTTATTTGCATTCATTATCCAGATGAGAGCTGTAATAGCAAATGGCCCAATAGCTTTAGTAATAGATCACGTATAATGTACTCTTTCTGATAGTGTGGAGATCAGATAACTCACATTTTTTACACTGATTCCAAGGGTTTGCTTAAGCGACCATTATTTCAATCCATTATGACTATTCTGCAGGTTTGTTATTTGAGAGACTTTAATTTTTGCTGTGCTTTGGTATTTATGTTATCATTACCAATTGCCCTCTTTTTTTTTCTTCCTTTTTGCTTTCTCCCCTTTCTTTCTTTCTGCAAATATAAGGAATCTTCTGGTGTCAGTATAGCAGTGTTTCACCAGACTCTCTAGTTTTTTGGGTTTTTTTTTCAAATTACCAAAAGAATTTACATCCATATTTAATAGTTTCAAGTTCCTAAGTTCCTACATTAGCTAGTTCCCTTTGATTAACTGTTTGGTTGTTTGTTTGTTTCCTTAGAAAGGAATTTGTCCCTATTACCTTATTACAAAGTATTTGGAACCAACTCCCTTCTGGCTCTCTGTAGTATGTCTGCAGTTCTCCAGATCTGATGAATTCTTCACATCTGATATTAATATATATGTTCAGTTTCAAATCATATTCTCTATACTCAGAGCTCAATTCCATACTCACCTGATCTAGCAGCTTTTCCCTTGAATGGTTCAAAGATGCATCAGTAATTCTCGTCCAGGGCAAGAGTTCTCCTTCCCCTCTCTACCAATTGACAGGCACTTTTATGTTTCTATTGGTATGTTTCTCTCAAATAGCGACCTCCTGGGATACCTAGTATCGTTAATAGGATTTAATTGGATCATGCTCTGAGTTTTGTCCAGTCCTAGTATAGGAATTAATAGAATCCTAAGTAGAGATTGAAATTCTTCAAACCATTTCACCTGAGCATCTAAGATGTATAGACATCATCCTCTATTTCAGTATAAACAGATACAGTTTCAGCCAATAGCTTATCTGCTTATAATTTTGAAATCTTTCCATATAATTGGTAAGTGCATTAGTGCAAAATCATTTGTCCCTGTCTTAGATACTTTATTTTCCCCAGGAGGAAAAGAAAAATAGAGTGACTCTGTTATTTTGTTGCCAAATAACAAATTGTCTCACATATGGAAAATTCCCGATCTATATCACTGCCACTTTATACTATTCAAGCTGAAATTTAAAATATCAAGTATAGTTGTTACTCCCCCATTTACATGATATATTTTACTATTTCACTCAAAAAATAAAATGGGAACTAAAATACATATGATTTAGTTTCCTTAAAAAGTCATCCTTTGCTGTAGCTCATAGGGAGAAAAAACTGGAAATTACTATTTTGTATCATTTGAGTTATAAAGAATCATGTAGTGAATTTCTAAATTCAAAACACTTATTTTTACAAATTATTACTTCCTTAGAAGTACTTGATGGCTATATGTGTTTTCAGTAAGTTGACTACCTATTACATGTTAAGCACTGGTGTAGCAGCTTGGGGATAGAACAGGCTTTGTCTAGCAGTATCTAACGCTCTCTCATTTCCCATTACTGGATTATAGAATACAAGAGCTCACACTTACATACTGATATTTCCATTAATTTAAAAATAAACATATTGTTATTTTATTTTCCTTATTAGAGGCTTTGATCATTGATCACAGCTAGCACTATGATGGTGTCATCTAGTGGTTCTTATGCCAGGTTGAAGGCATTTGCCTGTAGAGGTATTCTTTTTTCTTCCAGTGGGTGAACTTCACCTAACAAAGCATGCCGTAGATGCCAGGCATACATATCTTTCTACGTGCATTAATCTTTCCTGAGACCTTGTGCTGAAAGCCACTCTAAAGAAATACTCTCAATAGGTCACTGAATATAATGATCTGATTGGATCTGCCTATCCATTCTGAAAAGCACATGATGAACTTTTAAGAAATAGGTAATAAAAAGTTAAATTGGCATTTTTAAATTAGCTCTCAGTAACATAAATTTTAAATTTTATTTTTATTGCAGTTTATTTGGTAGTATGTAGAAGAATAATTATTTAGAGCAGAAACATACCCTAAGACATCATGAAAAATAGTTTTGCAAAACAGGTTATTTCGAAGTGATGTTAGCTTCTCTCACTAGCAATTCTGGCATGTCTAAACATTTTTTTCTGTAATATATCTTTACCACATTAAAAAAAATATTCAACTACTAATAAAATTCTAGTATTTCAGGTGGCAATTCTATGACACTCTCTGATCCAAACATAAAAACCATCTATAGAACACAGATGAAAATTTCCAACAGAAAATTTCTGGCACAGTTCTTAGGTTGAGTTTCTGTACAGCACCATTGTTCCACAATTTGTTTTATTTAAAAGAGTTTTTTGTTTGTTTTTGTTTTTTAATCTGAGATTTTTCTCCTCTGACTGCTTGTTAGGTATGTACCTCATTGGTTTAGTTCTTTCTGCTGCGTGATTGGATTTTTCTTTTACTGAGTCTACCAATTTCTGCAAAGTTAGTACCTGAGCAGCTGACATTGCTCTCTGGGTGGTTTATGTAAATAACAATAATAAAAAAACCAAAAACCTGAAGCTTCCTCCCTGTTCCCAGTGGTATCCCACTGACCTCTTTTCAGCTTGAAAAGGTTTTATCTATGGCTGATTTTTTCCCTTCCCACTGGCATTTTTCAGCCCACTGTGCTTCTTCATCTGATTCCTTGACTCTTTCTTGACTTAAGAATTAATTATTGAAATGTATCAGATGCACGCTGAAAATGTCAGTGTGTTTGGTTGGATTTACTAAGAAGCACAGCTTTTGAGCCAACTTGATATTGGAACTGAATTTCAAGTAGTGCCTTTCTCCACACATCCTTTTCACAGACAATACAAAAACATAATGCAGATGATCTATACCATCCCTGAAAAGGTCTGTGCTGTAGAAGGCCATTTGTCTCTATCACTTTAAAGCAGAATGTTTACCTTTGCATTTTATTGCCTTTTTCTCATTGAAACTTTAACAAACACTTTGTGTAGAACTGCAAGAAACTCGCAGAAGCTGTCCATCTATCCTCCTGCTTCAAAACCGGGCTGTGGCTAATTTAATCTGTCCAATTCAGATGGTTATTGATCCTGGTATAAAAGGAATTCACAGCCTCCCTTGTATTTGGTGGAATATTCTACGAGCCTTATTCTCACAAACTCAGACAATAATCATACACTGAATAGCACAAAACAGCTTGAGAGTGGAAACATTTTAAACACAATGATTAAAATTATCTGAAAAGGAATTCAAAAGCATTTATTAAAACATTCCAGGTGTAGGTTTAAGAAGGAAAGAAATGCTTTAATTCACAAGACATATTTTAAAATAATATTAATAAAGCAATATTTTAAATAGCTTAAACTCTATACTTACTTATTAACTTATAAAATAATTAATAGAAAACTATTTATACCTGGTTCTGTCTCAGGTGTTTCTGTTTTGTTGATGTATACAACCAATAAAAGAAACAAAATTCTTATCCTCATAGAATACATATCCAATGTGGAAAGACAAACAGCAACATAGGAAAATAAGGAAATAATAGAGTTATACTTGAAAGTGATAAGGATTTCAGAGAAAACACAAAGAATGGGTTGAAGACATGCCTGGAGATGGGATGATTGCTATTTAAAAAAATATATATTTATTATGCTAATACAGTCATCCTGATTTTCCCCCTTTGCCTGCCTCCAGCCAGCACCCCCACTCTGTCAGGCAATCCCTCCTCCTGATGTTCATGTCCATGGGTCACACATGTAAGTTCCCTGGCTACTCCATCCTCTATACTGTACTTTACATCCCCATGGCTATTCTCTAACTACCTATGTGTACTTCTTAATCCCCTCAGCTCTTCACCCATTCCCCATACACCTCCTTCCCATCTGGCAACCATCAAAATCCTCTCTGTACCCATGATTCTCTGTTTCTTTGTTTGCTTAGTTTATTTTTTTGATTCAATTGTTGATAGATTTTATATATTTTGCCATATTATTGTTCACAGTTTTAATCTTTTTGTGTGTGTGTGTTTATATGTATGTATATGTGGGTGTAAAATCTTTAAAAAAATTATTTACCCAGTAATGTGATTGGACATCAAATTTAACTTAACCAGTTAACTTTTGGTGCTTTTGATTTGCATCATAAACACAAATGACTAGCACTTGTCTGTAAGTGAAAAGCTAGTTAGTTACCCCTATAGTGCAAGAAAGAAAGACATACGTGCCCATTGTATAAATAGCGTAAAAGATTACTACATGCAGTACATGCTCGTACTCTGGAATTGTGACTGCAGGGGGTCTGAGATGGAGAACAGGGCTTATTTTTCTCTCTTCTTTTCCTTCAGTTACATCGTTTGCTTAACTTATTTTTTGTCACCTATTTTTTTTTTTTAACATGAGTAAGTCCTACAGAAAAAGTTTTGTACTCTTCCATTCCGTCTGCCGTACTTTTTTGGATGCTGGCTGTTCTCTGGTGCGCTGGTACAGACGACTTCACCATGAAAGCTGGGCTTCATCTTTCAATCTGATCTTTTTCATCTTGGCATAGTAAGGTTTCTGTGTCTTCATCCTTCAGTGGAAAAGCCCATCATTCCCACCACAAAGACTTGATTTCTTGATTTTCATTTGCTGAAGGTGAGCCGTGTGCATGCAGATCCTGGCTCCAAGGACTTTCAATAGCGCAGTGCTGACTGCCATTAAATTCGCTAGGGTATTCTTTCAAACGTAAGTCCTGTCCTTCAACATTTTTACTGTAAGCTCTGCTGTTTCTTCGGTGCCACTTGCTTTGCTCCCATAGTGACCATCTGGCTTGCTCTCTTGCTTCATATTTTTTGTGTCTTAGGGAAAAGACTTCATCAGAGAGATCTTCTATCTCTTCTTCACATACATCATATTCATCCAAAGGCTGAAGAACAGCCATCCTCCAGCTTGGAGTAAGTATTTTCTTATGCTGGAGTTTCTCTAACTTAGCTGAGCCACTAGTGACATGGGAATGACAATATTATCTATGTCATAGGAACTCTCACTCTCCAGTCTCCATCGTGAAGTGTTTTGTGATGAATTCTGGGTTCCTGATGTAACATTGGCATTAGTAGCAGCAGTCAAATTGCTATGGGATCCTGGTTCTGTGCATTGAAAAGCAAATTTCTTACTTCTAGTTCTTTCTCCAGGGGACAGAGATAGGATACAGTCTCCTACAAATTTATTTTGGGCAAGATCTCCTTTTATTTCAGTCTTTTTTAACAATGTTTCAAAGTGAAAATGGAGAGGCACATCCGATGGTAATGGTAGAACAGAGTGGAAAGCAGAATCTAGCTCTGACACATGTTCTCTGAGTATCTGAGACTTTGAATTGTGTTCGCAGGTGCTCCAAGTTGAAGCTGACTGCAGACAAGACATTTGGGTAGTGTTTAAAAACACTTTCTTTTGAAGGCAAAGTCCAATAAAAAGCAGGGCTCAATCTGTAGAGCTTTCGTTTGTGGAAACTCTGAAGTGGCCTTGTTCGAGCTGCTGTGCTCATGAGAGTCAAGGATGGAGATGTCAATCTTGTCCTGTCTTTTTTCCTTTTCTTACTGTGCTTCTGGTTAAGTAACCAGCTACTTAAGGAAGAGATATCATCTAAATTCTCTGAAGTACTCCTGGAAATGCCGTTGGCCAGACATTTATGGCTACAGGATTTGGAGGAGAGGGGTGATGAAGTTGGGGACAAGTTGAGAGGGCAATCAAACTGTTGATGATTTCAGTCAACTGTGCACTGTTTCTCTATGTTGCAAAGAAGCTGTGTAGGGCTACTTGGTGACATTTCAAAATCCTGTTCTGGTAAAGGGACTTGACTCTCGGGGAATCTGAGGGTTCCTTGCAATATTTAATGAAGTTCCTTGGTCTGCAAATTGTATTTGTTTTTTCAAAGTGTCCTTTGGAAGTTGACATTCTTTTAGGGTCACTATCCCCTTGGAGGCACGATTATGCCTGTGGACATCCGTTAGTTATTGGATTTTGTATTCTAGCTCTGAAATCTGGGCTTGAAGCCATGTCCATTGGCTGCCAACTCTTGCTCTGTCTACAAGCCACTTCCATTCAGTACTATAGTTAACTGCCACATTTTTTCTAATGGTATATTCTTCCAAATCATCATCAGAGCTGCTATCAGTTGCATCAGAGTCCAGACCCTCTTCAACATGAGACAACAGCCCTGTAGCAGATAGTTCAAATCTTTGGATTTCTGCAGCTGTACACTGTGCAAAGCCATTTTTTGTTTCATTCCACAATTTATTCTCCACAATCAATAAGTTGATGTCTGGCTTAATTTCAGTGCATTTAGGTAAACCATTCAAAACTGGGGTAGGTTCATGAAAGATCTTCATTTTGGGGAGCTGATGTTTCATAGAAAATTTCATTTGCTGACCATAGTGCTTAACAACATGCTTTGCCAGGAGCATCTGCAAATGCTTCTGAGTTCTTCTAGCCTGGTTAAGTAAAATTTTCTGTTTGCTTACACAGTTAAGTAAATGAGCATTCACTTCCTCCTCTTTTTCAGCAGCTGAGAAACTAATGGCACATTTGAATGGCCAGGACCAATTTTCTTTTGAGCAGAGTCCAATAAACCCCGTTTAATCTCAGCATCAGTAACTTTATCCAAAAGTACATTCTTTTGGAATGATTTACAGTTTTGTAGTTGGACTTTATCTACATTAGTGTCTTTGGTTATATTTGAATCCAAAATAAGTTTTACATCTGTCACGCACTGGCTTGTGTTATCTGACAGAGGTGCCTTTTTGATGAACTCTTCAGAATGAGAATGACAGATTTTACTGAGCTGAATGTTGCTACCATTACACAGTATGTTTTTCAGCTTACTGCAGTTGGGTTCTCCTAATTTCTTTTGTTTATAATTCTTATTGTATTTATTTAATATAAAATTAGAACCCATTAAAAGAACTGTCTGATAATGGTTTGAAGACTGAGGGGAGCCAAAATGTTTTAAGTTCACAAAATTAGTGTTAACAGTAGGTTCAGGAGTTGGAAATCCCAGCACCTGAGAAAAAGTATCTCCCTTTAGCTTTTCATCTACAGCTCTTGGACCTTCCATGGTTAGCATCTTGTCAGACTCCATGGTACTCGGTAAAGATGAAAAGCAGATACCCTTTGTTGTTGCCTCCCTCGAAGCTGGGGTCATGGTGAATCTTGCAGATAATAACTGGAAACATGAACGTCCATCCAGTGCCTTCCCTTGTGTACGTAAAACTATCTACCGTATTCCTTTCCAGTGGTTTAATGACCCGAACATAGCCTTGTATTTCTTACTATGAAACTGCAAAGCCTCAAATTTTCCAGCAACATCGGTCCCTTCTGCGCACTGAGAAGCGACACAGACTTACAAATATCATTCTTCAGTAATTCTCTAGACTCCCTACCTCCACCCCCATTTAATTCTAAAGACCAAATCAACGTTTGCCTGAAATAAAATGTAAAATAGACAAAACAAGTGTCACGACTATCATTAACAACTGACTCTCTCAGAATCCCCTAAAACAGCGTTTGCCACCCCTGCACCCCCTGAGGCTCCACAACCCAAGCCTGATCTTCTTTTTCTTAAATGAGTCCCTTTAACGTTTCATTATTGAAGGTTTGGTGATGATGAACTCCTTTAGTTTTTTCTCTTTTGGGAAATTCTTTATCTTCCCTTCGATTCTAAATGATGGTTTTGCTGGATAGAGCAATCTTGGCTATAGGGACCTGCTTTTCATGACTTAGAATATTTCTTGCCAATCCCTCCTAGCCTGCAAAGTTTCTTTTAAGAAATCAGCTGACAGTCTTATGGGGACTTCCTTATAGGTAATTAACTGCTTTACTCTTTCTGTTTCTTCAGATTCTCTCTTTACATTTAGCATTTTAATTATGACATGTTTTGGAGTGGGTTTCTTTAAATCCATCTTGTTTGGAACTCTTTGTGCTTCCTGAACTTGCATGTCTATTTCCCTTACCAAATAAGGGAAATTTTCTTTCACTATTTTTTCAAATAGATGTCCAATTTCTTGCTCTTTTTCTTCTCCCTCTGGTACCCCTGTGATGCGAATGTTGGACTTCCTGTAGTTGTCCCAGAGGCTGCTTATACTACCTTATCATTTTTTATTCTATTTCTTTTTTTTTAATTTTTATTGGTTGTTTTTTTGTTTCCTTATGTTCCAAATCATTTATTTGATGCTTGGCTTCATCCACTCTATTGTTGTTTTCCTGATAATTGCTTTTTATATTAATTAGTCTGACTGGATCTTTTGTATGTTGTTGAGTTCCTCACTAGGTTCCATGAGCATCCTTAAAACCAGTGTTTTGAACTCTGCATCTGATAGATTATTTATCTCCATTTCATCTAACTCTTTTTCTGGAGTTTTGATCCGTTCTTTATTTGGGCTCTGTTTCTTTGTCTCCTCATCTTGACAACCTTCCTGTGTTTATTTCTAAGTATTAGGTAGAGCTTCTTTGATTCCCTGCCATGGTAGGGTGGCCTCACATAGTAGGTATCCTATAGGGTCCAGTGGCACACCCTCCCCTATCATCCAAGGTGGGTACTTGAAGTGTACCCTTTTGTGGGCAGAGTTGAGCCTTGGTTGCTGTTGACAGATCAATGGGAGGGATTTACCCAGGCCAGTCAGCTGAAAGGATTGGTTGTGATCACTTACCACCTACCTCCAGCCTCCATGGAGGATCAGCTGTGCAGGTACAGGGTGGTGGTGCCACCCCATGGTCTGTAGCTGTCCACTAGGTGCAATGACCCTGGAGTTTCCCAGGTAGTGCAGACCAAGGTCAGCCACCACCTGTGTTTTGCTGGGGCCACCCTGCCCAAGCTATAAAGCTATCTGAGATGGCTGCTACTTGTACTGGACTTGGCAATTCCCAGGTGAAGCCAAGCTGTGAATCTAGGCTATCTACTGCTAGTGCTGGGCCTGGGGCTCACTGAGCCAGCTGTTGCTTCTTTGAGAGGGTTTAGGAAGTTGTGAAGCATGAGCCAAGACCAGCCATTTATATAAGAAAGTAGCTTGGGTGGGCCTGTAAGTTGGATGTGGTACAGTCTCTGGGTATCTCCAAGGCAATCAAACAGTGTTAGCCTGGTTGATGGAGTCTTACATATGGCTCCAGCTTGCTGGCTCTGTCTGGGTATATGTGGTATTTTTAATTCCATAGTTGTCAGACTTCCATTAAACTCGATTTATGATGGTTCTCAGTGGTAGTTATTCTGTATTTTAGTTGTGATTTTGATGTCATTGTGTGAAGAGGCAAGCCATGTCTGCCTACATTGCCATCCTGACTGGAAGTCCTGATTGCTATTTTAAAATGAAGTAGTCGGGGCAGGCTTTATGGAGAAGGTGGCATTTGGACAAACTGAAGGTGAGAAGGGAGCAAGTCATGAGGTTATTGAGAAAAAGCACTATGACTGAAGAATAAGTCTAGCACTAGAACCTTGAGGCAGGAGCATACTTGCATGGTTAAGAAAGAACAAGAGATGAGGTGCAGGTGGGGCAGTTAGAGGCTGTTCAAGGGCCCATCAACACCATCTCTCCTCCTGTGACTCAGGGGTGACAGGCCCCACAACTTCCAATCCCTCTTCTTTAAAAAAATGATTTAAAATATATATTTGTTTATTTTAAGAGAAAGAGGGGAAGGGAGGGAAAAACACAGAGAGAGAAACACCAATGCACAAGAGATACACTGATCAGTTGCCTCTCGCATGCCCCCAACTGGGGACCTGGCCTGCAAACTAGGCATGTGCCCTGACTGGGAATTGGACCAAGAACCTTTTGGTTCTCAGGTTGGTGTTCAGCCCACTGAGCCACATCATCCACAGTCCAATCTCTTTCTACTCATAGATTTTTCTTCTTGTGGATATGTCTCACCTTCCCACATCACTCCCACGATATTTCTTCCCCAAAATTTTAAGTCCAAATTTTATCTCCTGGGGCCTAGAATTTTAAAATATGAAATCTAGGAAATCTTTGTTTTCCTCCAAGTTTTGAACATATATTTTCCCTGTGTCTAACTACTCCCTGATTTAAGAGAGTGAGGCAGAGTGTAAAGAGGAGACCTCAGTGGATCCAGAAATACAAGAGAAAAATGCAATAAGATTTCAAATTCCATGCCACCATATCACAGTGACTAGCAGAAGTTCTACTAACAACACCCTTATATTCATCTGGCCCTAAAATGGTTTACCAAGTACTTTCACTTACATTTTAAAAAAATTATCTGTTATTTAACTTTGTAAGCTAGTAGCTTTATAGACAAGAAATGCATAACTAAAAGACAATAGTAATTTCTTTTAGACTTATCTGTGAACAGATAGATAACATATTACCAAAACCCACCTCTTCATACTTCATAACAAATAATTTTGATACCACTTCCTTAAATGTTTGTATATTAATAGAAATAAATTGTCCTCCTCCCATTTCAGAGGGGAGGGTGAGACACGTAGTAAATGATGAGAGCATTATAGAATGTTGGAGAAAGTGACGGCACCATCAGTAAGGGGCATCGAATCAACCCAAAAACCTTTAGCCTTCTGTGATATTAGAGTGCCTTATAACTGAAGAAAGGATTTTATACATTTATGTTAGCAGCAGTGCAATAAAAAACATAAGTCAATTGTTATAGATGTAATATGCCGACTGTTTCATTGTTTGAAATAAAATAACTTTGTATATTTATGAAAACTTTGGACATCTTAGTTTCACAAATATTTATTTATTGTTGGGATGATCATTAAAATTACTATCATTACCTTTACCATGTTTGTTTAGTTTTATATATTACATAGTATGTGGAAAGTTTTCTAATAGGTTATGTATTATACAATGACATTCTATGAGGAGGACAAATGTGGCTGAATATGAGGCTTAGGAATTTATATATATAAATTTGGTATAAATAAATTTCCTCAGTAAACTGTAATGGCATTTGAATCAAAAGACTATGGTTAAATTTTAATATTTTACTATAATAGAAAATATCTTTTCAATGAATTTTTTTAATTTGCATGCATGAAATTGTTTTATAAGTTGAGAACTTTTTTTTTCTGTTGAAGCATGACTCCATTAGTGGAGAAGAAGATTATTTTTGTAGATTTTTTTGTATAAAATTCTTCATGAACATTTCTCTTTTTACACATCAAAGCTCTTTGCTTGTTATACTGCTCTTAATAGGTCTCAATATTGTTAACTTTTAAAATACAAGCACTGGCAAGTTCATTTATAATCTTCTTTTAATCAACTTTATCGCATTTATGTCTAGGGAGCTATCAAAAAAAATAAGCACACAGCCTTGCTAAAAAAAAAAATACCGAAGCAGGCAAAATAGCCTAAATTGTCCTTGTCTCTCCTTTCTGGTCAATTTATTTCTCTGCCCAGGTTTCTGATGGGTATCTGTGTTTGTGCAGGAACTCACGCTGCATCCACTCCAGCTGAATGCTCACTTCTCTAAGTCTAATAATATCAGAGCTCTCATTGCAAACGGGATGAAGAAAACCGAGAAAGGGATTGGGTTAGTCATACTGCTTATGACTCAGTTTCACTTGAACCGAAAAGCTTTCCCTGCCTGGTTTGTCACCCTTTCCACAGTTATGCTCCTTCCCATCACATTAGTGGGGCTTTTCCCTATGTGCTGTCCTGGTGCCCTGTTCTTCCTCTCTCACACCAGTCACCGAACTTGATTGTCTTAATTTATATGTCCCTTTAAGTTCACAAACTACAAAAAAGTTTACTAGTCCCTAATACATCGCCTGATAACCCATTTATATTCATGGAATGTCTTCCAAATAAGTGGATTATGAAACTATTCAAGCGGCTCACACAGACGAAGGCAGCTTATGAGGTGCTTAAACACAAGACTGATAATAATGATAATGAAAATGGTAATAGCTAACTTACTGAGCATTTACTAAGTGTAGATGCTTTTCTAAGACCTTTCACCCATTATCTGATTTCATCTTTATGACAACCCTGGAAGAAAATTGTTGTGGGACTCCTTATGAAAATAATTTACATGATCATTATTCTTCTGATATCTCCACTTTTCTGGTGTAACCTATTTTTCTACTTATCTTCATATTACTAAATGCTCTAATGAATTACAGATCAAGTTTGTTATAAACTGCCAATCTTAAAAGTAAGTATCACTTGCTCCAAAATTGATACAATTTAGTATATATCTGTATCTTAGAATATTGTGTGGAAAATTACAGAGAAAAAAATGCCAGCAGGGGTGTCCATGCAGCAAGTGAAAGAATAGGCGTGTTTTACGTATTTACATTGTGTAAGTAGGTACAGGGGGGAAGATATATGCAATACAAAACCACAGTCACTCACCCCAGAATAGTTTCATATTGTAGATGATAAGGAACTCACTAGGGACTGAAATAAAGTAAATGCATCATGATTCTACCAATTTTTTTTTCCCAATTTCAAGTGCTGCTATTTACTTCTACTTAAATCACTTTTATGTCTTTAATTAGAAGCACTGGAGATGCATTCGATATTAGTCTTTTTATTGTTACTATTGTTTTTTATTTTGTTTATGGTGTTAATTATTTTGTTTGTTTTAAGAGTATATAATGTTCTGTTTTCCATTACTAATAATCAGGAGTAAAGTGAAGTATTGCTCCTTTAAGTTGATATTTTTTTCCATCCACTGCTGTTGTCATTCTCCATTAGACATGAGATTTTTTAAAGCCATACCGTGAGAAATTTGTTGAACTGTCTTAAGATACTTTTTATATTCCTCTTCCATTGAATAGCAATTTCAGCCTTCATCATACATTTTCATTTTGCAGAAAATGTCTAGTAAGTTTTGCACCAACTCCATATCCTTTGGGATTTGTTTTTGTCTTGAATGAGGTTAACATTGTCTGAAATGTGAATGGTATTTTCTCTGCTACTTAATTGTCTGAGGCAATCCCCAGCCTTTCTAAAATTTCCTACTGAGCCTTTTGTTTTTAATCCTGCATTTGGAAACTTGGAAACAAAGATGAATTGTTACTGCTTGCAGGACTGAACACACATTTACTTTTCCTCTTGATTTCTTAAAATAATTGAAGTATTCTGTGATTCACTGAAGAATACTTTGAGTTACAGTATCAGGCAGTATGTCAAATATACTTAATATTCATTTTTTATGATCTTGAAATGCATTTGTAATACATAAGAAAAATAGGATGAGAAAGCATTTCTATTTTTTGCCAGCTATAAGAACTAGGTTTTTTGGATGGACAGTTTTACATTTTAATAAACCTATTATATGAAACCTATTTTAGGGTTTTTATTAACCTATTTTAAGGTTGAAGAAATGTCAAATGCCATGGTGCAAGAATACTAGAATTCCAGACATCTGATGTTGTTCCGACACTGAGAAAATGAATGTGGAGTATCATTTTATCAACTAAATACACTAAACTGGATTCCCCCATTCTCTCCGAGTGCTTATTCATAGGGGCACAAATATAACTTCCAATGAGACATTATTTACCACATCTCTTTTTATTTCTTCTTTTCAACCACATCTTGTATTTTGAAAGCTTAGGAAAAACTTGATTCATGAAAAGTAAATACTCATAACTTAATTTCTGAGAAGACTCATTACAAAATTAGTTATTACTATATAATTTGGAAATCAGAGAAGAGTTCAATTTTAACTAAAATAAGCACAATAGATTTGATTTTTTAAAGTAATTAATCAGCAGTCTTGAGAACAGGAATGAAGGAATGTAGGCTAGATTTGGCTACGGCAAAGCATGTGGAGTCAGTCAGCCGGGGAGAAACTCCAAAGCTGAAACAAAAAGGGGGCCATGGCAGTGGTCATGGATGGGCAGCTCACCCTCACCCTCACCCTAACCCTAACCCTAACTCTAACTCCTAACCCTTACCCTCATCCTAACCCCTAACATTCACCCTAACCCCTAACACTTACCTCTAACTCACAACCTAACCCTAGTGGTTGAGTCTAAAACTCATTGAGAAATTACATTTGAGGAGTAGAAGAACTACTTCTGATCAGGCATATATACGCCTGATCAAGAAGTGAATCAGTTGTAAACTGTACTTTATGTTTCCAGTGGATAATATTTTTCAGTTGTTTTCAGGATTTTCAAAAAGTTAAACTCTTAAAGATATTTTTGTCATGGTTAGATGTCATCTTACAATGTTAATATATCAATTTGATAAAGCATATATTTGAATTAGTATATTTAATAAAATTCATTTATTGAAAAAGGGTACTTTGATCTGTTCTCACATTTCATGGAAGTTTTATTCAAAATGTTCCCACATAAATCTTTGACATCATATTCTTGCCATAACCAAAGTACTTGAGACATTTAACACGATTTTCCCACAGCACATTTTCACATCTATTTAAGTTGTTTGAGATAGTCCATCACTTTTTGATTTGATACTGGTACTGAAAATTTGAGTGTAAGCCCAAAGTATCCATTTGCTATTCATAATCTGCAAAGTAGCCACTTAATGTATTTCCCAAAGAATCTTTAAAAACTTGACAGCCAACCCTTGCAATTATCAAGTGATACGCTCATGACTAAGTCCATGTTAAATTCTGTCTGCTTTTATTATTTTATTTGTAAGGATTGTGTCTTGTGACTTTTATAAGTATTCAGAACCAGCACTAAATGAGGATATTTGGTAAACCTATGGAGTCTTTATAAGGACTAATATCTATCGTAACTTTTCTTAGAAATAATTTTTAGATGGAATTAGTCAGGTTCCCAGAAAGAAACAGTCAACTTAAGATAGTTGAAGATAATTTAAGAAAAAATTAACAAAGGAGTGGGCAGAGTGTTGGAAAACTGTAATGAACAGAGTGCTACCCCATGTTTCATAACAGTGAACTTGTTACTAACCTGCCACCCGAAGATGCAGAGGTGACAATAATTTCCAAGAAAAGGGAGAACAGTTGTAGAGAGATCCGTCCTCAAAGATGAGACCTATCCAGCTTTCTGTAAACCTACATAAAATGGGTTTTTAACCTTTCCTTTCTGTTCTTTCTTCCTTTGATCTGAAAGAGCTCTACTTTGCCTAACTTAAACAGAAGCCAGACCATGAAAGCCCATTGTGTAAGCCAGCCTAACACAGAAACAGAAGGACAAGGAGTACAGTGCAAGGTGTAGATCTGGGCAAGCAAATGGAAGATATCCTCCTTAGGGCCTTCTGTAATCATCCTCATCTCCTTGTGTGTGTGAGTGTGGGTGTGATGACAAAGTAACTTAGGCTATTTCCAAAGCCACTGATAAATGGAATTTGCATTTTGGCTGCATTAAATAGTTAAGTTTTTGAATTGTTGTCCAGGAAGAGAGAGAGCAAAGGACATTTGGAGAGGAGAGCATCCATTCTTATGCCTCCTCTCTTGTAAGCCAGTTTAAAGTATTGCTTTCCAACTGGCAGCACTAGCAACCAGATTGCCCCACCTATGGAAGAAAAAAAGTGTTGTTGTTGTTGTTTTTTTAATTCTGAAAATAAATTTAAAAAGTTTCATCATGGAAACTTTTTAGAGTTGAGATAACAAAAATAATTTTCTGAAGAATTTAATCATTCAGTCATTGAATATAAAAAAATAATCTGGAGAATACTGGCCAAGTAAGGTGGACAAAGGAAAAGTATACCTAAAGTAGAGGCCGAAAAGCAAATGGACCTGAAAAAAGTGAGAGGCAGGCTTTCCAGGATTGCATATGGAGAATTCCTTCCTTACCAGGTAGGTACAAATAAAAGATGCAGCTGCAAATGTAGTTAGGTCTGCTTCCTGTGATTGATGATGCCTTTTCTTTATATGACAGAATTTGTTTTAAAAAACAAACAATTAAAAAAACACCTGTTCTCACAGGGATATTGGGAACTGTGCTGTATAAGCAGAATTATGGTTCATATATGATATTCAAACAAATACTTTAAAATGATACAGCAGTGTTAGAAAAGTAGTAAGAGTTCTAGCTTTGATGAGGCAAGAAAGGGAGCACATTACAAAGGGATGTTGGAGATGATGAAAGAAAAAAGGAAGAAGGGGAAGGATATGTAAGACAATAATTATAAGAGCATGCTTTTGACAAAGATTATAAAAGTAGAAGTAGGAAAAATGTTTCATTGAAATGAGAAATAGGAAAAACCAGAACCCCTGAAATTCTATTTAAGTCTACTGAGAGACAGTACATTTTTTCTTGAGCACAGAAAATAGAAACTGTAATAGAATTGGCAAGTACAAAATATGTGGAAAGGCCATAAAAATTATTGCAGATGTATATAGACACATCAAATATGGATTGGTACTTTGTTAGTCACTGTCTCACATGAAACTCACTGAAACCTTGCTAGGTTAGTTGAATAGTTTTTGACTTATTTTCTATAACATCTGTAGTAGACACTTAGATAGTCCTGAGAATAGGAATGATATAGGTCAGGTGCAGAGGGTCACTGGGGCGGAGAGCTCCAGGTGCCCAGCAGCAGGCAAAACTACAAGCTCCTGCACCACCACTCCCTTCAATATTAACCTCTGGGGATGATATCTAGGTCTCAGCTGTATTTCAGCTTCAGGCTCAGAAAGCAGCAAAACCAGATGAAGGTACTAGTGACCCCCTGACCTTGTGTCAACCAATCAGTGGAGACCTGAGGAGACAAACCCAGAAAGCTGATGAATATTCTATTGAGGTCCTCTCTTTAGAGCTCCAGATAAAAGCCCTCAGGATCAATGACCCCGTATGCTCTCTCTATGGAGCATACCCTTGCCTCACACCCTCTTCCCCAGGGGCATTTCTCTTCCCTCTCTTTTTCTCCTGAGGCTCCAGAGGCCCTGCTCTACCTCTGTAACCCATTTCTCAAGCCCGTTTCTTTTACAGCTCACTTCTTCCACCTGTATGACTTTCTAAATTACTTTTCTCTTATAGTTTGAGTCTTGATTCTGAATTCTTTTTTAGCCAAAACTTAAGCACCAAGGTTGCTGAACAGGGGTCTAACACCTGGTGTCATTTTGCTGCCAACAGTATCCATTATCCATATAAACTAAGCAACTGTGGGTGTGCACTTTGTTGGATTTGCCAGTTTTGTTCCATTTGATCACTAGGTGATGCAATTCAAGGTCCCTGTTAGACTACTGGGTTGGCCAAAATGTTTGTTTAGTTTTTTTCCATAAAATAAAAAACACACTTTTCATTTTCACCAGTTGTCTTAATATGGATATTTTGAGTATACTGGCTATCTCCCACTATTGACCTCTAGTGGAGAGAGGCCAGGGATGCTACTAAACATCATCCAATGCATAAAACAGCCCCACAGCAAAGAAGTATTTGGCCAAAATATCAACAGTACCAAGAAACGTCACAAACCACTTTTGACAAGTTCAATCAGTCACAGCACCTTCTCCATACACTGCACAAGTCTTGCTTGTGTTTCAGTTGCATTTTAACCTGTCTTGAAATAAAAAAAGCATAATATGCCAAAAATATTGTGTATCTTCTTCCATCTTAAGTATTAAAATGGTTGTTCAAAAATTCACTAACATTGATGTTTTTTAAATGCATGCTGATATGACAGCTGCGAAAATACAAGATACAACCTAACAAAATCATTTTGAATGAAGTTAAAGAAAACTAAGCACTACTAGAGCCTTTGTATGAAACAAAAATCAAATTAAGTTTCTGACCAACCCAGTATTTATGCCACTCGTTGAAGATGGTTAAGCAGAACGTATCCAAGGTGGGAGGGCATAGCAGTAGATCAAGGGACCGCTGCAATGGAAATTCTCAGTAGGGTAGAGAAATTGAACTCAACTCTAAATACAGCATTGGCAAGTGGAAATTTATGGCTGAAGAGGAAGGTGGGGGAATTTCTAGTAGAAAATATCAGAGGTAAGAGGAGATTCAAGCTGAAATGAGCTAACAGGATTCTTGACAAAGGCAGTCCAAAATGACCAGACATCACATGGGGGATAGTGGAAAAATGAATATACCAATTAAATTCTGATGGCAATTAGACATGGAGAATGACTAAGCAGACTTATCAGGATTCTTGCTGAAATTTAACAATGCAGAAAACAACACAGAAATCCAAAAAGTACAGAGTAGCACAAGTAAAGGTTTGTCAAGCAGAGAATCTTTGTCTTCCAAACAAGTTTTGTGAGAATATAAAAACCAAACCAAAGCAACAGCAAAATCTTTTTTTCAATAAAATAAACATTATTATCGTTACCCAACTAAAGGGGTTTGTTTGCCTGTGTGCATCACAGCAAAATAAGACACAAACAGGAATTTACAGCAAAGAAGGTAAGGATTCATTTTCAGGAGGTGGCCTATGCCCAGAGACAGGTGAGCTTGCACTAAAGACCTGGCTTCTTGATGGCTTCCCTGGCATGGGTTATGAAGTTACATTATCATCATGTATTAAAAAAAAGAAATTGAGAGTTTAACAATTAAAAAATATTACTTTAGAACATTAACATTGTGTAAATAGTATATAATTCTTAAAGATTCTTAGCTTATTAAAGGATGAAATACCGTTAAGAAGTAAAACAAATGGATTTAAATTAATAATAAATTATGAAAAATCAAGAGTCACATTCATTTTAGTTTCAAGGGATAGAAACCCAACTTTTAATAGCTTAACCATATGTTGGCACTTCTGGGCCAATTCTCTGACACCACATAGTTGTCCTATAACTTAATTCAACTCTGAAACTAACTATCAAGAGTTGACACAGACCCCCATGATATGGCTCAGTCCCACAAGACTGCCCCCACTTTAGATTCCAGTTGAAAGCCTCAGATACCCACCAGTTATCTATACTTCCACTTGGTTGTCTATAAATTCAAGGGGCTTCCAAGACCCCTGTCAGCTTAGAAAATTTGCCAGAATGAGTCACAAAACTCAGGAAAGCACTATACTTATTAGTGCAGTTTAATTATAAAGGTTACAATTCAAGAAGCACCAAATGGAAGAGATGAAAGGCACGGTGAGTGTGGGGGCTGGAGAACAGAGCTCCCATGCCCTCTCCTGACACACCCTGCCAGGACATTAGTGTATTCACCAACCCAGAAGCTACCTGTGCAAGGTGTTATTGGGACTTCATTACTTAGGCATGATTTCCTAAATCAGAGCCACTTGATTGCACTTCATCTCATGTTCTTCTATTCTCCCTGGAGGTTGTGGGGTGGGGCTGAAAGTTTCAACCCTCTAATCACTTGGCCTTGAAATTATCTAAGGTCTATCAAAACTTATACTGTTAGCTTAAACACAAGTATAGTTGAAAGGGGCTTATTATGAATAAGAAAAAATGCATATCATGCAGGAAATTCCAAGGGTTTTTGAAGTTCTTGTACCAGTAGCCTGGAATAAAAATGAATATAAGTATTTTTTATTATATCACAGCGTGAGTGGGAAATTCCCCTGCCTACCCTTCTTGAGTTTATTGTGGCTGTATAGTAGGCATTTAAATAGGCAGGAGCAGAGTAGGGATGACAGGCCAGGCATGGAATGTCTCCAAGGGCAGAAAGCTTTGGACGCCTAGCAATAGGCAAAACTAGGAAAACAAGGAACTTGCCCCCAGAGTAACCTTTCTTCTCCTGTCATATTACTGGCCATTCGGTTTAGATGACCTTACTTTTCATGTAGCTGGTCATGTGGTTCTGAAGTTCTCCTGACTTTCCCTCCCATAGCACTGACCAGAGTATATAGCTTCTTATGACTCCCATACAAGCCCTCTCATGACCACTTCCTAAAGCATTGGACCCTCAGGATGATGAAGTTCTGACCTGCATCACATAATGTTGGGAACAAAGCCTCAGTTCTATTTACCACAAAGACAGAGTTTTGGTCAAACTGCAGATGACGGGGAAGCCTCAGTTGTGTTTCAGCTCCAGGCACAGAAAAGTGGTAAGGCCAGGTGGGGACATGCCATGGCTGACATCAGGACCAGCTGCAACAACTACTGTCTCTCTGCCATGGGAGAGACTGCCACCCTGACAGGACACACATAGCAAACTGATGAATATTCTATTGAGATCCTCCCTTTAGATTTCCCCTAAAATCTTTGCCCTTAAAAACCCTCAGTTGGTGAAAGATAAATACCATTGATTTCACTTTTATGTGGAATCTAATAACAAAATAAACTAACAAGTAAAATATAACCAGAGGCATAGAAACATGGAACAGACTGACATCTATGAGAGGAGAGGAAGGAGAGAGGGACTGGTTGAAAAAATATGAAGAGATTAGTCAAAGAACATATATGAATGACCCATGGACATGGACAATGTTGTGGGGATTGAATGTGGGAGTGGAGGGCAGGCTGTGTGGAACGTGGGCTGGGTGGAAGGTGGTAAAGTGGAGCAATTGGGACAACTGTAATAGCATAAACAGTAAAATATTTCCTTTATTTTTATTTTTAATTATATTTTATTGATTATGCAATTACAGTTGTCCTGATTTTACCCCCTTGCCCCCCCACCCATCAACCCCCAATACCCTCAGGCAATCCCTCCACCTGTTGTTCATGTCCATGGGTCATGCATATAAGTTCTTTGGCTACTCCATCCCCTATACTGTACTTTACATCCCTATGGCTATTCTCTAACTACTTATTTGTACTTTTTAATCCCCTCACCTTTTCACCCACTCCCCCACAACCCCTCCCATCTGGCAACCATCGAAAAGCTCTATGATTCTCTCTTTTTCTTGTTTGCTGAATTTGTTTTTTGGATTGAATTTTTGTTACAGATGTATTTTTGCCATTTTATTGTTCATAGTTTTGATCAAACTAAGTCCCTTTAACATTTCATATAATAATGGTTTAGTGATGATGAACTCCTTTCATTTTTTTCTTGTTTGAGATCTTTATCTGCTCTTTGATTCTAAATGATAACTGCTGCATAGAGCAATTTTAGCTGTAGGTCCCTGCTTTTCATGACTTTGAATATATCTTGCCAATCCTACTAGCCTGCAGTTTCTTATGAGAATTCAACTGACAGTCTTATGGGAACTCTCCTGTAAATAACTAACTTCTTTTCTCTTGCTGCTTTTAAGATCCTCTCTTTATCTTTAAACTTTGGTATTTTAATTATGATATGTCTTGGAGTGGGCCTCTTTGCATCTATCTTGTTAGGGACTCTTTGTGCTTCCTAGACTTGCATGTCTATTTCCTTCACCAAATTAGGGAAGTTTTCTTTCACTATATTCTTAAATAGATTTCCAACTTCTTGATATTTCTTTTCCCCTTCTGGCACCCCTATGATCCAAATGTTGGATTTCTTGAAGTTATCCCAGAGGTTGCTTATACTACTCTCATTTTTTGGACTCTTTTTCTTTTTTTGTTTTTTATTGGTTGTTTTTTGTTTCCTTATGTTCCAAAACATTTATTTGATGCTTGGCTTCATCCACTCCACTATTGTTGTCCTGTGAATTATTCTTTATTTTAATTATTGTGCATCCTTCATTTCTGACTGTATCTTTTTTATGGTGTTTAGGTCCTCACTAAGTTCCTTGAGTATCCTTATAACCAGTGTTTTAAACTCTGCATCTGATAGATTGCTTATCTTCATTTCATTTAGCTCTTTTTCTGGAATTTTGATCTGTTCTTTTATTTGGGCCATGTTTCCTTGTCTCCTCATTTTGGCAGCCTCCCTGTGTTTGTTTCTAAGTACTAGGTAGAACTGCTTTGACTCCCTCCCTTGGTAGGGTGGCCTAATGTAGTAGGTGTGCTACTACATTAGAACACCTACTACATTAGAATTCAGTGGCACAGGTTCCCCTTTCACCCAAGCTGAGTACTCAAGGTGTACCCCCTGTGGGGGCTGAGTATGCCTTCCTCTTGTAGTTGAGCCTTGGTTTCTACTGGCAGATCAATAGGATGGATTTACCAGGCCAGTCAGCTACAAGGATTGGCTGTGAGCACTTATCACGAACCTCTACCCTCCATGGAGGATCAGCTGTGTAGGTGCAAGGTGGTGGTGGTCCGATATGGTCTGGAGCTGTCCACTAAGTACACTCGCTCTGCGTTTCCCGGATGATGCAGGCCAAGGTAAGCCCCCACCTGTGTTTTGCTGGGTCACCCTGCCTGGGCTATAAAGAAATTTGAGATGCCTGCTACTCTGATAGAATAGGAGATTCCCAGGTGAAGCCAACCTGTGACTATAGGTTGGCTGTTGCTAAGGCCAAGCTTGAGGCTCACTGAGGCCAGCTGTAGCTTGTTTGAGAGGATTTATGAAGTTGGGAAGCATTAGGTAAAACTGCTTTGACTCCCCATCTTAGTAGTGGCCTGTTGTAGAAAACTGCACAGGTAAGTTGGATGGGGTAGAGCCTTAGGTAATAATTGTCAGGGTGGGGCAACCTGTGTAAACCAGGTTTTGGGAGTCTCTGATATGGTGTCACTGCTCTGTGGCTCTGTGTGGGGGTGGGCTCAGTGAAGGGAAAATGCCACTGCCTAGCCTCTGAAGTTTTGGCCAGGAGGAAGCTGTCACCCAGAACTTGCCCTGATGCCAGATACTTCAGTTTCTCCCTTTATGCCGCTGGTACCCTTCCACCTGTTGTCCTTCCACCTGCTGTCCCTGTGCTGGAGCCCAGAGGGAGTGAGTCTGCATAAGTCCTAAGTCCCTTGCAGGCCCTTTAAGAGGACACACCTGAGAATCCTGCAGTTTCTTCAGCCATCTCAACCTCCACTGGTTTTTACAGCCCAGAGTTTTGGGGACTTATCTTCTTGGCACTGGAACCCTGGACTGGGTGGTCTGGTGCAGGGCTGGGATCCCTTGCTCCCAAGGTATCCCTCCCAATATTTATCCAGCACACATGGGTGTGGGATCGCCTGATCTGCATCTCCATACCTCTCCGCACATCTCCTCTTCTCCACCCCTCCTACCCATCTGGATGAATGTGAGTTTTTAACTCCTTGGTTGTTGGACTTCTGTACAGCTCAATTTCCTGATGATTTTGCATGATAGTTGTTTTGTAGTTTAGTTATGATTTTTGCTGTGATTGTGTGAGGGGGCAAGCTATGTTTACTTATGCCTCCATCTTGATCAGAAGTCTCCACTGTCTTCTGTCTTGGCTTTATTCTTAGATGATCTTTGACCACAATGTGTGGGGACAGATTCTAATAGTTACAGATCTTCTTTATTTATAGGACTATTGGCTCTCCCAATGTAAGAATGATAAAAAGTCTCTCTCCCCACCTCTCTTTCCTAAGAGCAGACCTTGCCAGTTTGGTGATACCTTTATTCTAGATAATCACCATTTAATTTATTTTTTCAGGTTTTATTTATTTATTTTTAGAGAGTGAAGAGGTGAGGGAGAAAGAGGGGAAAGGAAACATCAATGTATGGTTGCCTCTTTCATGCCTCCAACTGGAAACCCAGCCTTCAAGCCAGGCATGTGTCCTGACTGGGAATCCAACCAGAGACACTTTAGTTCATAGGCCAGTATTCAATTCACTGAGCCACACCAGCCAGGATAGATAATCACCATTTTAAAGGGACTGTACTTTGAGTATCCAGCCATTAGCCTTATGTTCACCTTTATGAAAAAGAAAATCAGAACCAAGTAATTGGCTATCGCTAGGCTGTTGATAGAAACACATTTCATGAAGGTGAAATGGACTATACAGAACAGAACAGAACAGATATTCACTATGAGACATTGGAGATTATTTCCCTGAAGCATTGTTTTTAAAACAGAAGAAAAGATAATAACAAGGCACCAAAAGCAATGTAGAACTTGAGGCAATTAAAGAAAGAGAATAAATACCTTAGTAAATCTCTATTACAATTATTTTTAGTAAAAGCCATCTAAAGTATGTCTCTGGTCTCTGTTAGAGAAGACTGTTAGTGTTCTTCTGTCCGGAAAATTTTAAGTGTGTTTGCAGAGGAAATTTACAATGCTAAGTATCCACTTACTTAAAATTCAAGATGAAGTTAACCTGATTTAAAACTTTGTTTTGGAATTAGAAAATTATTTTTCTTCAACCTTCAGGAAAAACTCTGAATTTATTGCAATAATTGAATGAACTGAGAATTCTGCCTCAACCCAGCATGTGCTTCTTCTTGTTTATAAGTTTATTTTTAAGGATTTTAAAAAGTTTTGATTAAAATTTTGATAAAGCCTGATAAACCTCTAAAGATAGAAAGATGACTCTTTTCAAGTGTTCCTCAATGTCTTATTTTGAAATGACATACATTTATGACTTTAAATGATTTTTCATTTAAAAATAAATTGCAGTGAAATTTGTTTAATGAGTTAAAAACAGAAAGATATGCTATCAATGAATTATTGTTTTGTCAATAAGAAACAAAAGTAATTTCTAAGTGACAAGATTGTGATAATAGATGATACATACATTTGAAGACAATGTATATCAAATAAGCATATAATTAAGTTTTTTCTCTACTCTGTTCAAAATAGTTCTACTTCATATCATATTGAAGCCAAGAATGATATTTGTAGATAATACAGTAATTGTTTGATATTTATTGTTGTCTTACTTTATTTTTCATAAGTATAGACAAATATAAAAACTATCTAAATGATGTCAAATAATTGGTATTCTTTCAAGTTATCTCAACATAAATATTAGGATTATATTACTATTTTTAGCCTTCTTTAATTTTGATCCATTTGAACAACACTTATGTGATGGTAAATGGATTACTGATTTATTTGCAACTTCTTTAACTTATTTAAGAACTTTGATAGAATTATTACCAAAAGTTGAAAATTTAACATACAGAAAAGCTTTATGTAGCGGAATCTCCTGCACAGTAGGAAGAGTGAACTAGCATGGCTTTAATAAAAATATTATGTGAATTTTGGGCACAGATAAGTGGACATTTCAGGTCATTTTTTTATCTTTATTTCAATTGTCCAAGCTCAGGAGAGGAATATATTTCAAGTGGAAATTGCTGAATATTCTATTTTTATTGCCTCATAAAATATTAATATTAAGTAAAGGAAACTTTGTACTAATAAAGTTTGCCATGTGCTTGGGCTTAAATATCACAACAGCAATTAGGAGAAGAAATTACCAATTATAATATACTTGGAAGATTATAAGAAAGGGCCTAAAGAGTTCAGCTTCCAGATGCATATTTATTTATCCTTTTATTCATTCATATATTCAAATAATTTTAATGAACACCTACCACATGATAGGCAAATTGTACTAAGTTTTGGGTTATAGGAGTAAAGAAACATGGTTCAAATATTTTAGGAGCTTACTATTGAAGAAATACAAAGACCTTGACCCTGGTTTCATGAAGCATAATCTTGTCAGGGAGATAGATAGGTAAATGAATAATTCCAAGAAAGTAAAACCCTGGCTGGTGTGGCTCAGTGGATTGAGTGCGGGCCTGTGAACCAAAGGGTGGCTGATTCCATTCCCACTCAGGGCATATGCCTGGGTTGTGGGCCAGGTCCCCAGCAGGGGGTATACGAGAGGCCACCACTCACTGATGTCTCTTTCTCCTCTGTTCACCTCTCTCTAAAAAAATAAATAAATGAAATATTTTTTTTAAAAATGTATGATAAATTTTAGGGATTTGCAGTTACTGATGTTATAAGAACATAAGTAGAAGAGTTTTCATAAACTGCAGCAAACATGGCAAAGGCTATGTTTGAAACCTTAATAGAAGTTGAGCCATATGCTGAAGGGAAGGGCTACTGCACACAAATGCATTGGGAAGGGACATATATTATAGATTCAAGGTTTTTATGGAATAATAGTATGATACAGAGACTGGAGTAATGGGAAATGAGACTAGAGATTGAGATGATTCAGATACTAAAGGAAGATTTTGAATTCAATCTTTATGATCCATCAAAAATTATAATTAGTAAGTGATCCATTTAAATTTACATTTAAAAATATTTTCTAGCTAATAGAGGATTGCTTTATCTTAGGCTAACTGAATTTAGTAACTAAATGGAAATTTTATAGATTTCACCAGGGTATGGAAGGATGTAAACTAACATAGACCAACAGATGGAAAAGTGTAAAGTTAAGTTGCTTTATTTGTTTTTTTTTTTAATTACTTTGGTATATTATTGCTTGGCAGTGCTCACTTAGAGGCAAAGGGAGGTAGAAAAACCAATAATGAGCAGGGATATATACAAATACATTTACACATATACCGAGAAGTGGTTTTTTTTTGTTTGTTTGTTTTTTGGTAGCACAGAGTTCAGTAAATTAACACCAGGTTGGTACTGTCACATAATTTGCTGGTAGGAGCACAAGAGAGCAGCTTGTAAGAACAGATGAACCAGTGCACAAATAAAGCAATGAACATAAATCAGAGAAACTTAATTTAGCATTGGACATCTAGATGGTGGTCAGTGAGCTGATCATGATTACCATACTGCCATGTACAGAGGAGACTAAAAAAATATTTGTTGATGCTTATTATAAACTCAAAGAGAAACATGACTAGCATTACCCCTTCCTCCATTTAGAGCATGTTCTGCATACAGAATATTTAGATGCTCATCACAATTAATCAAAAAGGCTTTGTGGAAAAATATTTTCACCATTTTCTGGACCTTAAGATACTTTAAAATATTAAATATTTCTTTCTAAAACAGGCAAATTTATATACAGAGTGTTTTCTATTTCCAGTAGAATGTCTCAGCTGTGCATGTTTCTAATAATTCAATTTAGTTTGGTATTATTTGAAACAGAAGTTTAAGTGTGTAATCCAATAAATTTAAAGACAAACATTACTAAATATGAGTAAGATTTTCATCTTAGCTGTAATCTCATCACTATTAATTTCTTTGACTATTATATTGCCAATTGCACATGAGTTTATCAATCCCACATTTCTTCCTTCCTTTCTTCCTCCCTTCCTTTCTTCATTCATTCATTCACTTTTTGTGCACTAAAAGTCTCAATGATCTTTCCTCACTGTTGAAAAGCTGGCCCATGATTCTCTTTTGTTGCCAAAAAGAGAAAAATTATAAAAATCACTTTTAATGCATGGCCTTGAGCATGAGAAGAGTTGGAGCGGGGCTGGGACACAAAACATAAAATAACTTAATCACATATGGTATACTCAAATCTAATAATGTCCGCTTTGATAATAGGATATAAAGAACATTATTGTATATGTAGTTCATGCTATTATTTAGGACAGGTTTTTACTTACTGTTCAGGCAGATTTTCATTCATTGTTTGAATTGAGGCTTAAACAGAGGCTGATTTTTTTTTAATGTTAAAAAAGGTTTACATGAATATATTGGTCTTGGTCAAAAGACCAATTGAGTTGGTCAAAAAGTTTGTTTGCTTGTTTGTTTTCCATGAGATGGCTCTATTAGTGCCTAGTTATCTTTAACTTCACTTGAAATAATTTTGTTAGATTTTGTTGTGACAGCTGTCATATTAGCATGCATTAAGAAAAACTGATCAAAATCGGTGAATTTGTGTGCAGCCATTTTAATATTGAAGATGGAAGAAAATATGCATTTTCAGCATATAATGCTTTATTATTTCAAAAAGATAAAAATGCAATTGAAACACACAAAAAATTGTGCAGTGTTTACTAAAGGTACTGGGACTAATTGAATACATCAAAAGTGGTTTGCAAATTTTTGTGCTGGAGATTTCTTGCTAGACAATGTTCCACAGTCGAGTAGACCAGTTGAAGTTGATAGCAATCAAATCAAGACATTAATTCACAATAATCAACATTCTACCACACGGGAGGTAGCCGTCATAGTCAAAATATCCAAATCAATAAAGTTATTCTTGGAAATAAAAAATATGTCTTTTATTATATGGAAAAAACAAACAAACAAACAAACAAAACACTGTGTAGACTTTTTGGCCAGCACAATACAATGCATGCTCTGACTTTGCTCTTTTTATTTGCTAGTGTTAGAAAATTTTGCCTGAATATGAAGGACATTATTTGAATTCCTCTGTCAGAACTGTTCATTTATGCCTAGCTTTCTTCTGCATTTTCCCAATTTTCCTCAAATATGTTACCTTAAAGCATTTAAAATTCAAGCAACATTAAAATACTTCTACTTATGATGAAATATAATATAATACAATACCACACAATGCAATAAAATAACTTACGCTCTTTTATAAGCAAGATCACTGCTACTGGTCATTTTAAAATAGTGGTTTCTAGATTTTGTCTGGTCTCAATATTTTCGATACCAACATCTTTTATTTAAGTGTGGCATGGAGGAAGAGATAAGTAGAAAAGAGGAGAAGTTTATATCCTGTCCCTTCATAAGTTGCCACATAATATTTCTGCTCAAATTCAGTTGGCCTTAACTTAGTTATGTGGCTATACCTACTTGCAAGGGAATCTGAAAATTTAGTCTTAATTCTAGAAGTCACATGCTCAGATAAAATTGGGGAAGGGAAATCAGATATTGACAAAAGATTAGTGGTCTCTACCACACTCAGTACAGTGGAGTTTTTTGTTTGTTTGTTTTTTTTTAATAGTGTTTATTGATTTTTACTAAAAGACATTTGTTGCAAGAAAAATTCTATATACAGCAATTAAAAAGGTTCTTTTGGGGAGTATCTTAAGACAAAGTCTAGATTTTAATAGGACCACTGATTTTATGCCATTGACATGATACCAAGCATTAGCATCTGCCCCCTAGTGCCTCACCCCCCCAAAAAAAGAGCTCAAGAGGAGGTGTTCTGAAGACAAGACAACAACAGGTAGACAAAGAGTCCCTGGTCTCAGCAACTATGACAGTTTCTTAGAGTGGGTGAATTTTTTAAAACATTACTTTCTAGCTACAGTTGACATACACTATTATATTAGTTTCAAGTGTACAACATTGGGGTGATTAGATATTTATATAACTCATGAAGTGAGGGTGAGTTTTATAGTTTCCAAAGAATGGGATGGCTGCCATTCAAAATGTCATCTATATATGGTATTCATTGTTTGGATCAACGATGTCATAGTACATTGGAGGTATTAAACTGTGTCCTCTCTCTACTTTGTTGTTTGCTGGTTTTTAAACAACATAACCACAAACTTTTTTTTTCATGGATTTTCCCCAAATATTATTATATTTTCTATGAGGATAAAATTTTTATTGTGATAAGTAAATGCAAATAATAAATACATAAACTTAAAAAGTAATATATAAATGTATGGGGAAGGGATCCCAGAACAACATTTCTTAGTGTTTTACTGTTCCATAAAATAACAGAGAGGACTTTTGTGATTTGTATTTGAGTGTTTTTATATTTTTTAAATGAAAGGAACATCCATACATACTGTGAGACTTGCTAGGAATATAAAGTTTTCTGAACTCTTAGTGCTCTGAAAAAAATGCTTTTCTAAAAATAAAATGTACATGTTGGGAAAGTGTTCAAATCAGTGTGCTAGTTTTTACATTCAAAATTCCATTACACTTAATGAGATTTGCAAGCATAACTTGCACAGCAAGTTACTCTAAAATTTTTCCCAGCTGTGTCCTTTAAAAAATGGATAATTCTTCTTCTTTTTTTCTTAAAGAAAATTATTTTATTGGAGCAGTTGCTTTTCAGTTTATCCACTTTTGTGTTGATGGCAGTTATTTTACACAAAATGTTGGACTTATATGAAAAGAAAAACTTGGGTATTTGTTCACTACATCTGTATGAATCACAGCAACACATTGACATGATCTTTATCACCTTAGCATAGTTCTGGTATGGAACTTCTGCATAATTCATTATAAAAGAACATGAAGCATTCAGAAGTCAGTGTTCATTCAGGGATGCACTGCAGATTAGTAACATGAAGAATATGCATTTTCTATACATAATTTACAAGAGGTAGCTGATTTATTTATGGTTAATAATAGACTTATTTTGATCCCTTTATAGATTTTTGGAAATATTTAAAAAATAACATATTAAATGAAATTGTATTAAAACCAATTTTTAATTGTTCTGGCTTATGCATATTGCCCTAGAGGACAATGACTAGCAACTAAATCCATGTTTCTCAAAGAATAGCAGTTTTTAAAAAGGTATATATTCACAAAATTAAAAAAGAAGCAAAAGTGTAAAAAGGTATCTGTCCAATATAATTGGTTAACATGATTTTCATCTCATCATCTCTTACATCGTGCAGACTTGCGGGTTTATAAGAAATAGAAAATTTATTTATATCATACATAAGGCTGACTAACAGCATTTTGTATTATCAGAGCTCATGCCTTTGTCCATTTTCTTTGGTTTGAATTTCCCACAAGGCAAGAGAGGAAGTACATGGCAGGATCACCTACAGAAACATTCCCAAAACCTGCTCTACTACCAGTACCACCTCCCCAAACTGTGCATTACTGAACCACAAAGTATTATCGTGATTGGACTTGTATTCTTCTGTTTGGTACATAAATAGAGATGGGGACCTTTTTTCTAAATACTCTAAAACACATTTATGTTTCTTAGTTTTAAAAATAATTATCAGCTCCTTATATTCCCTTTAATATAAATATATAAATATATATTTTCTTAAAAAAACATGTATGTATATGTGTACATATATCATCTTCCATGTATTGGTAGAAAAACAACCCAAGTAAAAACAATCAACCATATGAATAAAACCTGTTAATACTATAAAATAAAAAGTTATAGGTAGGCCACCATAGTATTGTCTCATAAAAATGAGTTCAACCATGGAGAACAAAATTTAAAAAGAAACAAAAACATTTTCTTATTCTTGCCTATTTGATACCATCATTATGCTACCTTCCATACAGATCAGGCTTACAGTGCTTATATAGTCTGCCCTTAAGTAGTTTGCAATCTCTAATGGCTTTGTGGTGAACACCTTAATGTAAGTCAAACAGCGAATATGCACACAAACCTATTGTATATGTTTATTGTATATTGTATCTGGAAATGGTTACTCATTAAACAAATTAATTATCAGATATAAGTGGTGCAATAGAAATTATAAATTTATATATCCAGGCAGAAATAAAATATATTCATTGTTTTATGTGAGGTTCTCCAGGAAAAGACTCTGAGACAGAGATTTGCTTGCAAGGAAAGCAGGATTGGTCAGAAGTCAAGGCTGCCATACAGCCACGTAAAAGGTCTCAGATGATCGCTCCAGGAGTATGGAGCAAGGATGACTTTTAAAAGTCGTCCCTAATGAGGTACCATGTGCTCTCAGGGGAGTGTGACATTGGTGAGTTAGCTTTCACTGATCAAGACAATTCCAGATCAGCTCAGCCAAGAGTCACTCATCTGCTGGGGATCGAGTGCCACAGGTTAAAACTGAAATCTGGATGGTCATCAGAATCCATTCTCCCTGATTTATTCTAAATAGGGAGATATGAGTGGATAACTTTGATTTTTTTTATTTTTAAAGTATATTTTATTGATTGTGCTATTATAGTTGTCCCAATTTGCTTTCTCCCCTTTATCCCCCTCCTCTCTGTACCACCACCCTCACTCTCCAGCACCCCCCCACACACACACACGGTTTATGTTCATGGATTGTACATATAAGTTGTTTGGCTTCTCCATTTCCTGTAATATTCTTAACCTCCCCCTGACTATTTTGTGACTACCTATTCTGCTTATTGTCCCCTGTAACTTTCCCCCCATCCTCCTCCCTCCCCCTCCCCACTGATAACCCTCCTTGTGATCTCCATTTCTGTGATTCTGTTGCTGTTTTAGTTGCTTTCTTAGTTTTTGTTTTTCTTTCTTAGGTTCAGTTATTGACAGTTGTGAGTTTGTTATCATTTTACTGTTCATAGTTTTTGATCTTCTATTTCTTAGATAAGTCCTTTTAACATTTCATATAATAAGGGTTTGGTGATGGCGAACTCCTTTAAACTTACCTTACTTATCTGGGAAGCACTTTATCTGACCTACCATTCTAAATGATAACTTTGCTGGAGAGAGTAATCTTGGATGTAGGTCCTAACCTTTCATGACTTGGAATACACCTTTCCATCCCCTTCTTGCCTGTAAAGTTTCTTTGGAAAAATCAGCCAATAGCCTTATGAGAATTCCTTCATAGGCAACTCTCTCCTTTCCTGTTATTGCTTTTAAGATTCTTTCCTTATCTTTAATCTTGGGTAACTTAAGTATGATGTGCTTGGTGTGTTCCTCCTTGGGTCCAAATTCTTGGTGACTCTGGGTTTCTTGGACTTCCTGGAAGTCTATTTCCTTCACCAGATTGGGGAAGTTTTCAATATCTTGCTCTTCCCCTTCTCCTTCCACCACTCCCATGATTCAGATGTTGGAACACTTAAATTGTCCCAGAGGTTCCTAAGCCTCTAGTCATTGTTTTTTGCATTCTTGTTTCTTCAATCTGTTCTGGTTCGATGCTTATTTCTTCCTTTTGTTCCAAGTCATCAATTTGAATCCCAGTTTCCTTCCCTTCACTGTTAGTTCCTGTACATTTTGCTTTATTTCACTTTGTATAGCCTTCATTTTTTCCTTCATTTTGTGAACAAGTGTAATCAATATGTGAGCATCCTGATTACAAGTGTTTTGAACTCTGCATCAGACATGTTGTCTATCTCCTCATCCCTTGGTTCTTTTTCTGGAGCTTTGATCTGTTCTTTCATTTGGGCCTTATTTCTTTGTCTTGGCACAACTGTCAGGTGTAAGGGTTGGAGTCTTAGGTATTCACCCAGGCAGGGCAACCCTCTTTGCTGCATTGTGGCACTGTCTGTGCGGGAGGAGTCAGAGAGGGAAGAATGCCACTTGCCCTGTTCTAGTCCCACTTTCTGCCACTTCCCTCATCTCCCACAAGTGGTCTGTGCCCAGTAATTGCTGATTCACACATGGGTTGGTTTGTGTACATTTTAAAACCCTGTGGGTCTCTCCAATGAACTCTCCTGTGAGAAAGTGAGTTTCTCCTGCCACCACAATCTCCACAGATTTTTTTACAGCCTGTGATTTTGAGTCTTAAATTTCCCACACTGCACCCTGGGTTTCATGGTCCTTCTCGCTCTCCCACTTTCTGTTGGGCTTGTCTATGTGTGAATGTGATCACCTATTCAATCTGCCAGCCACTGCCTTGCGCCATCCTCTCTGCCCAGCTGCCTGTCTTCATCCCTCCTACTGTCTGGTTGAATGTTTCTTTAACTTCTTGGTTGTTGGACTTCCATGAAAATGTTTTTCTGGAAGTTCCGGTTGTTCTTTGGTTTTAAATTGGTTCTTATCCTTCTTTTGGTCGTGCAAGGAATTGAAGCATTTCTGCATGTGCTTCCGTCTTTGTCCTTCTTCTTGATTTTGAATAATTACTAAAGGAAAGAAGAAAGACCTTGGTTTGAGCTAGAAAAATTGCTCAAATAACTAGGACATAATTTAAAATAACACTGAGAATTTTTTACACAGTTAAATGAACCAGGACACAAGTAATAGTTGATAGAAGAAGATAAGTTATAGTATAGTAGGAAATCCCCATTTCATAAAGATAGGAAAGTTTTTGAAAAACAAACTAAAGAAACCTGTTACAGTGATACTATAGCCCCCTTGAGCCCCACCTGTCTTCTCAATTGTTACCCACCTGTCTTCTCAAATGTTACTTCTTTTGTCACCATTCCCAGTTTGTTTACCCACTATTTACTAGAATGAACAATAATTTCACTAACTTTTTATACTGTTCTTTTATACCCCTTTTTCAATTTCAAGTCTTCCCATCCTTAAAGTTCTGTCTCACTCCCCATCTTCTGTAGTTCCTTCCCTTCTTGAAACTCTTTCCTACATTTTCCTGTCAATTCATTTCAAATTCCACTTCCCTTCCTTCCCTTCTCCTCCTCTCCCCTTCCAGGTCAGTTCCTTATCACCTCCCCTTCTCTCTCTCTTCTCCCTCTCTGTGTTCCTATCCTTTAGTATTTGGGTATTACTATTTGTCATGGAATCTTATAAAATTTATTTATGTAACACACATATATATGTTCATTTTAACTGAAGCATAGCATATCTTTATATGAATAAGCCAGATGTTGTTTACCAGTATATGTAACGATGGAGGAGTTTTGGAGGGGTTGTTTCTGATTTTTTATTATTACAACAAAGCTATAAGACATATCCTTGGCATTATTAACATGTATTTCTTAGAGCATCCTAACAATAATACAGATCCTTTGAAAGAAGAAATAGCTTTAATTCCCCATGACTTCCAGCACAAAGCTGGTGTCATAGTTATAATGTCCTGCCGATAAGATTGTTTGGAGAACAGTGACTTTGGACCAAGAAGCTAGACCCTTTGTCTTATATGTAAAAAGGGACTATTAGGCAAGCCATGTTTATTTTATATCATATACAAAGTTCTCATAAAATAGCTTTTCTCACCTAAGGTTGTGCTGCATTCTTTTTATTTATGTAAGACTTAACCCGTGTCATCTCACTCAACTGTTGTATATCTAAGTAATGCATTCACAATACTTAAGTTGTTTGGAAATGATATCATCTTCACCTAAAGTTAGCTTTGTATTAACTTCTCTTCCAGTGGCTGTTTTGTAGAATCACGTGATTGTCAAGTGTGCCTTCTTAGAAACATTTCCTAAAACTACAAAAGTAGGTCTGTAATATGGCCATGTCTCATTTTGACCACTGCCTACCTCCTCCCTGGTGGACCTGCTTTAAACACTCTCCTCTAATCAATTGCCAGTTTGCAGTTTCTAAAATGATCCTTTCCTCCCATTCCTTTGATTGTGACTCCTTTTAATTCTTTCTTCCTTAGCTTCATAATCTAGACATCAGCCTGGATAATTGCAGTTTCTATCCCAAAGCTTTTCATCAAAAGGCTTTACACTGCTTTTTTCTGTCTGTACCTATATCCTCTTCACTGATATTTTCTGGTAATCTTACCACATCCCTTTTTACAATTATCCTACTTTGCTTCCCTTTCTCTTTGACTCATTTTCTGACTTGGCTTGCAAAAACTCTGTTCTCCTTTCTTATATTTTTAATAGATATTTTCTATAATTATATAACATGAGGTGATTAGCGAGAGATAAGAAAAAGAAAGAAGAAAAGAAACATATCATGTAGGGATATCTACCACCATCATGTTAGTATGCTTCTTTTTTCTGAATCATATGAAAAAAAAATCAGTCCCAAATGTGCACCTAATTGGTATCTTTATTTTGATAAAAACTATATTATAAGCATCTTCCATATCCTAAAAAATGTTTTGTGAACAGAATTTCTAGAAGAAAATAAAAATATATGGTGCTATACTGTAGAGTATTCCACTTCATCTAAAATATAATTTAAAATAAAATAAGTATTGTGACTAGAAAATTCAGATAACCCGTTAAAAAGAATCACTGATTAGTATTGATAGATGGAATCATTGAGGGATAAGAATTTTTAATATATAAATAGGAAAACATGAATGAATAGTCCCAATAAAAGGAACAAGTGGAATATATATATTATACAGGATTATGGTAGACACCTCAAGCTCAAAGCCATGTCTTTAGTTAGCAAGAAGAATTTGTTTCTATATTTCTAATGCTAAATGCTAAAATTAGCATTTGAAAGACTTACCAAGGAATGTTTCCCTATGTGTCGGTGCTTATTTTGTTCCAAATTCTTTATTTAGTGAAAAAGTATTAATACACCTTGAGTAGGGTCATTTCCAGAAAGGAACATGAAAATGGCTGATGTTCCCCCTAAAGAATTTTCAAGGCCCTAAATAGTAACAATTTCTTACATTTGTATAACCAAAGCATTGTAAGGTCACTTTCATATTAATTATCTACTTTTGTGCTCATAATAAAGCTATGAAACAGATTCTGTAATTATTCTATATATAAATGAATAAACCAAGTCAATGCTGTCAAGTAATTTACTGAAGATGGTAACATTAGCTAAGGGTATACAAACCTAACCTGGTGATTCATTCTGGTTTTTTTTTTTTTTTTTTTTTTTGGTGGGGGGAGAGGGGGAGTGGGAAGGTGCTAATGTTTGGGAGGTAGGCTTTAGTCAGGATGAGAGGGAATAGCATATTTGTATAACACAGAAACTTTAACCTCAAATTCTTAATACTTATTCTCTTTTTAGTTTTTGGCCCAAGAATATAGGAAATATGATGTTTTCCTTTAAAAAATATTTTATTCATTTATTTTTAGAGAGAGGGGAAGGGAAGGAGAAAGAGAGGGACAGAAACATCAGTGTGTGGTTGCCTATCACATGCCCCCTACTGGGGACCTGGCCTGCAACCCAGGCATGTGCCTTGACTGGGAATCGAACAGTGACCCTTTGGTTCAAAGTCTGGCACTCAGTCCTCTGAGTCATACCAGCCAGGGAAGAAATAGTTTCACAAAGGAACAGCTTTAGAAAACATAAGATGTCTTCTCTGACTTACAGCTATTTACTCTGATGTCCTCTGGCAATTACTACTAAAAAAAAAGTCATAATCCTCCTGTTTTGAAAATTACCTACTTGGATTTTGCTGAGATTTTTAAACGTATTCTTAAAATATTAAACATTTCTAACATCTGCCTAATTGAAAGGTCACTAATATTATCTATGAGGTGGTAATGACATTCAATCTTCATATAAAATGCATTTCTATTTCAAAATGCATTTTTCATCATTACAGTCCCAATTATTCCTAATTCTCCTTCAAATGTCCTTGAGGCTGGGCCCAACTCCCATCCACTATGTTTATCATCTTCTTTCAACTGTTTTAAAATCAGTTTTCATATTATCTCTACATGTTCAGGAGCTTTCAATTTTTCCTCTAATCCCTTTATTTTGGATTCTACATCAAGATACTCTAGATTACCTCCAAGTCAGATTTTCATTCTTCAGTTTCTTTTTAAATGATTTTACATTTCTTTCTTATTTTGTTTACTTTCTTTCATCATGTTTTTAATTTTTATACTACCTTACTTATCATTATTCTCTTGTTTTATTGAGGCCATCTTTCTTGTGCCTGATTGAATATATTATAAATTATCATCTATAGAAGAATTGCTATGCATGGAAAGGCCCCACCTATATTTTTGTTTTGTTCACACATCTATGAAAGATAAAATTTAATTTAATATTAGTGCTTTCTTACAGAGTTCTCTGATTGCTTTTGATTCCACTTTCTTTTAGCATGAACATTGCATGAAAGCCTTCTATATGTAAATGAGAGGGGGAAATACATACATGGTTTCTAAACCAATTTGTAGTTTCTAGTTGTCATATAACTACTATAGGCTACTATTAGATTAAGATACGATCTTCTCAACCCTCACAATTTTTTTTTGTCTTAATACTCTGAACAGAAGATGTACATAAGCAATAATAATACTAAATAATCACAAGGGCAATTCTGAATTAATTATGTCTGTTTTATTTAAAATATTGGCATTTTCTTTCCAATTCAGCAAGCAACTGCCAATTCCTCATTTAACCAGCTGTGTAATGTACCTAGATCATACATATTGTTGGTATGGTAAACATACAACTTATCATCCAAAAAAGGAAAATCTGAGAGTGGAAGCAAGCTCTATTAATAACTGTGTCAGGGTACCAGCATGTACTAGAATTATGCTAGTCAAACTGAAACATACGGTTATGGGAGGGCTCCACCTGCAGGGCCCCCTCATCCACCACGGATGAAAATAAGTCTATGAAGAACATGACCTGCTTGGGGAGGAAAGTCTCTGATCTCTCAAAGGAGAAGGGCCAGGAGCCTGTTCGTCAATGGGCTTTTATTGGGCTTAATTTGCATAAGAATGCAGGTAAATCTCATCAATCATTGTCAGGCAGTAAGGATCAAACAATTCAAAGAACCATGGGGGCTTATTCTGAGTCAGGGTCAGATAGCTAAAGGGCAGTAAAACTTTGGGGAATGAACTCATTTCATGCTTGGATCTTTATCATTTAAATTGAGGGTATTAGCAAAGCAGGTTTCACAGGATTTTATGCATTCTTTCTTAGGCCTGATCACCTCAGGAAACTTGCCCTTTCCAGCACATTTGCTGCACCCACCTCCAGCATTGTTTCAGGCTTCAGTCAGGCAGGGGAAGTAAGGCAGCCAAGAGATTAGGAGACTTCTCGAAGACAGAATGAGGACTCAGGCTATGTCAAAGCCAAGGAGTGAGGGTCCATCACTCCCTTTTTCCATAGCCCCCCAAATCCTTCCCTGAGGGCCCCTTTGAGACCATTGCTGTCTTAGGTCTTCCCTCCCTTGAAGAATCTTACCCATCATTGGCTAACCAGTCATCTGCCCAGGGCCAAGCAGGGTGAAGTAAAAGTGGGCAGAGGCAGCACCCCTACCAGGAAGATAAGCTGTCTCCTTAGTGGCTTATGGTCCCAAGGTGTCTTTACTCAGTCTTAGCCATGGGGGTTTACAGTTTCTGAAACCAGGCACGGTGGTTCCCAACATATGGTCACCCTAATTGTAGGGTATACATATGGGTATGGAAGAAGGATACTAACACAAAAATGAGGTAGCTGGAGTTCTACTAGTATTCTTCTCCTTGAAATAGTAGCCATCATGTAGGAAAAGGGACACTAAGTTTTCAGAGTGGCACAAAACTTACACTTTTGGAGGAAAGAACAGACTCTTGCAGAAGTTCCAATTCTGTGATTCCAGAAGTTTACTCTGATAATTGCATAAGGGAAGCAAACAAATACTCATTATCTCAGTTCAGTTCTCATGGTGTTATAGTTCATAGATATTTTCCAGAATTGTTTGTGACATATTGATGAGTCCCACCATCCCATTTTACCATGAGTTTTCACTTTTTGTGCATGTGTCCGTAATTATTTTGTTGAGTGCTGGGAGAAATTGAGTTGGGCAGTCCTAACAAGATTTTGTTAAAATTTCTGTTTATATATCATTCAATCTGGTAATACCTGTCTTTAATCATGTGTTAAAATCTACTTCACATTCTCTCTGAGTATTACACTTATAAATGTGTTCAATGTTGTTCCATCATCTTTGCCATGCAACTCCTACAGAGTATGACACAACAAATGGACTCAATAAATATTTATATTAAATATAGACTAGTGTATCACCTTTTTTAGCTTGCTTGGGATATATTTCACACTTTACCCCAATGAATAGGTGTCAAATGTTTTACTGTTAGTAGGAAAGTATGTACCATCAAGTAAAACATTTCTAATTGTTGTATTTAGTTCTTTTAGTGACCACCATGTTGCTTAGAGTTCAGTTATAAACTTAGGTGTATACTTTATGCAAACATGCTTGTTTTTATTGATAAAAAAGAATACAAGTTTCAGAGTGGCCACATTACTAGTGCAAATTTAACTCATGAAGTTTTGGTCACTAAATTTCTTGTGGCTGGCAGAACTGTTGTGATCTATTATTCTGTTGCCTGATGCTAGTCTCCTCTATAGTAGATGCCAGTCAGCTCCACCCAGGAGCATGCTGCCACCTCCAACCATGGCCTTCCACTTCCCCCCAAAACTGCATGTGGTGTTAGAAATAGTTTGAATTTTTCAAGATTTTATATGCACCAAAAAGCCTCTGACCACATTTCAAAACAGATTAGAGGAAGAGAGTCCCAAGTGCCTCTACCTCTTCATCACAACTGCTTTCATAAATCTCACCAAAAATAAAGTCCATAGAACACTGGTAGAAAATTTCTGGTGTTTGATAAAATGGTCTTAACACATGGTATTTTTAGCATCCTAAATTGATGTATGTTACCAAGTCTTGCATATCTGGTTCTTTTCCTAATTTTATATAGAACAAGAATTAAATTATTATATTCATTAATTTTGTTGCTTATAATTTATTATTGCCTAGGGAATCTTGTGTCTTCCTGTTTCCAGTTCTTTCTTAAAGCTTTTATGATAAGTCATCAATTAGATGTCATATTTGTTCATTTACCATAATCTAGCTCGTTAACAAGTAGTTTTCAAGTCATATGGATATTTATTTAAAATATATATTATCACTGAAGTAAGTGAATCTCTTTAATATGTTATTTAAACAATCAAAGCATGACTACTGAGAGGTTGAACATAAATGAGAGCTGTTTAAATATTTTGATAATAGATAACACTAATTAGTTTCACTTGGGTTTACCAGAGAAAAATTATATTTGTGGCTTGCTTGTTTTTTCTTTTTTTTTCTCTTCCAAACTTGGAGCAACTATTATTTAGCAAAACTTCTTGGCTAAGTTGATAAACATACAGAAACAATCAGTATATTAAGAGCTAACATATAGGTTACAAAATCCTGTCTTAATTCCTAAATAGAAAATTATTGAAAACTGGAAGAATATGTGCATGCATGTATATTATCTTTTAGATTTCATATATGTGTTTGTATGTGTACATATGTGTATGCATATATATCTTTCATGTAAATACAGACATATTTTTCTCATTCAGATAGTTCTAGGTCATATAATTGATTATCCTGTAAAAAGTTGTATAAAATACTTATTAGAAAAATGCTGTGCTTTCCATGCTTCTATATATTTTATATAATAACTTGATATTTCACATGTTAACAAAACTATCTCTTTATTTCACTTTAATAGATGGCAATCCTTGGTTTTGTCTGATTTTTTCCTGTAACTCATAAGTTCAGTATTTTGTGACATGCATAGCAGGACCCAGACTTCAATGAGAAGAAAAGAGGGAAAAAGTAGCAATTAACTTTGGCATTTTGCTCCTAAAACATAAAATATTGACAGCTTAATTAAAAATATGAGTTCAAATAAAATGTTCTTGTTTGCTGAGAATTTATATGCAATTTAAAAAAAGCAGCTTTCTATAGCCTCTTTCCATGGGATGTTGTGTAAAGAGACTAGTGAACTGGAAAGCAGGAAGCTTGGTGCCTCTGCCAACTCTGCCAGTAACTAGATGGGCCGCCATGGCAAGACTTCACCTCTGGAGGCCATGGTGTTCTCATTTAAAACATAACCAAGTAAAATTGCATGATCTGTAGTGTCACTTCTAAACCAAAAATTCAATTCCATGTGCTTATTTGGGAAGGTGGCTAAAATTTCAACTATCTTTACACTATAGTGCAAACCACTGAATTTGAAGCACAACTAACAACATATCCAAATGTAATGATTTTTATATGATAGTGAGATGAAATATGAAGATTGCTTGATGGTTGTTTTTCTAGAAATATGTGAAAGTCTTATCCATACAAAAATGGCAGGAGAATGGCAGACCATGGAAAACATAAAACCGTTCAACTGTGCTGTTTGGAGTATCATTTCTAATTCTTTATTTTCCACTAAATGAGGTCATTTCCTTCTTGTTGATGCCCTCATTGAAGATCAGCAAATGGCTTTCCACTTTCCTAAATCTAGAATTATTTTTTCATATACTTTGATCATTTGCTGCACAACAAGGGCAGCCATAAAATGTCCCCAAATTTTGTGTTTAGCAATGCAATGATGTAATGCTTGGGCTTCATGGTCTGTGATAGATGTCATGTGCAATGTGTCCCTCTATGGCTTTTCTAACCCCTTTCTCATGTGGAGCAAAACAACCCTCTTACTTTTATGAATTACGAAACAGTAATTCTAGTAGCAATGGTGTATGGGCCCTGGAGGTGAGCTATTTATCTATCTAGATTGGACCATAAATATTTTTTTCAGTGAAGTATAGGCTATAGTTCATTGGTTTAGTAACAATAATTGTTATGTTATAAGGGGACTAAATAGTAGTGAGAAAAAATACAATAAAGATTAAATAAGAAGTAGTAAATATTATGTTAAAATAAGATCACTTCCTGAATTTCTTAAGCTCATTGATCAATACTTAAATTAATTCTTATCCTCCTTCAGAGAAGTTGAATAAAATTCATGTTCTGATGAATGCATTAACGAAATATGTATTGACTACCTTAACTTTAACTAATTAAAAGATTGTCAAGGCATACTCTAGAATTCAGTACTTTTGTCCCATCTGCATGTGTAAACAAGGCTTGCTTATAAAGCAGCATACATTATTTTCATAAAATATATATTTGTCTAATATTATTTATACTACCCTTAATATTTGTACCTGGCCTCAGCTTTTAAGTCTACACATACATGGTACAGACTTTTAAACATCAGGGCATATATAAAGGAAATGGTTAGAAAAAATGAAGAAAGCTGGGTAAAATGAATAAGATAATTTTTTTAATTCTTGCCTTCTTTTGCAGGTAATTATTTAAAAAAAAAGGAGAATAGGCCAAAAATTTATGGCATGCTGATAGAATTATATAAAAAGCATTTTTTCCAAAGTGAGGTATATGTTTTTCTTCATGTTCCATCTAGCTAGACAGCTGATGTATAATACAATGAGCTGAAGAAGAGATTTTGATCTTTCCTAAGAGTGTTTTGTCACTGATCAGAAAGAAGTGGTTCCATTTCTTTCCAAGTTGAACCAGAATGTCATAAATCAAGAAAGGTGAAGGTTTTCAGCAAAAGGGGTAGTACATACATTGAGCCTTTACAAGCTGGCATAGTATTGTATTTTTCTTTCTTTCCTCTTCATTTATTTTTATTTCTGTATTTTATTTTTGGTGTGTGCTTAAAATGTACTGATAAAAGGCTCCATGTACCTCTGACACTATTGGAGACTAATGGAAATATCATGGGGAGAGAATCAAGTTGAGATTAGCAGGATTGTTCCTTACCAAAGCATTTTTGAAACATAGCACACAATTTCACCCATTTTAAATGTGTGCAAGATAGTCATATGCATTCATATGGAAAGAGAACTTTTTAACCCCTGTCTCTCTTTTATTTTCCATTAAAGCTTTTCTGGTCACTTTTAGTTTTGAAATGTTTGCATTTCAATATTGAAATTTTCTTGATTTAGGATTATAGTTAGGTGTATATATGTGGAAAGTATAGGTGCATTACCTTTATTTCATATGAATATGTTTATCTAAGCAGAATTTTTGGAATACCTAAGTTCTTTATTATAAGCCATGACTGAAGATGCAGACGGCTTTTCAGAAGCAAAGTACATTTGTATAATTCTAAATTAATTTAAATTCCTTTGGCATGGTCACCAATAACAGATACATAATTTATTATAGAATTCCAAAATGCCATTTAATAATCATCATTAGGTAATATTAAACTACATTTTTTTTCAGTATCCAGTGGAATGACTTCTAAGGGTTAACTAAGAAGTTCAGTTTAAAACAGCAAAACACACAGCAGAATACAAAGCTATTGAAGATCAATTATCATGTATTTATAATTTATTTCTATCTTGGTTTAGTCAGGAGGCCAATTTTTTTTTCCCTCACCTTTTCTGAATATAGTCTGCATTGTTCATCAAGTTAGGTCTTTTTGGAGGAGGCCTGTTTTCATTTTTCTTTATTTCTTTACCCCAAATTTTCATCTTCATTTTGTTTCCACCTAAGATATATATTTTTGTTGGATGAATCCCTTGATAAATATAATATTTAAGCAATGCTGGATGCTATAGCAGATAGATCCCAGATTGTATGGTGGCTTAAAACATATTCAAGGTATTTTTCTTTTTTGTGCCCTGCTCTTACTGATCTGAGAGCAGTGTTCCTGATCTCAGGTGTGGTCTTTTCTCTCAAAAAGTTGATAGAAACAGCTAACAAGGGCTCATTTCTCTTCTAGGTCTCTTAGGTTGCCATCCTAGTCTGCTAGAAGGGAAGGGGAATATAGTTGAGTGCTGTGGACATTTTAGTGGATCAAGCCTACAAAATAAACATTCCCTTCTGCTCAGAATCCTTTGTAATTTAACCATATGGTCACAATTAATTGAAAAATAAGATGGGCTGTGCAATCTTGCCAAAACAAGAAGAGGAGGAAAAATGTTGTCATAAATAGCTAGTTGTCTTTGCATAAGAAATTTGATACTAAATGCTACTTTTAGTCCATTTAACCCTGCCACAGAACACCTATATTCCCAAATACATATTTGCAGATGAGAGACATAGTCACCTAAAAAGTTTTTAACTTGTTTTAATATTCAGTATATAAATAGTTCTAACTTTATTGGTCAAATGTGTGTGTAACATGCCGTCAAGTAGTTCTGACTCTTGGCAACTCTGAGTGAGTAATGTTTACAGTGTCATGTCTTCAAAAGCTGCTCAGCCCCTGTAGACTCCTGCCTATGGATTCTTTTGTGGAATCAATTCATCTCATCATCGGCCTTCCTTTTTTCCTGTTACCTCCTATTGTCCCTAGAATTATTGCCTTTTCCAAAGAACGCTACCTTCTCATGATGCCTTAGGTTGGACAACTTTAAATATGCATATCTGTTAATCACTTACTTTGAATTTACTTGGTTAGATTACCACGTCTCTATTAAATGGTACTACTTTCAGGCACATTTATAGCTGACATTTGATCAATCATGTGGGAAATCTTTCAGAGAAAGAATGGAGATTACTGCTTATTGACTTAATGTCCTTGATTTCCTCCTACTTTAAGTTGCATGAAAGCCTATTTCAGTCTTGATCACCTAATACCTAGTATTAAGAATGATGCTTTGTTCATGTTAAGTACTTAAATAATGTGTATAAATATACGTTGAATGAATTAAAATGGTTAAACATTAATGAGATGGTATAATTTAAGTAATAACTAAATTATTAACTTCAAAAGACTGTATATTTCTCTTTTAAAGGGAACATGTTATTCCTACCCAGAAAAGCACAAAATTAGTTTTTGAGGTTGATATCCCTTGTTTTGAGAGTTATCTTGTATTTGTGAAATGTGTCTTTAATTATCCTTGGTACATAGCTTCTGCACTTTCCTTAGATTCTTTGCCTGTGTTTTCCAGTGTCATAGTTCTACTTCCTCTGCATCCCTTTACATTCTCCAAAGAATAAGAATTTTATGCCTGTACTTAAAAATGTACCAATAAATACCTAATAACAAACATGATAAACATTGTCCATCAACAAACAAATGTACGGTCTCCTAGTTTTGGTGAACAAGGGAAAATATTATTCATTGGATTTCGTATGCATGTGAAAGTTTTGAATTTAATGTGAGTAGCCTTAAGATATTTTATCTAGTATTAATTATGGTAAAATTCCTTGTCATAAAAAGTAAGCAATTAATAACAGAAAGCCAATTATTTTAGCAGTTTAAATAGGAAAATTCAATGAAACATTAATATCTGGTAGTATAATTGCCATATGCAAAACAGGTGCACAAAGATGCATTTTAATGTAAAAACATTCAAAAACTAATTTTTCTTTTTAAAAATAATTCTGTAATATATTTATTTAATGCCCATTCTTTATTACCAGCAGCTGCAAAAATTATCCTTATGAAACCTTTTTATCGGTCTTTTGCAACCAGATAGGTTACTACTTGTTTGTCATATTCAGCAAAGTTCTAACATTAGAAAAGTTGAGGTTTTCTTTAAGGTTTCAATTTTCATCTTTATTTTCTTAAAATATTAGAAAGTCTTCAATCCTAATAGATCATCTTATTTTGTCAGACATAACATCAGGTGGACAGTTACTTCAGATAACATTGGTAACTACTCTTAGGATGGGGAAGACTGAAGACATTGTGAAAGTAGCTGAGTTGTATAGATTATACGTAATACGAGGTTCATTGTGATAAATCTACATAATACTCTACAGTGACTTCAGAAGTTTCCATTCAATTTCCCACATGGGTGGTTAAATTAGTTTAATCTTATAAACAAACTCAAATTAGGAAATAAATAGAATATTAACAGATGTGGACTTATGGAAGAATCTATGTAAAGTAATAAGGATCTTCAGTGTTGAAGATTAAGAGGCAAAACTGCAAGTGCTCATTCATCAAAAATGTTTTGTAAATTTTACAATTTTTTCAAATCTCAGTAAGCAGTTCATTTGCATATATGCAAAACATTAAAATTATTCTGTTTTAAAAACCTTTTGCTTTATAATAGGGTAATGACATTACTACTGTTATCATTGGTTCTATTAATGCAGAAATTAATAATATGTTGGTGTCTGGCTCAGGTCTTACAGATATAGTTCAATCAAGTTGCACAGCATTCAGCAGATCGTGCTATGTTCTAGCTCTATAAACCTGAAAAGTAAAGTCCGTTCAGAATGCCTTATTATGATGATCATGCTCATTCAAAATTTTATAAACTGCTCCTTTTATCTACACTGGCTTCTGTTCTTTTACTCTTAGATATTTTTGCTTCCTCCTAATTCAGCTCTATAAAATAGGCTTGGAGCTACATTAGGTGAATTTGTGTATAACAAGATCGCTACAGGTTGATCTTGCATTATTTCAGTTACATACAATCTGATACAATAAACTTACTCACTGACATGCAAAACCAATTATGCTCTCATTTATGAGAGAACCATGCTCCAACACACAGTTGTTATTCAGATAAATCCATTGGTGTCTGCATGCTATTAGGTACTAAATTATCTTTAAAATAATTCAGTAATTCAAAAAGTAGCAGAATTTTATTGAAGTATTTTTAAAGCAAAAGAAGAAATGTAATTTTAGTATAAGCAACCGTTTCTAACATGAATTCGCCCATCTAGAAAATTACTTTAATGCACACATCAATATACAAGCCATTTGCTTATATTTCAGCAATTAATTTAAAAAAAACTGTGAATTTCTTTTTGGCTCTGATAAAAATGCATAGCAACTTTTCATGGTAAAATGATAATTGTGCTTTTATTGTTATTCCAATAAAATTAAGTTTTAATTAATGTTTTTATTTAATTCATTAAACTTTAAAAATTAATAAAAATGAGAAAAAAATCACGCATTTTAGTATAGCTTTCCTATACTGAGAAAAATTAAATATGTTGATAAAAAATACACCTTTAACTTTTTTTATGGTAGAAGATAGTTGATAAGGACTTACTTTCACTTGAAAATAAAGTCATTTCAAACCTTCACATTATGAAAGAGAGAAGGGAGGCAGAGACAGAGAGAGAGAAAGGATAGATAAGAAAGAAGAGATAGGGAAGAAACTATTTTATTAAATACCTGTGCTTTGATGTCCCAAATTTATGTACACTACTGAATTCAAATCATCACTTTCATTTTAAATATTTTAAAACTTCATGCCTGTCATAATTCATACAGTGGGCACTGAATGAATTGTTTTTCAGTGAATAGTTGAATAAAAGAAGGATTTAATATAAGATTTTGTTTGAAATTCCTAATTTACCATTCTGTAGCTATTTACTTTCAGATGTATTATTTATCTTTATTTGTATTGTTGATAACAATAATGTATACCTTGAGATTATTTCTATACTTTAATTATAAGGGACTACATTTTTTGTGTATTAGAGAAATGAAATATTTAAAGAAAGGTGATAAGCCATTTTTAATAAAAAATATTTGATTTCTACTCTCTTACAGAAATCAACACTCAATGGTAATCATTTTGACTACCCAATTGTGTTGATTATATCTGTTTAACAAAAGATTCCCAAGTTGAAAGAGAAATGTGAATCCCATATAACTTTAGTTATATGGTAAGTTTTTAAAAACAGCATGTGTCTCTGATATGTCTGAAAGTTCTGCCAAATAACATGATTTGATTTGATATGGTCTTTGAATCACAATTTAATTTATTTCTGTTTATTTGTTCCTCTGGTATGAAACAGTTTACACATTATTTATTCATGTTTCCTTTTAAACCATCTCAAATTCATAGCTTAGTGTATTTCCAAAATATACATAAATATGCATATATTTCTTTCTCTTACTTTCATCTACTTATGCAAATTTTCCTTTGTATTCCAGCATCATAATTTTCATAAATAAATTTTTATGACTTTTTTATAACATTCCAATATACATAGTAGCACAAAGTGTATTTGCTATATTTCAAACTCAAGTTTTCATGGTTGGCTCTTCTTTCACCTTTTCCTATATTCCTTTGCTATTCTTCCTACCTTCTTACCTATTCTCGTTCAAATATGCCTAATTTAAAAAAATCAATTTATTAAGTGTTTTCTCACAATTTATATTATTTAGTGAAAGTTTGTAAAGTCTGTGTTCAGTAAGAACTTTATCTTGAATTGTTTAACTTATAGACAAACCAATTCATAAAATAGCTTTTAAAGTGTCCCAGTTCAGAGCAGCATTAGCAGTCAATCTAAAACATGCAGAAATTATGAATAATCTTTGTGAAGCAAACTTTAAAATCAAAGTAGATGAACTCATTAGTTTTGTGTTCTGCCTCATTTAATATTTTAATACCTCATACTTGCATAGAAATGACCAGAGGTTCCTATCATATGTGTCAGATAAATTACATAGTGGTTGTACATTTGTTAGGGTTATTAGTCAGTGAGAAGCTGTATTTATTTGATTATTTTTTTCTGTCAGGTTTCCTTAACTACTTTTTTATTTTAAGAACAAAAGCAAATAATACAACTATTAACAATGATTAGACTGGTGAATATTTAAAAGTCTAAATAGTGTTAAGTGGGCCAATAACGTTTGGTCAACATACTATAAAGGGAAAAAAAGACATATTTTGGGGCTTTTTTTGGCATTTAAGAAAAATAATAATTTTAAAATAATGGCAAATATTATTTAAGATAAGTCTTCAATGTGAGGTGAAATCTACTTTTATTTCACCTCATTAGACTCTGCATTTTCATTTTAAGTTCTGTTAATGCTGCCATTAGAAAAATGAGAGTGTGGCCATTAGTCTAACACATTCATTGGACGAGGACTGTGCTGACTGGAGTAAAACAACCATGATCCTGAGCTAAGAATCCGACACCTGTACTGATGTGCCTTTCCTAAAGCGGGAAAACCCTGGGGTAGGTTGCTCCCACTCTTCTCAATCTTCCTGGTAGATGGAAGAAAACATTTTTAAAACAACTGTTCATAAAACAGACAGAAGTCAACTGAGTTACAATGAAGGTTACATAGCATTATTGCTACAGTTACATGAAAAAGTAAGCAACAAAACCAAAAATAAATTTTCCTCAAACTCTGTGTTCTCTTTCAGCCTCTGTTAAGTCTCCACATTGTCAAGTTTCTTGAAAACTGATAGCTGCAGTTCATATCTTCATCTGATTGCCTCTCAGTCTTAAAACATTGCATTGTGCTTTTGTTTTTTGTTTGTTATTCATTTTTCCCAGTTAATCTCTCCATAGCAAAGGTCCTCGGGTATACTGGTGGCCAAGCCCAGAAACATGTTTTTGATTATGTTTTAAAACTTGTTTTTTTTTTAATGTTATTTATATATTTTTTATTGTTGTTCTATTATAATTGTCCCAATTCCCCCCTCCCAAGCTAACTGCTGTCCCTCCGGTCCCACAACCCTCCCAGTCCCACAGTCAATCCCCACCCTGTTGTCCATGTCTTTGGGTCATTTATACTTGTTCTTTAACTAGTAATTAGGCCCTTCCCCTTCTTTCCTCCCTTGTCCCTCTCCCCTCCCCACTCTGGTCCCTGTCAGTCTGTTCCTTGCTTCAATACCTCTGGTTCTATCTTGCTCATTTGTTTATTTTGTTCATTAGGTTCCTCTGATAGGTGACATCACATAGTATTTGTCTTTTGCCACCTGGCTTATTTCACTTAACATAATACTCTCCAGTTCTATCCATGCTCTGGTGAAAGATAAGAGTTCCTTAGGTTTTCCTGAAACATTTGAGGTATGAAAGTCTCTTGCATTCTTTAATAACTTTTCTTGCTTCTGGATGCACCATTCTCTCTCTGATAAACAATTGCTTTAATTTCCTCAACCAATATTTGTTCAATAACAGAAACAAAAAAAATATGCATGTTATTCTATTAAATCCTTTCCCTTGGAAAGTCTTTTTCCACATTGACTCTGAGCTTCACCCTATGACTAGTTTTGGCGAATAGAACAATTCCAAAATAAAGGCAAGGAGAGACTTGGCAAGTGCTTGTTTTTGGGCTGTACTCTTGGGACCCAAGAGCCATGAAATCAAGCCCAGTCACCAACTGTCACTCTAGCTGAGAGCCAGCTTATCCCCACAAGCAGAGACCCAATAAGCAGGTGACTGGCATCTGACCATAGATAGGTTAACACAGCCGAAATCAGAAGAACTATCCAGTAGAACGCAGTATAAACTGCCACTTCACAGAAATGTGTACTACATAAATGATATAAGCCACAATGGGGTGCTTTGCTAAAGAGAAAAATCAACAAACATAGCACTTTCCCTTTTGTATCTAGATCTTAATTAGTAGCACTGCCACCTATTCTATCATCTACCTTGAGACCCTGGTCATTCTCAGTTGTTTTCATTCCACTTAGCCCTTCATCTAATTGGTATTTAAGTCTCGTTGCTATTTTTAAACCACAAATTATTTTAATAATGAAATAATTAAATATTTTATGAACTTAACACATATTTGTGATTACTTGATACATGCCAGAATTAGTAAGCCAATAAGGAGAAGTATTGAATAGAATAACTTGTTCATTTTGGACTATGCATTTAATACCTCTTTCCCCCTTAGGCGCTCTATTCACTGTCTTTTTTATAACACAGCATTTCTGATTGACTTATATAGTGCAGGCAATTAACAGATGAACCTGTTAATTCTTTTATTTTATTTGCTATATAATTAATTCTGAGCCTTTGGAAAGGTTTTTGTAGCCTTCTATCTAAAATATAATACAGAGAATCAAAAGATAGTCTATTTGTTGAGCTTTTAATTTTAAAAACCAGGAATCGTGTCACCAAAATGTAAAATCTTTTATCATCTTGATTCTTGGTCTGACCGAAAACTGTTTGCACAGCTTGCAAGGAATTTTTTTTATAGAAATCTCTTTAGTGCCTCCATCTCATGGCCATGAATTTCTATTCCCATTCACAAAACTAAGTAATACCTACAAAATCTTTGAAGGAACTGAAAATTAAGTTTCTGACAATTAGAATACAAGGGGGGGGGGACAAATGTTTGGCATTTAAAATTTATATGAGTGAATATCTTTTCTAATCACAACTGTTGTCACAGGAAACAGTTTAAATACTGCCAACATTTTTAGCTACTTTACTCAAAACGACATGCCCTTTCTAAAGTAATTATGGAAACAAATTAAAACAAGGCTTCTGTTGAGCAGTCACTCATAGCTTTTGGAGCTGATTGAATGTATTATAGGGCATGGTTAATGCTGACCTTATTGAAACAGCTCCTGTAAGCTACTATACTATGTAGTGTGCTTATACACTTTGCGATTTCCTTTTATTTCCATTTACTGTGCCTTGTTCGTAGTAGATGTTTAATAAATGATGTTGGAGAAAAAAATTAACAAACATTGTTATTTAGTAATACAATTTCTATTTATTTTATAACTACTTTTATCTCTTTGTCAGTAGAAAATACAAGAGTGGGGAAAAGTAGATTTACAGTTGTTTGTATGGAAATATATATATATTATAAAAATAAAAATACAAGAATAAGCTCATTTTTGCATACTTGTAACAGGAAACCTACTTTTGCTCACCTCATATATCTTGCTGTGCTCTAATAAATGGGAGCTGTATATGGAGTCTAAATATGGTCCACTTAAAAAAAAAAAAAAAACTCTTGCCCTTTAAATTTGTGTGTTGATTAAAGGAAAAAAAAATGTGTAGAGGCAATGTAGAATTCTAAAATATGTAATTTGAAGATGGGTGATAAAATCTATATCTTACAAAATTGATGGGCACACCTCTGGGTCAGTGAAATTGAGGGTGGGGAGATGAGGAACAGCTATGTGATTTAATCACATTGCGTTCTTCCAGAAGTCCATTTACAATTCACATGAATAGCTTGACTTCAGTGGTGAACACACACTACAATACACAGATGACGTATTACAGAATTGTGTACCTAAAACCTGTATGTACTTATTAACCAATATCACCCCAATAAATTCAATAAAAAAGAAGAAAAAAATAATTTAATGCACAGTACTTAGTTTAACCCTTTATTTATTTATTTTTTGGGGGAAATTTTTATCAAATCTTGGCCTGTTATTGGTACTTTTTAACATGGCATCAACAAAATGTAATTAAGCCTAGTAAACTGCAAGTTGACGATTAGATGTTTTTCCATTTACATAAGAAAAATATATTAGAAATAAATATTTTTTTGGTTTATTGTAGAAAAAACTAGCATATTCAAAGATTCAATTTATCTGTTAGGATAAATGCTGTTAATGAACAGAAGGATTTATATGACTTTGGTTAAATTAAATACCAAATGAACAAAAATAAGTCATTAACAATTGCTTAATAGTTAATTCAAACCGCTGATGACCCCTATTTATAAATAAGGGTGTACCCAACTTTCTCACCAATGCTTCTGCCTCCAATTTGGCAGCATCCCCATTTCTGCTGTGTTAACATTTGCTCCTGGGAGGAGATGAAGGGAAAAAGGTCCATAAGGTTTCCATTGGCCCAGATAGTAGAAACATCTGCTGGATTTGTAAGCAGCTTGCTGGCTGAATACAGGAGGGAGAGTTGATGCTTATTAACCCTGCCATATGAGTCGATATTTCCTGTGCCCTGGGGCTACACAATCTTAATCAAGAAAAAATAAGGAAGCACATTACATGTCAAAATTTCTTTATTAAATAAGCATTTTGTATTTTTAAAGTAACTTTCATGGCATTATAAATTATGAGTTTTGTACTAATGAAATTCAATTTCTAACAAATAGCAAAGTTTATTGGATTATTTTATGATTAATTAGATCATTTTGAGTAATGATGAGTTTGATGCATTTAGAGCTTTGCTTACAGAGATTTGACCCTTACACTTGAAAAGTTGGTTAATATTGTTCTCTGTGACAAAAAGTTTGTCAGAAAAATACGTACAATTTTTTTTCATAAGGTTATCTTTGAGGGTAATTTAGCTGGTGAATGATTTCAATAGTGAGATTTGAGAGTATAGTACCAAATGTGAATTTAATAAATTGTAACTAAATATAATTAATCAATTTTTACATACAAACACATATATTTGCCATTTAAAAGCAGTTGTATTAAAAAATGTATATTTATGTCCATGTTGCCACCAAAGCCATGAACTCTTGGAAATTTTTAGCAATTGTCCTGTAAGTCTGTGGCTTATCCTATTCAATGTGCTAAATTTGAAAAGTCTGTTACTTCCAGTTTATTAAAAATTTTGGTTAGCACAACACTCAGTAGATATCTCAACTTGAGAGATAAAATTCAACTTTATCAATAATATATATCAGTGTAACATATATTTTTATTTATATAATATATAAAGAAAGTTATCTACTTACCCAAATTTATCATCTATCTATCATCTATCTATCTATGTATCTATAATCTATCTATCATAGCACACACCTTTGGTTTCAGATCTATTAAAGCATGTAAGACCATGATTTTTTTTTTTAAAAAAACCTGTTGTCCATATTATATATAGAATTCATGAACTATATCATGGTCTATTTAGTTCTAATATGACATGGAAAGGAAACAAAACAAAGGAACCATTTCAATGGTCTATTGGAAGAGCCTTTATTTCATCAGATAGACTGCAAAAATGTCATTTTTAAAACAATCTGACATTATAGTTGCAATGTCCATTTTGCTAGAGCAGAAATTCAATTCTTGCTTCCACGTACACAATGATACCAATGAGAAACAATGGGCTTTGTGTCCAACTACAAGTTTACCCAAAAGTCAAAAGACAAGTGGTACAACAAGAAGATTAACAACTAGCAAAGCTTTTGTAATACCTTGAAATGCTTCTCAGTGTGCAATTGCTCCTTACTGAAGACTGGACTGAGTCAGTAAGAATCCTCCAGCTCTTGATTCCATTCAACCTTTTTGGCCTTGCTAGTCACTCAGCCTTCTCAGGATTATGTCATCAGTTCCCATTTTCTGATATGACTGCATCTTATCGATACTGGTGATTTATTATTCATAAGTCATTGCAACAATGAAATACAGGTGCTTGGACATAGCAATCTTTCCAGTTCTCCTTTATTTTGGATCTATTATGTATGTACTATTTCTTAAATAGCAAAGATGGTTCAACCAAGAGTTAATTTTTTTAGGGTTTTCTGGGACTAGAGAAAAAACTAAGAGTCAGCTGTTACTCTTTCTTTCCAATGTTACAGTGAAAAGACAATTGACTTTGCTATGAATTTATATTTTTTTCTATTTATTATTTTGCAACTATTTCTCCAGAACCAGCATTCTTGAAAATTAAGTATTCAGATAAGGTATTTTTCATTACAGTTTAATTTATTTTATTGATGTTTAATTTTAATAATTTCAATTCATCTTAATTTTCTCATTAATACCTTATAAATATAGTAACCCCCCAAAAAAGAATGAGATGTTATTAATTTCTTCTCTGACTTATCAGAAGTTTAACTCTGAGCTGACTTACATCTACGAATCTACCCAAAGTATCAAATTGCACTTTAATATTTTCCCACAGCAGCTTTGACTTGCTCACAGGCAATGTTCCCTGAGATCTAATGTGGCACTACAAAGGACTTGAACATCAAAACATGTAAACATGGACAAAATGGGTGAAATCAACATTAGTGAAATCTTTGTGCATTCAGAAATGATCAGACAGTAAAAAACACATCTTATTAACCACTCTGTTATTACATAATTTTTTCAAAAGGGAGCTTGTTTTAGAGAATATTCCAAGTTGATTCTTAAGTTACTACATATCGATGCATACTTAAATGATTAAGGTGATATTATTTTGTACGTAATGTTCACATTTTCAAAAATTTTTGCTCACTGTGCCTAATAATACATGTTAGAAAAGTGACAGGGACGGGATGGGAGTAGAAAACAGAAGACTGTATAAGAACAACAATTAAAATAAAATTTAATTTAAAAAAAAGTGATAGAAGTTTCTGCCTCTGTTATTAAGAACTTTAAACATGTTCGGGGTTATATATTAATGGTGACTTCAGGCATAAAAAAATTTGTTATTGGAAAAGAAAACTCTTCTTGCTAAGATGTTAGTCAAAAGAGGAATCATTTTATAAAGTTCATAAAATATACTCTTAAACAGAGGAGAAGCTGAAATGTTTTGTTTGTTACCTCACTTTTGTAGTCTTTTGGGAACTCCTTATTTATTTAAAAATGGTATTTACAGTATTATTTTATTTTCTTTTAGATAACTGCTGCAGTTTTGAAAAATAACCAGTAAAATGGAAGTCCTCCATTATTAATAACAAGGAACTTCCCTAGGCAATAACATTTTAAAGTAGAATTAAGGGATACATTGTCTATGGAAGAGTGAGAGGCAATTAAAAATGTGGCTAACTATTCTGTTTCAGTACAAGCTCAAATCAGTAAAATATGGGTTTCCATTTGCTAGAAGGTTATTTACAGTGTAAAGCAAATATCAAGAGATTAGTTACATTTATAAATAAATTACTGGATGATTTAATAGCTTCTTTGATATTTTCTCTCAATAGCTCTCTTTATTGTAACCACAATTTTTAAAGTGAGTCATCTCTGAGATGAAAAATCTTTGGTCGGCCCTAACTGGTATGGCTCAGTTGGTTGGGCTTTGCTCTGCAAGGCAAAAGATTCCCTTCTCAATTTCCATCTGAGCAGGTGCCCTGGGCTCAGTTCCCTGATTGGGGCGTGTGCAGGAGGCAACTGATTAATGTTTCTCTCACATTGAAGTTTCTCTCTCTCTCTCTCTCTCTTTCTCCCTCCCTTCCCATCTCTCTAAAAATAAATAAAAAAATAAAAATCTTTAAAAAAATCTTTGGTTTGAGGACAATGATTAATTAACAGAAAAAGAGTATCTTCTGAAAATGTGTACTGAGTGTTGTCATATCCCTCATTGACTTGCCATTGCATGTAGATTAAATGTAAACTCCTCTTTATGACCTAAAAATGTTTTTCATAATTGGCCTTGACTTTCTTTGTTACCTTATCTTGGGCCATTCCATCCATTTCTTCTAATCCAGACTTCGTTTGCTTATTTGTTTTCCTTCCCTTGACCCCTGCCCCAGTTTCTTTAATTACCAAACTCTTTTCTCCTTTTGGTCCAGCACTTTTATATGACCTATTTTACTTTTTGGAATACTAGCCCCTCTTTCTAATATTCTTGTCCTCTGGCAATTTTTCAGTGGCTGGTTCTTTGTCCCACTTCAGTTTTAGTTGGAGTGTCACCACCTTCTTAGTTTTCCACCTTCTTCATTTCATGGCACACATAAACTAATCATTAAAATTCTGTGGCATGCCTAAAAAATGTTTTATACTGAATTGACAAAAAATAGGTATAATTTTGATTCATTCACACTGAATGCCTATTGCTGTGTTGGCTGTTGTCATTTTTTTTTTTATTTGACACTCTAAGAAAAAAAGGTCAGTGCCCCTGACTAAATAGTCAGGTATTGTATGTTTTAAAAATTCTTGTGGCATACCAGTGTGCAGTGGAAAACTGGTTGAAAATTGCTGCTTTATATGATTGTGTTTTATTGTGTTATTGTCATATTTAGGCTGCAAGTTCTAAAGATAAAACTTTACACCATTTCTAGCTTGTTCACAGTTGTATTTCCAGTGCCTACAATGTGAAGCACATTCTAGGCACAAAACATATTTGTCAAATAAATTAATGTTATGGAAGCATATTTCATAGGCAAAATCCATTATAAATGTGAAAGATAAGTATCAGAAAGCATTAATTACATATATAGTTCATATGCCTAAAATGAACTGATTATACCTGATTATATATATGTTTGAGATCATATTTTTCTTGTATGGCTTATCAAAGTCATCAAAATTTTTCTATTATATCACATAATCCAAAGAGTTATAATCTAAACCAACATATATGTCACTATTTTATATGAGCATATCTAGTCAATACACCGATGAAATTATTTAAATTTTCTGCAGAGACTAATACATGACAAGAACATTAATGTATAGGCAACTTGGATAAGTCAATATATTTATGCTTGCAGAGAATGCCTATATGTTGCATAATCCAAAATAAAAATATTACCAAGTTATATTTACTACACTGAAGTAAAATCATTAACTAGCAACATATGTTAGGCAACAATTATTTTGAGTTGGAATATTTTGTTTTTGATTTGGAATTAGGGAAAGCCAGCATGAAAACCAGATTAAAGTCCTATTATCGTCTCAATTTAAACTGTCCTCCCTATCTTCACCTTATTTTGCAAATTATATTTTGTATATTTAAAACAATCATATGTTTGTAATTAGGATTTAATGATACTTTTTTTTTTTTACAGTTTTTCATTTAATTAGCTCCTAGAATGTTATTAGGAATTTAAATTTTCCTTGAAGCTATTAAATATTTTAAAATGTATTATACACATATTTTATATATATATATATATTACTTTCTTTAGATACATCAACCTTCTAAAACCTACTGAATGGAACAAAAATATTTATGGCATTTTCTCCTTTTTTTTTTTTTTTTTTGGTCTTAGATTCATTTATTTCCTGGGACTTGGATTTTGAATAGTTATGTCCCACCCAGTCCATTTCCCCCCTGGAAGATTGATGATTGTACCCTCAGCACTATATTCCTCACCCTGTCTTCAGAAGAGTCTTACCATCTGTGTGTTTTTTTTTCCTGAATATTTCCTCCAAGTTGACATCTCAATTTAGAATTTAGTTATGTGATTGAGCTTCACAGTGAACCAGACTGTGATTGTGGTCATAAATTTATTTTCTCAGGAAGGCTGCCTCTCATATGTTCATCAGTTAGCAAGTAAAGCTCATCAGTTCTAAGTCTTGCTTATTCACCCTGTTAATGGTATTCTGGAAAGATAAAATGACTTTATGTATACATAATAATTGCCATGTAATCCTGTTTTGAATTTATAGAAATATTTACAAAATCTGCTTATTCTTTTGTATTGCCTTACAAGAGATATAGTTTCCTTTTCATTGTAAAAGTACTTCCTTTGCCTTTTGTTCTTCTGTATTACATTCTTCTATATTTATATTCTTCTATATTGCATTCTTTTTATTCTTCTGTACTTGAAAAATCTATTTGCAACCTGGTAATAATAATGTGAAAAACTAAAGATCACTTTTGTCTTGAAACTGTATGTCCTTATTCAAGAAATTATTTTTTATTAATGTCTGAGAAAAGCCAAGACATATTAGGGAATGAATGAAAATAGGTAAATTAATGAAAACAAAATATATTTAATATTTTGATCATAAAAGTCTACTTTGATTGTAAAACTAGATATATTTATATTTAATCTAGTTCATTAAACTATAACATGTAAAGAATTTTTTGTTTATTATATGTTTTGGCAGGTGAAAAGCAGAAAAACAAGATAAGAATGGAAAGAACCAATTTTGTACAGATTGGGTTAAAAATGTTGGGAATATTTCTTTAAACTAGATAATGTTTTAATATTACATGGAGAAGCAATACAGCTACTGCACAAGAACACAAAGCAGCCATGAATCAAAGTTTCCCAGGATTTTATAAATATTCTCTGAAGCTTAGAATTTTTCAATTTAAGGAAAACAAAGTTTGAGATATGACTGAGTAATATAAAATTAACAGAAATAGCCAGGGGGATGTAAAGTACAATATAGGAAATAGAGTAGCCAAAGAACTCTTACGCATAACCCATGGACATGTACAATGGTGTGGAGTATGCATGAGGGAGTGTGGGGTGTGTTGGGTGGAGGAAGGCAAAGGGGGAAAAATTGGGGCAACTGTAATAACATAATCAATAAAATATAATTAAAAAGAAAAAAATTAATAGGAAAATATGAGAAATCTTTATATAGAAAGAATAACTGTGCTGGTAGTATTTATGATACAGAAGGCCGAGCTACACAATCACAAAAAAACGTTTTTAAAATGGAAAGGAAGACATTGATACTATATTTCACCTACATGGCAAACTTCTCTAGGGCCAGTCTTGATACTGATAATCAAGAATTAACTTTAATTACAAATCCTATCAGAGATACAGAAAAGAATTACTAATCTTCATATAATGTAAACTGGGTCACCTACTCACCATCATTGTGTAGGTCAATGAAAACAATGTGATAGGCCTCCCATAGGTCCCCTGGTCTGCTGTGAGTGTTCAGGAAAAACTAGTATCACATTCTGGAAAAGAGAGGTGAAATTTCTACAGAAGAATTTTTTTTCTCTGGGTCAGGAGTTGTGGGAGCCACTGTAAATCTGAAACAGCCTTTTGTCATGGATCAGAGGCCAACAAAGGACCAGGGCCAAGCTTTGGGTACACAAGAGTTTCTGCTCTGAGAGTTGGGAGCACAATTGCTATAGTGAACACCAGGATCTGGTCTACAGCATTGTAATTGCTGAAGCTGTCAATCTGGCACTCTTACAACCTGATATCAGGGGGAGAAAGCCCTTCCAACCTTTCCTGGCCTTGCAAGACCCAGTGCCCGCCAGTTTTGTTCCTTTCCCGCTTTGGTCTGGCAGTTGCAATGGAACACAGGTCTCTAAAGTACTTCCTGTCTCTATGGAAACTGGCAAGCAGCACCAGACTGATGGCCGTGCTCCATAATGGCTGGGCAGAGGGGCGGCACAGAAGGTGGATACCAGGTGTTGTACTCTATAAAGCAAGCAGAATCTGAAAAGGATAAGGTAGAATCAGAGAAAAGCAAATTATATTGGTAGCCTAGGAAAACAGAATGCTTAGTTTTGCAGACAAAACTAAAAGCTAGAATGAAGTAATGAGAACAATGACTAGAGAATTGTAACTATTGGAGATAACAGAAGGACATTCCGTAAGTGGAACACTTTGTACTTAGTTATCAGTCTTAATTTTTCCTCTAATTTCCTCGAGATAGAGCATTCATCATACTTCTCTTAAGAATTATAAGCTTGCATTAATGACATTTGTGCTTTTCAATCCAATAGGTTTTAGCATGCAATGTGTGTTTCAGTCCACACAACCACTGAGCCACAACTTTCACATTAGAAGGTTATTTGTTTAGAATGCCTTCAGTAATTTAGTGGAAGTAATAGCATGCTGTGTGTGCATTTAGATATACTTTTAGACTCTAATTTAAGCAACAAGAATATCTTGAACTTTCTAAGATGCAGGCTCTTTGTATAAACACCCCAAACTAGTTGAGAGAGAGAGAGAGAGAGAGAGAGAGAGAGAGAGAGAGAGAGAGAGAGAGGCACAAAGCTGAGAATAGCTGAGGGAAAGATCTAAAGAATAGTAGGCTACATTTGTATTTCATTTAAAAACAAGTTACCTATTTCTGTAATTTCTTATTGAGATTGGTATTTAAGAACCTTTATTTTGTATATACTGATCTATTTGCTATCTTCACTTTTTGTATGTAAAATATGAGAATCTTAATACAAGTATTTTGCACTTAAAATGGGGTTCTTGAGAGCACATAAAATTGTCTTAAAATAAACCAAACCATTATGTATGTCATTTAATTCTGGTCCCAATAACTGTTGAATTAAATTATCTTGTAGATGATGTTGACAGTTTTCACTAGATATAAGTATATTCCAAAAGGAACGGCCAAAACACATGGCATTATTTATCTCATGAGAAATTTACACTTTCTTATTGAAAAACAGTATCTTAAATTCTCTTCACATCTTGCTTTATTTGTTCCTCTTCACTGTTTTTTAATCTGATTCTTTCTTTGAGGAAGTTTTGCTCATTTTCAGAAAGAAAAATAATGAGGGTCCTCAGTTCATGTTAAATAGCCCACAAAATTTGATCATTTATCCTGAAAAATCACTGACTATAACACACTCCCTCTCAGATGTGCAAAGGCTCAAACTCTGCCTGTCTGTCTAGATATATCTCAGGTGATTATTGCTCTCAGTACGTAAGCACTCATGCACAGTGTGCACTGATCCATTGTTGTAGCCCAAATTTAATCTTTAGCACAGGAAGAGAAATGGAAAAAACCATTGCCTTTACTCATCATCCATTCAGGAGATAGCAAGGCTTGAATGATGCTGTTTTTGGAAGCAGAGCCATGCTTTGAGATCAGTGTTCAAACATACATCTTCACCTGTCTGCTTTCTTTCAACAACACAGCTGGCTTCAAAGATCTCTCATCGGTGCTTTGCGTATTGCTTCTTTATGCTGATGGCACATCACAGCCTGTCAGGAATGTTCAGGTGGCCTTAATTTAGAATTGGATTCTTTGTGTCCTATGTGACAGTGTGCTAGGTTCTTGGTGGTCAGACAGTAAAGGCATGTGTGAACCATGAGGGGAGGACAACCCTTAACTGAGGTCAATAGGACTTAAGAATCAGTTCATTTGATTCTGTACTTGGTAATTCCTAATCTAGACAAGGAAAGGTTTGGACTATTTTTTCCTTAAGTATATGACAGATGGAAGCATTCAAAGAACAATAGCAGCTGCTCAGCCCTCTATTTAAAGACAGGGTCTGGAAAGTATCTTTTTGGAATATGACTAATTGTTTTTCACTAAATTGTCTCTCATAACAATAAGTTAGCAAATTATTTTCATATAACTATACTAAAACCAACCTAAATGGTTTTTAACCACTTATGTTAGTTAGCGACAGTGTAAGAAAAACTAGTTGCGAAAGATCACTGTCCACATCAAAAAAGAAGGAAATCTCTTCTGAAAGATGTTATTGGAAGAACAGTGGTGGGTAAAGAGGACTGCTGAAAAATGATTTGAAGAAAAGGCAAAAAATAAAATTGAGGAAGACACTCAAAATATGAAAAAAAAGGACTTCAAAACCAGACCTTACCTGAATTAGAAAGATCAATTGGTTTTCAGAAAAAAACAACAGCAATAAAAAATACCTTATTTATACTAAAAGTGCAAGCAACAAGCCCCAACAAGAGCCATCGAGGGTGGTTTTCTTAGTGGTACACTGTAAATGTTTAACTACTGGCTCTGCGGGAGAAAAAAATTAGAAAAACCTTTGCTAGCATTGTTTGCCAGTTTTCATGGTAAAAATACTCCCACTGTGGTCAATTTCAAGCTGCCAAAATATCTCGCTGAGTATGAAGTGAGAAGACTGCAGTTGTCACTCACAAACTGAGGGGAGTGAGTCAGCCATAGATATCATTGCTTTTACTTAAGTTGAAGCTATTTATTAAAAAAAGATGTAAATGGTCCAATTGCATCGTTGAAATGTTTGACAGCAAACTACATACTTCTTTATAATAATTATTTAGTCAGCATTTTCACTTTACTTCCAAAGCAGCTCTGTGGTTGAACACCTGAGATCTGAAGACAGGGTGCAAGAGTACAAAGCCTGCCCCTGCTTTTTCTAGCGCAGTGACTATGAACCTGTTATTTCAGGTCTTCTTGCATCTGTTCCCTTCTTTTCAAGGTACAGATTATGGCATTTTTGGCAGGAAAATTAAATCCTTGCTAAAGGGGATGTACTTAGAATTAGCATATTGTGAATGTTCAGTTAAGATTAGCTATGTTTTTGTGTGTTTACCGCTGTTTTAATGATGGTTGAGGGATAACATGACATAGGAAGGGCAAACAAAAAAAAAGAGAGAGAGAAATCCAAACCTCTAGAGAACTTTCATAAGTTTATTTGAGCCAAACTGAGGACATATGCCTTATGTCAGGGAACAATATATCAAATACTCAATTCTGCAGTTTCTTTTATGCATTTGTGCTTAAGGAGAAGAGGAAAATTATAGGATGTTAGGAGAAAGCAAGGGAGATCAGATTACAGGGTAGTTAACAGGATAATGTGCAATTTTGAGAGTTAATACCCCTATTGAGGGGTGTTACTTCTCATATTTCTAAGGTGTGTGTTCACCTAGATGCACAAAAATAATGAATAGGGCTGATTTAATATCTTTACTAAAGAAGTTATAGGCCTGAGGCATGACTACCCACCATGACCTGTCCAGTTAGGAATTTATGATCAGATCATCCTGTGAGGTTACTTTCTATAGAACCCCTTTTTTCCATCCACAGATGCTATTGAATGAATGTTGATGCAAGGGAAATTACATCATGAAGAGAAAGTAAAATAGTTATAGTCACAGAAATCTGTTTTCTTCAAAGGTTTTCAGTAGTGTTTATTATATGTAATAGTCAAGAAAAGTTATCATTTTTTATGTTTTTTCCCCTGTGGAGCAGAGATTTGGCACGGTCTGTCTTTTTCTGTCCCATTTTGGCAGCTGGCAGTACCTAAGTTTGCCTGTTCTAGATCACTGTTACAACTTCTTATGAACTTTCATGATTTTCAAGTACAACATAAAAAATTCTCTTAAGATATTATAACTAAAAGGCATTTATGATTTGTCAACATAAGACACATCCAAACCTGTAAGGGTTTTTAAGAGTTTATTTGAACCAAACTCATGACATTTGGTGGGAAGCCAAATCTCAAGGGATTGAGAAAATGGTCAGAAAATGGCAGTTTTACCACTTACTTGATACATCAGAATCAAAGGGAATGCCATAATGGGGTTAAATGAAATCCATTGGTGATCTAGGGAGGTGGGAGAAAGCCAAGCAAGGAAATCTCTTAGAAAGGATTAAAAAAAAAAAAGGAATGGGGACATGCAATCTTTTTTTTTTAAGTAAGCAGGTAGAGGATAGTTAACAGTTAGCAATTAACATAATAATAATAACAATGAGGGGATCTGTGGTCTCTGCTCTTATGAGGTGTTTGTTGAGTGATTGTGCCTTGAGGGGTCCAGCAAAAAGGAAATTAGCTTGATATACAAAGGTATGTTATCAGGTAAGTAATCTTAGGTACAAAAAGACAACAGGCTCAGTTAAAGTGAAGATCGCCTTTTTTTTTCCGGGGGGAAAAATACTGCCCTGGGATATGACCACCACAGCCTTGAACTGCTTTTAGTAGAAAGTTTTATTTTAGACCATCCTCTGTGGTTGTTTTAGATTTCTGAGTTGGTAAGGCCTCCTTTGAGCTTGCTGGGTGTAGTATGTAGCCTATTTTTCATCCCCAGATTTAACTTTTTCCATATTTTTTGTGGGAGAAGAATTAGTTTCTCCTGCTCCTCTGTTTTGACCATGAATGAATGCAGCAGTCATTCTACTAACAGAGGATCCTCTAGAAGTGCCAGCTGTTCTAAGAAGATGCTTGCATTTTGAATAATGAGTGCCCACTGAGAAATCTGATTCACAACAGAGATGACAGTGGAGACAACTGTACTTGAACAACAATAAAAAAAAGATATGCAATTTAAAAAAAGAATGTCAAACAACATAGCTGATTTAAAGATAAGTAAGATATCCTTGTTACCTGACCCTTAATTAGTTTAAAAACAAGTAAGAGAGACTGATATTTACGCAAATAATAAAAGGAAATAAACACAAAGAGTACAGGAGGAAAATGCTGGAAATAGGTTAACTGGAAAAATAGACAGCTTGAACAATTCACACCTTTAAATCTCATCATGACCTTGTTTGCTAACAGTGACTTCTCAGAAACCTAGGATGGTGGTGTGCTCAGCCAGAGGAAGGATCATTTTAAAATAAGGCCTCAATGATATGAACAATGCATTTTAGAAATCCTTGTAGATGATAAACAGGGCCATACCTAATTTGCCTTCTCCCTTTCCTTCACACTCTCTCCTGAAGTTTCAAATTATTGTGCAGATTTTTCAGATTTTTCTTCCTCTATGTATCTTTCAGATGTTGGCTCACACAGGCAAGACATGTAGCAGATCCCCCAAGATATCTGTTTGATGAAAGTATTGAGGATGAATCCTCAATGTATGTGGTAGCCTACTAGTTTTGCTGAAAAAGTTACCATATTTTTAGGACTATAAAACACACCTAGGTTTTAGAGGAGGAAAATAGGAAAAAAAATTTCCAAGCAAAAAATGTGGTAAAATATTTAATAACATAAATGACATAATATTTCACCAATGTAAATGTAAACTACATTTACTAGCCAGGCAAGCTATGTTTTGACTATAAGATGCACCCCCTTTCCTCCAAAATTGGGAGTGCGTCTTATAGTCTGAAAAATACGGTAGTAATTTCTTTGACCTCTCCTGAGATTGAATTAAATGACAACATTGAGCCATGAGGAGTTAAAAGCAAAAAGGATCAGCTAACTTGATGCTTCTTCCAGTTTATAAGCAGAACTAAAAGCTAATTCAAATCTTTGAGAAGTTTGTTGACTGCCTACAAACTGGCTTTTGAATTAATTTGGTAAATCGCATATCCTAAGGGTATTTAGGATTAGTAGATTCTCAGCATGAATTTGCTCTCTATTGGGAAAAACTGAATTATTTGACCAAAAGGACTTTAGGCTGCAGGTCCCAGGGTCCGGAGGCATAATACTTTAAAGTCAGAATCCACATGGGGAGAAATTGGAGGAAAGCTGTCCTAATCTCCTACCATGAAGGACAAAGTACAGGTGTATTGGTTTATGTAGAGAACCTGGCTTGTAGATAACCCCAAGAAATATTTCTTTCTTTTAAGGGTGATAGGGAAAGACTGAAATAATTATCAAAAGTAAGTTCTGAATAGAACAAGATATTTAAGGGCAATAACGACATCCTTTCCTATTTGATTTTAATTTTATAACGAAAATTTATGAGGGCATCATTCAGTTAGGTATGTAATTTAAAGTTTCATTGTTAAACAGCTTACTCATTTATACTTTTCATTGTTGTCTAATTCACTTTTAAACAAATAGTGATAAAGTTGGCTATGACTCAGAAGCCTTTATGAAAAACTAAGAATAAAAGAGTGAACTTTCAGAACAAACTCTGAACAGTTCACTGAATTCCATGGAAAAATCACTTCATCTCCTTGTTTCAATTTACCCATCTGTGAAATGAGAAGGATAATATTTTCTTGTGGGGATGTTTTAAAATTATTTTGCAAATGTAGTAGATGAAATGGTGGCAGGTGTCACTGCTTCCCCCCGCCCCCAGCAATTTTTTAAAGAAGATAGTATTATTTATGTACTTGTTGATAGTCAAATTGTCATCTGGGATGAACTGTGTTTATTTATTATCAGTTGTGTATTTTTTATTGCTTAAAGAATCCCCTTCTCCCCCAGATTGTTTCATTTAAGCATTAGGTCAATACCTGGGAACTCAAGTAATGTATCTTAAAATTATTCTGAGCTTCATGTTTATGAGCTGCCAATCCTGTATCCGTGGTAATTATTTCTCCTTTCTGTTTTAGCTCAGGTTTTCTCGGATGTGGTTTTTCGCCTCACCTCACTTCACAAAATTGATAGTTCTCCATGTTTCCCTGCTAGAGGTCACCTCTGAGCTGAAGGCAAAACACATCCCAGTCTGGCTCCTATTGACTTTCAAGTCAACTATCAAAGAATTTCTTCCAGACATCTGCTAACCTCAATTTAAAAACTCCACCCTAAAGATTATAGGGAGATATCCTGGGGAGTTGCCAGAATGACTCTAAGAGGTTGGCATTGAGGAGACAAAGCTACTGATACCAGATTTTTATACTTGATAGGCTTAATTATATAAAGTGGTCCTGAACCTCTGTGCTCGTGTCATTTAGGTCTGGAAACAAAATTTCTCCTTCAGGCTCTTCTGCCTCTAATGGTGCCAATCAACAAGCTTCTTGGTAATAAGATTCTTTATGCCAGTTTCTCCAGCATAACCTCAAGTGGTGCTTGTAGTAATGACAGAATCATTACAAAACTAAAGGGAAAAAAGGGAAATATATTTCATGGATGTGATTAAGTCATCATAATGTTCTTGCATATGTAAATTATTCTGGACTTAATGAACTATCAAGCATCTTTCCATAAGGCGGTGGACCTTCTGTTGCTCTGTAACAATAAGAGTATTTTAACCCGGCTCTAGAAAGTACATATTTTTATCCATATTGATAATTGTTACCAGACTTGGCAGAGTTCATCATGCTGAGATGAAATTTATGTATTATGTTTGTTTCCATGTGCATGAATTTTGTTTTAACTATCAGAAGTGCTGTTATTAAGTAAAGTTAGTAAATGCATTACTTTAATAAATAACTATACTTAGGAAGATGGAAAACTTAATTTCTAGTGATATGCAAATTGACAAGGGTCATTTAAAAATGTTGTCTTGATTATGAAAGAAATATATACTCAAAACATAAACACTTCAGAAAGGAAAAAGATTATCTCTATTTCCTAAGTTAGAGTAATCACTTTAAGATTTTTATGGATATTCTACAAGACGAACAGTTTGAAAACTACTTATATTGTTTTCTATCACACATTTGTGCTTCTAAAAACAGCTACACAAACAATAAATGTTGATGGAATAGAATTTTCAAAACATTTCCTTTATCAGAAATTGAATCTAAAGTCCTAGTATCCATATTTTATAGATTTTATTCAAAATTATAAAAGCTACCAGGGAAGCATTTAATGTGTTCCCTCTGCGGCTTTAAAGAGTTCAATTCATCCAAAATTATTTCAGTGCCTTATCAACAAAGATGACCAGGTATATAATCATTGTAAGGCCAAGAGAAATGAATGATAATTATGTTACTATTAAAATATAAATATTTTTGTGTGTCTGGAAGGAAAAGAAGGATTTCTAAAAACTGTAAGGGACTATAATGGGGTCCTAATTTTATGTTAAGACTGTTGTCCTCTGATTAAGGATTTTTAATTATTTTTCTGTCTTTTTGTAATACAAAGTTTTGTTGTTTGGTTTATTTAAGTTTTGTTTGTAATGAGCAGTTAAATACAATATAGCTCTTGAGAAGTTAACCAATTTTTTTAACTTTCATTTAATCAACATGTTTTTAAATCCCCTCTTAGGCAGCCAAGGGCAGTTTCCACTCACACAGAACGTAACGGTTGTTGAAGGAGGAACTGCAATTTTGACCTGCAGGGTTGATCAAAATGATAACACCTCCCTCCAGTGGTCAAATCCAGCTCAACAGACTCTCTACTTTGATGACAAGAAAGGTGAATACATTTTCTTTTAAATGTTTTAATCATATTCTAAAATATCCTAATTATAATGAATTTATTTTTCCGAGATGATTCAAATTATTCCTTTTGATTACCAAACTGCTTCTGCTTGTGTTTAAACATGTTAAATATTAAATACTTTAGTTTGTAAGTCATAAACACTAAAGATAACCTATGTCAACTTTTTAATAAAATAAACAGTTCTAATTCTGTTTCAAGAATAGCTTTATGCCTTCTCTAAACAATCACCTTCTTCCCAGATACCATATTCTTTTGTTCTTGTAGTGCATTGCGTGCAGATTGAATATTTTTTCTCATGGTATTGTGATGTTATTTCTGTTACCATTGCCTTAATACATTTAGAAGATGCTATGTGATTTTGGAAAGTTTTATTATTTATTCTCATGAATTGTGTTTGAAAGTAAGAATTATAGAAATAATTTCTATAATAAGTTTATGTAACTCCATGTTTCTAAAATAAATTAAAATTAAGAAGCTTATTTGCATCAAATTGAGTTGGACTTTATCAGTTAAATAGGCTTTGAATTAAGTGAAATATTTTGATTAAACATTTTTAGAGAAGTAAAAAAATATATTGTATAATTCAGACAAATAACTAAAAATGCATTCTGAATTTCTAAGTATTCACTCATTATTATAAACCTTGGGGGAGAAATGAGTTCATGAACTCTAATGAAAATATGGAATTGTTTATTTAGATAAAGTTAAAATATATTGGGTATTAATATTTATTTCTATACTATCTACTCAGCATGATCTTTTACCTGAATTTCTTCTGAATCTATATAGAGAAGATAATTTGAAATCAGCTCCATTTAAATAAAGTATATTCATATTAATTCAGTATATGTGCCTATTCCACCTAAAATATGAATTTACTATATTGTCTGCATTGCTACAGTTTTTCTTCTTTAATGTAAGGGACTCCTTTATATTCCCTTACATGTTCCTGTAAATCTTTTGTCCTCCTAGGTATGCATAAAGATTTACATTCAAATAATTTTTGTAATGATCATTTTACTGTAGATTTAAGATGAATCTTTGGCTTTAAACTTTAGTATATAATAAGCAGATGAAAAATCAAATTCATTGATTTGACAAATATTATATTTTTAGGGTTCTTTTGTACAAGGCAGAGTTAGAACAGACAGATCATCCCTGCTCATAAAAGGCATGCAGTCTAGTAGGGGAGACAGACAATAATCAAGCATGTGAATAACATATTTTAGAGTATATTGGTACATGACAAGTGTTCTGTCTCTTAATAGATAGACACATATGCCTCTATATAGAAAGATAGATGATAGATATCTACAGAGAGAGAGAGACAGAGAGAGATAGACATTGAGTTAAGAAATTGGCTCAAGTGATTGTGGAGGCTGGCAAGTCTGAAACTTGCAGGGCAGGCTAGCAAACTGGAGACTCAGCAAAGAGTTCATATTTCCACTCCAGTCTTAAGGCAGTCTGGAGGCAAAATCCCTTCTTTGAAGGATCTCAATGGTTTTTTCTCAAATCCTTCAGCTGATTGAATGAGGCTGTCATGTAATGCAAGTAATCTGTTTTACTCAAGATCTAATGATTCAAAGGTAAATCTTACCTAAAATACCTTCACAGCAACACTCAGGATGGTGTTTGATCAAGGATCTGGGTACCATGGGCTAATTATAACTATCAAAGAGGTTTAGGAATGCTAGCATTTCTGTAGCACTTGATTATTTAGAATGAGCTCTTATTTGCACTCTTTCATTTTGCTATCTTGGGGATAAAAAGGACAGATAATACTACTCACCATATTTTAATAGGAGTATTTGGGAGGAAGGAGTTAAAGCTCTCATAATTATTTGAGACAAAGTCATTATTGTGACTTAAACATCATGACTAATTATCAGCCAGACCTGGAGCCAACATTGTGAATGTATTTAAGTTTTGATTACAGTGTTTGATGTGCAGTACATGTTCAACGGAAACTCCCTGTTAGATTTTTTGTACTTTAAGAATATTTTAAGGAGTCTGAAAATGGATTTTAAAGCATTCATCTGCTAAACACTCACTGTAGCAGTATTAATGTAATTTTAATCCTATTAATATTACTGATTATTTAATGCTTTTGATTAAGAGCTTTTTTTTAATCCCACTCTGGAAAATTTAAAACATACTTATGAGACAATAAAACATCTCTTTTCAATCTGAGAAATAGCTAAGGAATATTTAATGTGATATTTTTAAGCATTTGTAAAGAAAATATATTATTCTTGTGTAAAAAGTCCATTTTATAAATGGATTAACTAAGTGAATTAAAATTCACAAGTGTCACTCATAGAAACCAGGTTATATTTCAGGTAAATTTAATGGGAATGGAAGTTGTATAAGTAAATGTAAAGCTTGACAACTTTTTTATTTCATGGGTTTGCAGTTTTGTCGTGCTAATATTATATAAGCTTTATATTTTGAGCTTAAATTTACTAGTTTTTTTAGGAAGTGAAGATACATGTCCTATAACAAAAAGTCTTACTGTTTACTTTCTTTTTTTCTCCTTTACAATGTTTGAAGGCTTTTGTTGCAGTTGTTTCAAATCAAGTGATCTGTGTTGTTTTCCAAAGAATGAAGTTCTATTAGTTGAAAAAATTAAATACATAAGCAAGTAGTCACACAGAGATTTAATAACCTGCTTTTGCTTTTAGTATTGATTACAAGTATTTATAAATAAATATCTAAAACATATGTATGTACCCAAATATAATACTGTATCAATTTTAAGGAAGTCTCTCATTTGCTCAATGTTATAAACCAAAAGAAAATATTTTTGAGGAAAACAGACTTTTAGGGATGTTCATGGAATAATAAATATATAGGTATACTATGTAATTATATGCACACATTTAAACTAATATAAAACATATTGATTTAGAGATATTTATTTTTTCTACCCTTGCATTTAATGAAATAATTTCACTTACCAGCCTTTCTTGAAAGTGTAGATACTATCAATGACAAATTTGTCTCAAGCAACAATTTCAAATTTTTATAACATTAGAATATTCTTCATTGTTCATTCATTCAGAAAGAGCATAATAATTATCTCCACTATGTAGAAACTTATTTTATTTTACCACTTTTTTAGCAGATCTTTGAGAGTCATGTTTACAGTGACATCTACATCAGTGAAATCAAATCCTCAGGCACAAAAACAAAATCTATACAAAATGTCTTTGCCTCTCTTGTAGTGATTCTATAAGTTATTCACTCTATAGAACATCTGAAACTAGAATTGATTCAGGGTATTTCAAACTAATGCATACTTCCTGTAGCAAATAGAGAACAACTTGTAAAGCAAGATTTCATGACTTGGAAATAAGGCAGCTCCTCTTTTCTGAGCAATAATTATAGTGAGAAAAGCCATTATGTTGTATTTGTAATATTTAGTAATGTATTCCTGTGTCTTACTGCTATAAAATGACACATCTGATTACATGAATTGTTGAAGTATGTACTTGTTTTTTTTTTTATTTTTCCTATCATAATTGCTACACAGCTTAGACTTATTTGAAAAAAGCTAGTGTGTATATATGTGTGCATGTGTTCGTAATATAGCAGGTTTTTGTTTTCAATATTAGACTTTTTCTAACTGTATTGTGGTTTTAATTGTCAGTTGCAAAAGACTAGCAGAAAGTTCAAAATAAAGAATCCTTTCATGAGTGGCAATCTGACAGGTCTGTACATTCTCACAAGTACCAGGTTCAATTCTTATGGGATATCTTAGTGGAAGGTATTCTGGACAATGACATACATCAAATGCAAGAGTTTGATAATGAAAACATTTCTGAAGATTCCATATCAGAGTTTTCCCCACACTGTCTTTTTGTCTGCATTTACATGCTGAGCCTCAATCCTAAGGCTTATCTTGAGCAAACAAACATGCTACGTTGTGCCAGAGCCAAAGTGGAAAAGCTGAGTATGGGTTAGTGTGACTAGAATGTCCCATATATGTTGTGCAAGTGACAACTGCTCAGAATGATAGAGAAAACGGTGGGTTGTCTGTGTCACTGATTGCACCAGCTCCTACAGGTGGCTGCTTCTGTTAAAGGCTTCATTTATAGTCTGTTTTTATTTTTGTCTCAGCTGATGTTGCCCTTTGTTCTCGGGAGCTTTCCAAATAAAATAGTCCATAACATGCAGTGGTATAATTGTGTCTCAAATGATTATAACATACAGCTGAGGTTGAGAAGCTTTGGTTAAGCAAATCCATTTTCCTAAGAGTTCTGTATTCCTATGCTTCGATTTCTGTACTTACATAGGCTATTGAGAAAGAAGGAAAAGAGGGAGACAGGGAGGGAAGGAAGGAGGGAGGGAGGGAGGGAGGAGCAAAGCTGCTCAGAAGAACAGAACAAGTGCTTCTCATTACCATTGCTGGTACCAGTGTGAGATCTAAGAGGCATTCTGAAAGCCTTTCATGCTACTTGGAGACTCAGGCCCTAAGGGTCCTAGCTGTGAAGGTTGAACAAAAAGCTCAGGATGGCAGCCTGTTGGTCCAATTAGAATGGGTAAAGCCTTTCTTGTTTACTTGGAAGTATTACCCAAAGAAAACATGCTGTGAGCGGGGAGTTGATCAGGTAAAGAAAAATTACACTGAGCCCCTTCCCTAGGAGACTATGTCAGGGAGGTAAAAATGTGACTATTCAGGAATCTCTTTACAAGGGAGATTGGTGTCCAGGAAAGAGTTGGATAAATCAACCAAATATTGTAATATTTCTCATTCAGGTAAAATATGGAGGAGGGCAGAGAATTCAGCTTTTGTTACCTTGAGCACATTTAACATGATCAGTAGCTGTTGTCATTTACAAATGAAGATATTGAGGATCATACACTCGAGGAAATTTATCCACAGTCAGTTAATGCCTAGTAATGATGGGATTTCAATCCAGGTGTGGCCTCTGTGTTCGTTTTGACCAGAATGCTCCTGAGAACAAAGGTAACTGGGCACCAGGTCACTTTACATATAACCCAAGTGGCCCTCTGCATTGATCTTAGCAGCTGCCTTTTAGTGAAAGAATAGCAGTTTCTTTCAAACATTGAAGATGTACCCAGAGTGAAGCAGGGGATACAATACGGTCAGCACTGCCCAGTAGAGCTCTCCATGCTGATGCCAGTGTTCTACGTCTGTGAGGAATAATTGTGCAGCCAGCATGTGTAGATGTTTAAGTTGATTAAAATGAAATAAAATTAAATCTCTCAGTCACAGTAGCCACATTTCAAGCACTCAATAGCCACATGTGCATCATGGTGACTCTTTTGGAAAGCACTGTCCCACACGCTGATTCACTCTCTAGATGTCATAATAGACCTTGCCCAGTTACAGCCTTGGCCGGCAGAATGCCTGCTTTCTAACTGAGAAAGCCCTAGGTCGTCATAAAAACAAGTATCAAATATTTAGTAAATAAAATTTTGCTGTTTAAATTGCACAGCTTTAATGGGGACATTGTAGCACAGGAGACAGGGAGTCATATCTGACTTCTAATTCTGCCTCTGACACCAACTAGCAGAATAATAAAATGGGCACATTGACAATGGACCAAATTAGACGTCCTGGTGGTTGGATGAAAACAGCATTTTAACAGTGTTGCTATCTATTGTGTGTGTACCTGGACACGAGAAATAATTAACCTATAAAGTAGATATTTAACTACAATTCTATTTTATTTCTGCATACATTCTTACAGAGCTTTTTCTGTGATATTTAAGAACATGCAAATGTAAATAGAAAATAACAGTCAAGATGAAAATATACAGGTTCTTATGGGTCAGAGGGACCTAGAACAGATGTAGCTAAGGCAATATTCACTTTTTATGGCCCTGTTTTATTTCTTTGCATACGAATCTTACTGCATCTTTTATAAATAGTAAGGAAGCATTTGCATTAGAGTGGGTATACAGAGACAGAGCAGGGAGTAGAGGTCATTGAAACACCACATGAATGCTGTGTGGTATTTGGCAATAGAAATAAAAAAATCAATTAGATCATTGCATCTGCTTCTCTGCAGGTGTGGAAAAACAATTGAAGTGTACAATCTAATCACTTAATGCTCAGGAAAGTACACTTCAATTCCTTCCTGTTACTGACAAAGAATACTTTGGACAAGTATCTCCAGGAGCTCATAGTGTATGCTTTCAATAGACATATTTCTATGTGCTTATATTTGTTTTTATCTAAAAACATAAAATACATTACTTTTTTCATGATGTTTCTCTTCATGGTATCTTTGCTTTTTTGAATGATATTTCCATGATCTTCAGTTATTATCTGAAGGGAATTTTATTTCTGAAGAAAAGAAAATTTGATTAAGAGCTTCACCAAAAACTGCTAGTTCTAATTAGTCAGTTACACTGCTGATAATTTGACATGAATACTGGGGACAATGGAAGAGGAAGAACATGAATACGGAGTTATAAAGCAAGGCGTGATAATGAGAAGAAAAATTAAATGATCCTGAAATGGAGGTGCAGGCCTTCCTGGCTGCAAGCCAACCAGTGCCAGCGGACTGTGACTATCCTCACAACTGGTTTCGGTCAATCTGGCAGGCTTTCAAATATTAAAGATGAACTCAGTAAAAAGGAGGTATTAAAGTGGCCAATAGCTCCCTTTTGCTTGCTTTCTTAAAAAAATCAGATATCATGTATAAGATACCATGTATAAGTATAAAGACATGAAATGAATGGTGATGTTTAGTTATGTAATAATCTAAAATTTCTAGATAACGCTCAACATGGTTAACTTTTCTTATTGTAGTCACAACAACCCTTTAGGGTGGGCATTTCCTTCTTATATAAGAAATATTAGTTTGCAGATTTGAATAACTGGAGTTGTAAATGAGAAAACAATGATGAGACATGAGTTTTCTTACAAGCCTTTTTAACTTCCTACTATGCCATTTTGATAAAGGCTTCATTCTGTGGCTTTTGGGATTTTTTTTCAGGTTTTTACTTTTCCTGTGGAAATTATTACTCATTTTAGGTCTTTACTCCAGACTCACCTTCTTCTTGTTATATCTTCTGATACCACCTTATCTCATCTTTCAATTCCAATATACAACAAGAATTTTACATTTTAGCAGATTTCCCAGCAAAATATACATATTAAATGAATACAAATCAGGTTCCCATTAAGAAATAAATGATGCTCTTGAGTCATTGAAGAATGATCACATTATTTAGAGATACATAGTCATGAGTAAGGGAAGTAGTCAAGATGCTGCTGCACCCACAGGCTCGCAACAGTAGGGCAAGCCTTGGGCCTGGAGGGCTGACTATGGGGAAGCAAAAGCTCCAGTTGTGAGAGGAGGCTTCTAAGGAGAAGCTGTGATTGGCTGGGAAGGAGGGGAGTATGGAAATATGGAATTTAGCTTCTCTTTTCTGTTATCTTTTGATCTCTTGTCAATGCCTTCCCTGGGCTGAACACAAATGGAAGTCATGTGTCGAGTTATCCCAGGGTTGTTTATTCTCCTAGGTCAGGGAAGAAAGTAGATTAGAAAGGTAAGCAGAAAATAACTAGCACAAATTACCAAATATAAAAAGACATTTCTCCCTATTCAATTTTTAATAAAGATATTTTTTATTGAATACCTTGTATTATTCTATGCTCACAGCTAGCTTTAGTTAGTTCATTTTGGGAGGAAAAAGTTGCAACAATGCAGGCTTTTCCAAACCATATTAATTTTTTTAGACTCCCTAAAATTTAATACATATGTTCAAGTGTGTGCTTGTAGATTTCTTAAAGAAATAAATTACTTTCATTTAAGCTGTTAACGAGAAAGCTGTTATTGGAAATTCTCATTAAGTATAAGCAAAATCTTCAGTTGTACACTATATAATTACTGCCTTTATCTCTTTATGACAGTGCAGTTTAAGTCCAGCAATTTCAAGAAAAACTTAAAGACAATCAAAGGCATAAATTTGTTGGTTATATGGTCAGTTAAGCTATAACAGCATCAATATTTGTAACTTTGATGTTTAAAGCCATATATATGTGTCTGGATACTTTCAACAAAATTTTATTTTTGTACATTTTTTAATTCAACATACTTTTTATACTCGATATGTTTTAGAGAAATTAGGATTCACTAATTAGTATATTACTACTTTGTATATTACTATTACTACTATTACTACTTTGTATATTATTTTAATGTTTTTATTTATAAATAAAAGTAAAATTTACTACAAAGTTAAGGGTACCTCTGCGAAAATGACCAAATTTCTAAATTAAGTCATCTTAGTGATTGCACATTGTTGTTCTTTAACATTCTTTAGCAAAACTCTACATAAAGATAATTTATTTTTACAGCACTGACACAGTATATTCTGCTTTCTGATGGCTTACTTATGTATTTATTTATTCACTTAATACCGATTTGCTGACATTTACTTTGTGATAAGAACTGTGCTGGGTTGTTTGCAGTTATCGTGCTCACTAATTCTTGTGGCATCCATCCCATATTTAATAGAGCTGCTTGAAAGAAACCTCATTGTTATTAAAATTAGATTTTCTTTATCTTCTAGTCAAATAGTTTCTGGGCCCATAATTTATAAGTGCATTTGTATGTTGTTAAGACATACAGAGTGAGCAAGTAATCAACAGTTATTGAGGTGAGCATAAACCACCTTGGGAACACTACTTTTTACACTTTTTAGCACCGTGGCAGAAGTGAGATCATGGCTAGACTAGAGGCAGACTGGTGGATCGGCACCACCATGGGCCATCTACATCCATCTCCTAAGATAATATTTTTAAAAAGTGAACAGTGACCAAGTTCTCAGGAAATGCCTCAATATCATTTATAATGTTACATATCCTCTAATTTGGGAGTTAAGTCATTAAAGAAAGCAGGCTTTATTCAGTGTCCTTAATCTACAAATATCTAAATATATTTCATATTTAAATGCTTTCTAAATTATTATATCAGCTCAATTCTATGACTATCTGGGAAATATTGCTATGTCTCAGGAATTATGCTGGGCATTGGAATTACTAAAATAAATAAAACATGGACTTTGCCCTCAAATAACAAGCTCTCACATAACACCTCTATTTAGGAATGGTGGAGGGGAAGTAAGTGAAAGTATTTGCTCAAGCTTCTACAGGTGAATAACTGGAACTGTCCTTCTTATATAACGAGCCTCATTGTAGAAGGTGCAAATTACCCCCAAATAATTGATAAGTGTGTGCTCCATGAGCCTATGAAAAAACAATTTAACTTGAAAATATGCATGACTAAAAACATGCTTTTTAATGAAACTAAGTTCTTTAAAGAAACTATTGTAAGTGAACTCTTATGTACCATTTGCCAAATATGTGAAGTAACAGTGTGCTGCACGGGGACCTGATTTCCTGGTGACGTACTGATATGGTCTCTATATTGAATAACCTTTTAATCAGGATCAGCACAGAGACCATGGAGAATTTAAAATATCCTAATATTTTTAAAGTAAGTTTCAAAATAACATCATCATTGCAGTTCTTTATCAAATGTAAGTAAACCTTAACAGTATCAAAATATGTTGTCTGCAATGTATAAATTCTATTTATATCATAATTTTGATTCATATTTATTTAATTTTATTTTAGATAAAACATAGTATTTAATGTTTTACTATTTAAGTTTAATTCTTTTGTCCATTTTGTGTTTTTCTTAATAATTTATACTAGACTTTGAGAGAGTGACATCACCACCAATGGTGAATCTACATTGTAGAAATGATACCGATTTTTAAGTTTGAGATTTACGAATTTAAGGTCTGACTTAGCCCTAGAACACAGACATAAAGGTTATCCTATTCAAAAAGTTAGATTTTACTGCATTTCTCTGGTCTAGTTTTGAAATACCAGGAGAAAGAAATGGATTGGTTGAGCTTATATGAGGTGCTTCTGCTGTGCTTTGAGGTGTAACTGGGGTTTATGGCCACTGAGCTAGGCAATCACTATAATTTACATCTTCTAGATTCAATAAAGAGTCCATTCAGGAGTCCCAGCGTGTAGCATCTGTGCAGAACATTTTTCTCTCTTGACAGAATATATTTATGAGAATAACTTTATCATAAAGTACAAAATGTGTTAAGAAACCTCTATTTCAAATAGTTTTATTTAAATATCCCTAGTAAGTTCAGCCTCCTTTTAATCCCAAGGAGCATTATTTTTATAAATATACTTGGACATATTGGTCCAAGTACCAAAAAGTAAAAATAAAAATACACAGTCAATCATTAATGACCATACTAATTTAAAAAGCTATTAGATTATGAATGTATTGTAGTTAAAAATTTTAATGAGTATGATCTACTTTTTAATTTATTTACTTTATTTTCTTCAATTATTTTTGATATTTCTGATATTTACAAATACTAAGTGTTTTTTTTCTTCCCTGTGCCTCTTCAGGTAACTTTTCATCACCATTCAAACAAAATATTACAGTTCAGAAATACCTTTCCTGATAAAAATCTTAATATATTGTTTTCTATTGTATGAACATGAAGGGTTTAAATTAGTACAGGCACCCTACCTTTTTAAATTTATTATTTCTTCGGTTCCAGCAGGCTGCCCTGTGTGATCCTGGGAAACACCTGTAAGCAAAGTTTTGTGGTTCCGGTGAAATGCAGGAAGGCAGCATTATTTTAGTGCTGAAGTGTGGGTGTTTGTAAAAATCACATCTCTTAATTTTATACCTAGTTGTATTGAACTTAGTGGTTTCAGGTACAGATAGCAAATGGGAGGAGAGATACTGAGTGGCTGGTTTGTATATACTGTAACATTCACTTTTACATGTTAGAAATAATGATAGTAGTTTAGGAAGAATGGTATTAATGTGAATCTAGACATGGTATATTGTTTTTGGATTTTCAAGGCCCCTTGAAATACATATAGCCCACCTTTTAACAATGCAAACTGTATGCAGTGAGATGGAATGAATGAACTATTTCCTATATAGTGAAGTATGACATAAGTATCTCGTAAGGACTAGTAACTATGTTCTTCCATGGAGGTGATAATTGTTATTACTCACTTTAAATCCTGCCTCATGAACTTTTTGGTATAGATGAGTTGGTTTGTGAAGTTTATAGGCTTGGGAGTCAGGTGAGCTGCAATCAAATCAAATTCCACTACAGGTTTGTGTGTGATCTTGAATCAACCTTGACTGATCATATAACCAATCTCAGTCCAACCTATAGGCTGCAATATCAAACAGAATAAAAAGCAAAACAAAAGACTGCCATGAAATTTTAAACAGTTTCTATCTAACAGGAAGTTGAAATCTTAAAAACCCCTTTTGAATGAAAGTGTCTGTGTGTGAGTAAATATTTGAAATGGGCCTTTTAGTTAATGGAACATAAAGCAGAGGCCCTGTATTTCAATGCTAATACTTAGCCCTATCACTTCCTAGGTGCTATAACTGCGATGAAGGTAAAATGCAATAAAGGTTTCTAATTTAGGGGCTGAGCTGATATTTTTTCCTGAGAAAACATTTCAGTTAGGAGATGCTGAGTTTTTTCCACCTGCAAAGAGGCCCCTGCGTCTGTGACAAAGAGTTGCAAAGACTGAGGATGGAAATAGGTCCTGGCCTGAAAACTGGCAGCTCCTTGAACTGCTTTCTTCCCCCTTCTCTATATTGATTGGACACCTAGGCACTCAAAATGCACATTTCTATTTTGTTTATTACTTCCTCATTAAATACTCTTTTACTAGTACTCAATAGTGTTTTGAACTTCTTTGGGGGTTTCTAGTTATACTACTCTTCATTGCCTGTAAATAATTGTGCTTCTGCCTTTTCATAGCTATTGTTCTACTTTGTTTCCTGCCTGAGCATGTCAGCTACAGTATAAAGTCTTTTAAAATTAGAGGAATGAAGAAAAGAAGTCAGTAGTTGAACTGCTATAGAAAGGGAGGCTTTGAGTATAGAGAGGTGAAAAGATGATAAAAATGATTTTAGCATCTCTAGTGTGATGTGATGATGTCCTGAATGAAAATGAAAACAAAGGAAATAGGGAAAATGAATGTATTTGTAAGGCATTCAAGCAGGAATTGTCTGGGCTTGGTGAAGTAGTCAGGCAGCCAAAAATTATTTTCTAGTTTTCAAACCAGGAGCAAAGTAATCTAATTATGAATAGATATATGGATGTTTATATTACTAATCTATTATCATCTACTTATATCAGAAAAAGGGTGACAATATAAATTAATTATAATTCTGTTTCTAATGGACCCTAAGATTATGGATTCACAGTAATTAGTAGGTGTTGCATTTACTATATCTACACAGATTGACACTACATGTACCTTAGAGTGATTAAGACTCAGTCATTCATTCAGTAACATTTATTTAGTTGCTATTTACCAGGAGTTGTTCTAGGTACTTTGGAGATAGCAAAGAAAAAAAGAAAAAAAGAAAAACAGGACAAATGTCTGCCGTCATGCAACTTAGATTTAAGTGGAGGGAAACTGACCATAAGTAAAATAACTAAGTAAACGTATATTTTGTGCAATGGTAATGAATTCTATGAAGAAAAAAATAAACAAAGGGATAAAAGAAGTGCATTTTAAATAAGGTCTGAGGGAACACCTCATTAATAAAGAAACCCTGAAACAAAGACCTGGAAGAAGATAAAGAGCTAGAGGTGGAACTGACTGTGGGAAGGTGAGGCGAGTGGACGGTGAGCGGAGCAGAAGGGCAGTCTGAAATGAAGCCCTCTGAGTGTGTTTGAATAAGAGCTCAGCCAGTGTGTGCAGGTCAGAGTGAATGGGGAGACGAGATGAGATGAGAGCAGAAAGGGAAAAGCGTGCCAAGTGTGAGCGGGTGGGGTCTTGTTGGTCAAAAAAGGATGCTGGCTCTTTCTGTGATTAAGATGAGAAACCATTAGCAGGTTTTAAGCAGAGGGAAGGTTGAGATTTGGCCTTGTTGCATTTGAGTTTATTAAACACACAAGACTGGGGCATATAGTAGGCAACTGGGTATATGAGGGGGGACCCAAAAAACCCCAGAATCTTCTTCTGGAGGGCAGGCCCACTGTATTACATACAGGCTTCCCTGCTAGGTGGGTGTTCTAGGATCCCGTCTGTATCAGTGTACCAGTTGTCATTGATGTGAGAGGCGGCATTCTGCTTCAGTGGACTTTTTTTTTGTTTTTTTGAAGACTCTTTCAACTAATATGCCATTTCAGGATGGGTGATTTAGAAGCATACCTGCCCTCACTGCACTGCACACTGAGTGCTCAGCGGATTTTGACAAAAAACGGCATGGCCTTGTGCCTAACCCTCCACATTTACCCGATATCACCCCAAGCAGCTTTTTTTCTTTGTTTCCCTGGATGTAAAAAAAGTCCTCAAAGGGAAACATTTTGCCAATGTGGAAGAGATACAATTTAAAAACCACCCCCCCCAAAAAAAAACCAGAAGCACTAATAAAAGGTCTCAAAATTGATGAGTTCAAAACCTATTTTAAGCAACAGAAAAAGTGTCTCAATAAGTGTATTGCATCGGGCACTTTGAAGGTGCCTGAAGTCTAAATACATAAGAATAAATACACAATTTTTAATAAATAAATTCTGGGTTTTGGGGGATCACCTCTCATATGAGCCTGGAATCCAGGGGCTGATTCGGGTTAAAGTTCTTTAGCGGAGAGTGGGCAGGCGTCACCAGACTGGACTGTGTTATCAAGAGAATCCGGTCCAAGGAATGAGCCCTGGGAGCTACCACTGATAGGCTAAGAAGGTTAGGGAAAAAAAGCTTTCAAATGATCAATTAAAATATGCTTTACCTTTTCTTTTCTTTCTTTTTTTTTTTTTAACTTTACAGCTTTCTGTATATTGTGACACTTGGTCTAAAGAATAATTCTGAAAAGCATGTAGCAGGTTAATATCCCCCCTGCATTTATAAGTTGCAAGCATTCTGACTTCTTTTTTCTGTCATGCTATATACCTTATCATTGGTATCCAGAAGGGAAAGCGATCACAATGCTGGTGTGATTCTCAGCATATATGTCTCATTATACTTACAACTTTGTTAGATGAGATTCTCTTTCCCAAGGGTGTCCATCCCTATCTTGTTCACCCTCAAAGTCCTGTATATTCAGGTAGGAAGATTTTGTCCTTTTTTCCAGGAAGACAGCAGGTCAGGGAGAGGAGATTCAGACATCAGTGAAGTGGACCCTACCAGCAGGCCATGGGAGTGGTAGGGGATGAATCTATGTCTGCCTGGGGCATCCAGGAAAACTTCCAAGAACATCTACAATTTATTAGGAATTGAACCATCCACTTTCTACTCTTACGTTACTTGAAGTTCACTCCTATCACTGAAGAAAACAACAGAGTTAGAACAAGAACAACCATAAACAACACAAAAACCCTCCCTAAATCTTAGCCTTCCCTTAGCCTAATCCAATTTTTCTACAGGATGTAGAAAAGAGGGGAGTTGTTTGTTTTGTTGCCTGGGAGGCAGCTGAGGTAAACACATCACACTTAGTATTGAGAACTGTTTTATCTTCTTGCCACCGTTTGGCTCCTTTCTCCGTGCAACACGTAATTTCTGCACAAGGCCGTGGGTGTGGAGCTGCAGCAATGACCACAACAAACAAGCTAAGCTTGTTCATAAAACGCTGTCAGTACTTCTCAAATCACCAATAGTGCGGGCCATTTTATTTTCTATATCAAGTGCAAGTGATAGGTACTTTTGTAAAATACAATAAAATTGGATATCAGAAAACGAAATAAAGCATGCAAAATGAAAGTCACAACTTTTTCTTACTAAGTTCTATAAAAATAATGTATGAAATAGAATTACAAAATTGTATGTATTCATTGAGTGTGGACTATTACAGATAATTATAATACCTGTGATTTTGTTATTCTGTAACCAGAACACAAAATGATAAAATAAATAGTACTTTTTCATATTAAAAACCCATATGCACACTGTGAATGAACATCATATGTACCAATTATTTACATTTTAATGTAACACATGTGTTTGTTGCTTGCTTGTTAATTTATTCAATCTCCGTGGACTGACTATAGCATTTCTTACAGGGAATAATGTATAATATAAACTGTATCCATGTCTTACATTAATACAGTCTTAGTAGAGAAATTAATCTCAGAAAAGTATATTGACAGGAATGGAGAAGATATTTTGAATCTATTTCATCAATCTTAAGATATTCATTTTTAATTTTTATGTGAAATGAGACACTTTTGCTGCATGTTTTAAATTCAGCTTCAATTTGTATTAGAAGCTAGTTTTATATTTATCTTGTAGAGTTGAGTTAAATACATTTCTTGATGAGAGGAATTGATTCAGGATCTATGAATTTCTATATGTGGACCTTTTTTGACGGAATATACCATTCAAAATGGTCACTAGTATTGGAAGGTGGTCTGTGATGATGTTTTACACATGTGCAAGTTTAAGGTCACATAGTTTACTGATAATTATTCTTAATTCATGGATCATGTCATAAATAATTGTAGAAACTCTATTCTATCAAGCTTCTAACTTTTACCTTACCCTTTGATCTTACCTGGCATTGCAAAACATTCTGCCTTATTTCCTTGCAAGAGGTACCAAGATCATTAATGACACCACTGTATCAGACAAATAAGGAAGGTTGGCTGTCTAACCCACATGTCTAAATCTCTGGGCTGGTTTGTTACCTTGTATGAACAAGAGCTTTTGTTGTACAAACGTTTTCAAGAGAAGTTTTCATGTCTATAACCTCTGTGTCTCTGTAGGCAGTAAAGTTGTTTATAATCAACTCCTATGGTACCATATAAGAAAGAGAATAATTTTGCATTTAAGCTTTAACACAATTCACAATTTTACTATGTTGCTAAGCATTCTGATATTCAGCTTATAAAAAAAGTCCTTTTCATCACAAGACTTTCTTGAAGAAAAAAGCAATACATTGGTTTATGTTCTTTATTAGCGTTTTAATCTAAGCACTCCAAAATGTTTCACTGCCATTGTAGCTTGCCAGTGAACTGCTATAAAAAACTTAGTCCACAAACTAAATACACTAACAGAGATCAAATGCTTAGAAGTCACGGCAATGTCAAAATACTGTTAAAGCTTGTTAGCATTTATTCTCAACTTCTATAGTTCTCTCTTTGCACGTAAGTAATACACAGTTTATAACTGGCACCTTGAGAAACACTATTGTGTATGCGATAGAGATAATGCCTACTTTGCAGAGGTGTGGGTAAGATTACCAATAATCTTGGGAAAATGCTTACAGAATAGTAGGCATTTGATTTAAAAGAGCTATTAAATTGTATTAAATATTATATTTACCACTTTAAGCAAATCTGTGATTGCAAAAAGAAATAAAATCCTCTACCTGGCCTGAAAAATCTTATAGAGAATCGTATGGATTTATTCATACCTAGGTATGTACATATAGATATATAGGGATATGTAATCATAATATAAATATCTTCTATAAGAAAAACTCATAAATTGATAGTGGTCAGAGCATAGGCAGAAAAATTATATTAAATAAGGAAGATCTGAATAAAACTGAAAATGGGATAGATTTTGAGTAGGCTTAAAAAGATGACAGAGCAAGCTGCTGCAGTTGAAGAGAGCTACCAGCAGGGTGGGGAATGAAAGAATGAAAGCAGGGTGGAGTCTCATTTAATTCCTTGGTTAGATGTAAAGATTACACCGAAGGTGAAAATCAATTGTAAAATTTGAATCGATTGAAAGTGACAAAAATCACTGAATGTGAGAAGCAAGATCATCTGAGGAAAGAGCAGCTGCGTATCCCTCAGACCTCCCCTCTACTCTAGTGTGTCACTAGATGAAAGGAATGGCAATCTTTTCCACATAGAACAAGGCCAGATAATTCAATTGAGAAGCAATAAGGACCCAAACTAGGAAGTGGTAAAGGAACAGAAAAGGCAACTGTGAGAAACACTGAGAATTCTGATTTTATACTGACAGTAAAATGACTGAATGTAGTACTCAGGCCTCAAACCTCAGTGTATTTTGATACCCTCAACAGAAATGGGAACTTTAGAAACCGGAGGTGAATATGAGGAGTAAGGGTTAAACTGATGAAATTAGAGACAGTAATGAATATTCTTGAAAACTGACAAAAAGAAGAGTAATTTATATTGAAAATTATGATTTGCATACATGAATGAATGTAGAATGTAAACTGAAGTGTACTTGATTTGAGTTGTTTGAGAATATAAAACTGATAACCATTTAAAGTAAAATTGCCCTAATAATTTGTAGTGAGATCACAGCAGTAAACACAGGATGCCATCAAAAAGTTCAAGTTAAGAGGACTTAAAGAAGGTACTATTACAAAGATATAGGAGGGCTTAAGGGAATGAACAAGACTAGCTGCTCAGGGACCAACGATTTGCAAAGCTATTACTATCCCTAAACCTGAAATGACATGTGACCTAAGCTGTAACCAGAATATGCGGCCACTACCACAGCCAAGAACAATATCCTTCCTTGCTCTTCTCCTACCCCATAGTATCCTGCTCTGGCCTTGCTTTGGCTGAAGCTAATTGCAAGCCAGAAGGCAGTGGCACTGGGGAAAGGCATCCAGCAGGGGTCCATCGCTCAGGCCATGTACAGTACAAAGAGTGAAAATGATAAAACCAGACATAATGATATAAGTAACAAATTTATTCACTGAATAATCTTTAAAAGGACTATCTGTAAGATACATCTGTAAGATTTGGAATGCATATTTTGTGAGTGTTTCCTGAATGAACTTTATCTTGTTTAAAGTTTGTGTGTGCAGATACTTCAAAGTAGAGGTCTGGTATTCAAGCTTACTCTCAGTGCTTTAATGCTTTCTATATGCTTTTTTTTTTTTTTTACTTATGAAAAATGTGAATTGTACTCAAAATGATTGAGTATTACTATTTTAATTAATAATTGCTATGTTTCTTAATTCCAGTAATATATCTTTGCAAGTAAAATAATATAGCTAAGAGATGAGTTTTGAAACAGTATCATGGACATATAATTACTGACCTCTCATATCATCTCATACTTTTATAGAAATTCAGCATAGTTTAAAAAAAATAACCTCATTCTGATATAATTTATTAATTGTAAATTTTCCAAGTACATTATCAATCATTTTACTTGGACCCAATGGGTTAATTGTGGCATTTATATAATTATTGGCAAGCTTGACTATGTACTTTTTATATAAATCAGTCACTGTACTATATAATTAAAAAATGCACTTGCACTTAATCATTACTTTGCACCACACTTCTTTGAAAATAATGAAAAATCACATGTTCACATTTCAATCATTAGAATAACAATAATGAAATGAATGATTTCCCTGATTGCAGGGATTTTAAAGATTTTTTTCCTCCAAACAAAATTTTATATCACTTATTCTGTCATTATTGGCAGAAATGCATATGAAGGGGACTAGGGAGCTACTTTCACAAATGAATTTGTTAAGAAAAAGTGTATAATAGTTCCTCTTTTTCTTAATTGTAATATGGAAAGAGTCCCCTTACAGTTACTAAATGATAGTGAGGAATGAAGGAGTCAGAGCGGGCGGGGGGAGTAGAGAAGAATAAACACTTTTCTTTGAAGTGAGCCATAGGGAATATCTGGAAGATTTACAACCATATTGGCTCATTGATTACTCAGTTGGCAGAAAGATATTCTCACTGTGCACTCCTTTATCCTAATGAAAAAGACTATTAACCCACCTCAAAATATTAAAAGTTTTATTTTTGTTAAATGGAAAGATCTGTTTAATACATTTGGGGAATTGGGCCTCTACTTGAAAATTAGCAACCACTTTTGAGGAAGTATAACTGCAATTACAAATCAAGTGGAATTTAGAATTCAGATAGCATTGCTATATTCTGATTACAAGATAAATGTAGTACGGAATTATTGAATTCTGTGTGGTTCAGAAATTATGCAGAAAGTTCTAATTTTATTAAGTTACCAAATTGACCCCCCAAATGGAAGGTCATATAAGCAGGCTGAAAATTGCATCAAGGATGCTGAAAAGCATCATTAATACTGCCTCTTTCAATGACCTCAAAGCGAGAGTATTAAGGAAATCACAGTAGGTTTCATTGAAATCATTCTCTTTATTGAATAAAATTGAACATTTAAGTAAATGAATAATCATTTTTGGACAACATAATATGAAAATATATGACCATAAAAACTTGATAGCCCTCCAACAGTGCTTGTGGAAATTGCAATCCCTTACAAATGTTATAGTGGGTGGTAACTCAGTAGAAAATTATAATGGCTGCCTACATTCTAGTACATTTCATTTCTAGTACATTTCATAAAATATGAATTTTTATTACTTCTTCAGGTGCAGAAATAATGAACATACACTATATTGAATGATGGGCTGTGTAGAGCCACAGAAATGCTATATTTTCTCTGGTATCAAAAATTTTGACAAGGAAATTATGAAATTTTCTTTAGAAATTCAAGTGATTATCAGTAAATTAGGCAATAGGGACTTAATTTTTTTATGGAAGCTTAACTATTTTCAACATGTTTTATCATTTTGGAAATTCCATTTGTTTTATTGCATAGGAGTCAGACCAGAGGCTACTTGAGCTGCAATTGATCAGAGAGGTTATTTGAAATGTTTCATAAGGAAAGTCTTCCTGAAGCTTATTTTAATGTGTTTAGGAAAAAGTAGTGAATGCTTCTGTGCTGTATTTTCCCCAATCACATTTAACCATATGAAGAAATCTATGTTTCTACTGGGAAATTTTATAGTACTTCTGTACCAATCATTTATAAAATATTTATTAAGAAAATAAAAGTCAGAAAATAGAGTTACTACAATTGTCAAAGATTTCCTAAAGCAAAAACTAAAATATTATGGATCTAGTATTTACTTATATATTTTCCATTTTACTTTGTTTTAAATGCAAAAAAATTTTATTATATAAACATATGTTTATGTTTTATGCAATTTTATTATATAATGTTATATTTGTTTAAGTTACATAACTGTTATGCTATCTGTCCTTACAAATTATAAATCTATGTAAAGCAAGCTAAACACAAATGCCATCCTATAATAAACAAACACAAATACTATAGCAAATAAAAGATTGCTATGGGGCTTTTAATTGGTTAGAGTTTTTAATTAGATAGTGTTAAGAAAACTGGTTATAGTACAGCCAATATATGTATAAGATAAAAATTATCAACTAACCAGAAAGCTTTGGGCATATAAATGTAGGAGACTGTTCTGCAAGGCGTGGGCCCAGCTCCCAGTCAGAGATGCACAGGACCCACAGCCACAGATGGGTTCTCCCCTGGGACATCAGGCCTGCACTGTGCCTGGACTGCTGTGAGACTTGCTTTTGCTAAAACTCCCTCACCCTGAATTGAAACAGCAAGCGCTTACCATTACTTCCTAAAATCCATGCTAAACCTTGCAAGGACCAGTGTAACAGGTCCAACCACTTTTCCCTTTTCATTTGCAAATATCCTTCTGTTATGTGATTAGTGGCATCATCTCCTTTATTGTCTGTAAAAGGTAACTACCTAAAGCGAACCTGTGCATAGTAAACGAAGACCATCATGTAATGTGGGAGAAAACCCAATAAAGGCTGTCATGGTGGAGACTGTGGTCTTTTGCTCCCCTTGAGAGAAAAGCCATGCTGTCCTTTTTCCTCCACCAGACTTGGTAGTCCGTATGAATGTCTCATGCCTCATCCACAATGTGGCGGACTCCATAAGCCGGGGTCTGTATCGGATAAACAGAGCAACCTATTTTCTGCTTCTTAATCACATTTCATATCTTGGGTTTATGTTATATTAACATATTAATGTTTTTCTGATCCACTCTGTGTTGAGCAACTATTTTTCTAAGAATGATGATATATTTTTACTCTTCAGCATTTACTCCTGATTTAGATCTGTGACCCATGTTCTGAATTAACTTCTAGTTACATCCCCTTGAGAAATAGATCATGATGAATTACTGGGCATTATTGTAAGCATTCTGCTTACAATAATAGCTTCATTTGCATGGTTAAATACTTCTTGCTCAGTTCTCCCCATTCCTCTTATGGGCAGGGCAGGGATGTCAAACTCATTTTCACCAGGGGCCACATCAGCCTTGAGGTTCCCTTCAAAGGGCCGAATGTAATTTTAGGACTGTGTAAATGTAACTACCCCTTAACAGTAAAGTCAAGGCTCGGAGTTGCCGCTGGGTAGAAACAAGGTGCCATGCCGATAAAACAAGGTGGAGGGCCACCTTCGGACTGGGGCCTTGTGTTTGCCACCTGTGTCTTAGGGAAAAAGAAAGTTGGCCTTGAGTGGGTAGTAATGGAATTAACATTCTCAATGTGATTGTTGTGATTGTTGTGATTGTTGAGGTTTCACAAGCGACATCTTATGTACTTTTCTCAACTTGAGGCTCCAGAGGCCCAGAGAAGTTAAGCAGGTTGTTAATGGTTATGAAACTCATAACTGACACAACTGAAATCTAACTATATTGTCTAGAAAATTAAAATGAGCTAATTGGATACTCCATGAGTGGGCAGGTAGACGAGTGCTTGTCCATGGGACTGCGTGTGTGTGGATGCTTCAGGCAAGGGTGTGATGTCCTCTGAGGACACTAAGATGATAAAAATTAAAATTAGAGAATTAAAATTAGAATCATGTTTAACCTGAAGATTATCAAAACTGCAGTAGACCAAATATAAAAATAAAATAAAAAGCTTCACTCTGACCGTAGCCCTAGTAGTTTTGCTAGGGTTGCCTTTTCTTTTTCATCACAGACTTGTGATTAATGTTTTGATGGCCATCTTTTGATAGCTTGTAAAAAGCTATGCTTTAAACCTTGAAATGTGTGAGAGGTAACTACTAGGAGAACAGTTGCTCTCTCTATTTTTTTCTGACTTGTTGGCCTTATCCTGTTAATCACTGTTTACCCTGAGCTGTAGGGAAATAACCAAAGATTGCCCAGAAGTGGAGCTCACAGGGGCATTTTTCATTCTGGAAACTTCAAGAGCTGTTTGAGGGACTGTGAACCTATAGGTGAGATAGAAGCACAAAAACCATTTGTTTAAATTCTGAGTGAATTTTAATTCTCCTGTAAATCAAGTGTATTTTAGAAAATTTTAATGTTTTTGTTTGTTTGATTGTTTATTTGTGATTGTTAGTACTTTTTCTAAGGAGTTTTATGTATTTTTTATTACTTTCTTAATAAAAGAACTTGCTATTTAATTCCCAAGGGGAATCTTAGAGACCTTATTTGTATCTAGATGGCTAGAAGATAGATATATTCCTTTCTTACAAAAGACAGACACAGTTTAGGCTGATTTTAGTACAGTATATTCTCTCTAGTGAATTTGTTTTTCTTTAATTAGCTCTTCCCCTGTTACTCCTTTTATTTCTACTGAAGATCTTCATATTTCTAGTTAAGTCTTGGCTATAAAGCACTGTGTTTAAAACCCTCAGTGAAGAGTATTTCCCTACTGTTCTTGTATAGGAGTATTTTAAACACCATATTTGCCTACAAATTTTCAGTTAAAAAAAAAAGAACTTTAGTTTTGAGATGCCAAATAGAATACAAATGATATTATTGATTTATATTGAAGGGGTTGAAGCATATAGAATCTGACCTTTTATCATCACTTATTTAAAGAGTGTTCAGAAGAAAAAGGGAAAACTCCCTTTAAAAAGTGTAGTAACTTGCTGGTGAAGTGCATTTTCTTTTAGTGTAGTGAGCTGAAACTAGTCAAAGGAAAAGCCCAGAATGCATGAATGTAAAAATGACCATTCACTACCAGTGTAGAAAGTGATTTATTCCAGTGAAGGAAAAGATATTATGGTCATATATTGCTTCAAGTTCTCATTCTTTCTACTTCCTGTTGACTGCTAACATTAATTAAAAATTTTTAGAGGCAAACTGATCAAGGCCTAGAAGATCAGACTCCTTCTTCAAGAGTCAATAGTGGAGGTCAGGATTGATTTGTTGCTTTAAAATGTGGAAATTACTGTTTGTATTTGACACCTTAACTATATGATGAAAAGGGCCTTGAATTTCCCTGTACATGTGTGACATAAAGAATATCTATTTGGGCCCTGGCTGATGTAGCTCAGTAGATTGAATGCAGGCTGTGAACCAAAGGTTACCAGTTTGATTCCTAGTCAGGGCACATGCCTGGGCTGCTGGCCAGGTCCCCAGTAGGGGGTACATGAGAAGCAACCACACATTGATATTTCTCTTCCTCTCTTTCTCCTTCCCTTCCCCTGTCTCTAAAAATACATAAATAAAATCTAAAAAAAAAAAAAAAGAATATCTATTGGGAATGATTTAAAGAGCATAGAATAGAAGGTAATAGAAACCAAACTGGAGTAATTTATGTTGTGCACCAAAGAAGAGGGCCAGAGAAACTTCGAAGACGATTTATCCTGCATGATTGAAACTGGAAAGACATTTTAAAGCTATCTTCCGTTTACATGAACCAAAGTATCAATCTCTTGGCTCCAGAGTTTGTATCTTTAAAGATTTCGATCTGAGCAAAGTGGCATTAATGTATGTTAGTGGCTGGCCAGCTAAAGTAAGAGAAAAGTGTAATTCAAGTAATAGGCAGACGTATTTCAGGTGACTTCTAATTAATGCTTTGAGAAAGAAACTGAACTTGCTGATGGTGCTTGCCATTGGAGAGAGTGGCATCTCCCTCAAGTCTGAAAATGAAGGCCTCGGTTTCTACAGGGGTAGTTCAATGAATTTAACAACAACAACAAAAAAAGCAAACATTAACAATCTACTACTTCCTGGGTTGGTTAATGAGGAGTGTTTTATGGCCTGAAGTATGATAAGGATGATGTTTAAATCATATTTATTTTAGCTTATTCCTCCTGTTCCAAACAATACAAATTAGCATTAGCATAGCTAATGATATTGTGGGATTTTATGCTTACTGATTTAAATTTGGAGATCTCTGCTTCATTTAGTGAAGTGAACTAAAGCCAAAAATAAAGGGAAAATAAGCGTGCTAACTGTTTAACTGAATTATCTAATATTTTTCTGCTTCTGCAATAGAAGCCCATCTAGGCATTTACAAGTCTTTCTCCTTTTGCTTAAAATCCCATTAGGAAAAGAAAGGCAGATGTAGAGAAATTCCGCATGGTGGGTTTAAAGCTCCAGAACTGGGTGGGGTAGAGCAAAGGGACCACAAGAAGGAGACACACCTTCGCATACAGTGTTTTGTTTCTGTTTTTATTTTGTGAAGTGTGTTTCAATTGTATCTTATCACCATTCTTTGGAACTGACTGATGTGCTTCAGCAATCATTTTTGAGGTTCTATACACAGGAGAATCTTAGACTAGAGCAAAAAGCTTTCCTTAAAAATATCTAAGTGAACTCTGAAAAACAATATACTGTTTTAACTAAGAACTGTTCTACTCTGTTGAAATTCTGCAGGCACATCACCTTAGGGTATATTTTTATCATAACATATAACTTCTGAAATTAGACTCAAAATTTGCTGGCACCATATCTTCCGTAATGTTAGGAAATTATTTAACAGGGCTATTATGATAAAAGATTGAAGCAAGTCATCTTCATGATAGGTAATTATTTATATATTTTCTTTGATAGCCATTATAAGATGATGTTACTGCTATTTGGTACATGGACACCAGTTCTCTGGGGCATTGTTATTGACATACAGGACAATTATAAATCAGATGAAATGTTTGGTCATTTAGATAAGAGTCATCTCTTTTCAATTTATTTTCTTACTTTTTAATTTAATCTTTATTATAATTTTCCATTACCATTTAGTGTCCTTGTACGCCCCACCCCAACTATATTTTATCATCTCCTCATCTATATGTTCATTTCGAATTTCTAGTGGCTACCTCATTATTTAATAATAGCTGAGGAACTAGTCAATGGAGCTAAACAGCCAATGTGGGAATATTGTTGCACCACTTTATAAGCTATGGGGATTTAAACAAGGAACTTGACATTTCTGTATCTTTAAAAGGAGATGGAAATAAAAATTATCTTCTGAATCAAGACTAGATATTTAATCTGAGGTTCTAGGGAGAAAATAAAAATGTGAGGCACCTTGTTCAAAATTCATCACCAATTTCAAGTAGCAAGAGCAGAGCATTAAACTAAACCACTGACAGCAGCACTGCAAGCCAAGCGCGGAGCCCTTCTAAGCTCAGGGCCTGTGCAGCTATTTGTAATTGTTGTGGAGATTAGATGAGTTTGCAAACTAAAAGTATATAGACTATTTCTTAACACATATTAAGCACTCAAAAAATAATTTTAACAAATATGTTTCTAAAACATTTTTATTTGAAGTGCTCTGGCTTATATTATGTGTTGTTTTTTTCCATATATATATATATATATATATATATATATTTGCTCTTTGTTTTGAAATTTTAAAGCTATTGTAAGTAATAACACAATGTGGTCTCTGAAAGTCCAGGTGGTCAAATGAGGGTGTTATTTGTCCCTACCTCTGTACAGAGTAGGGGCTAGTGAAAGGTAGAGAAGAATCCAATTATGTTGTATGAATTTCCTTTGGAAGACCTTTTGAGGTAAGCAGTATGAATATGGGATGCTGAATGAGAGAGAGATCACTTTGACCAAGACTCTAATATCCAGGGTTGCTCTGGGTACAAGGGATGGAAGCCAAGTTGCTGAAAGCTCACAAAATAGGGATATACTAGTAATTCAACTGTGAGGAGGATCAGGTTAAAGTTAGGTCTCAGATTCAACTGCAACCTTAGACTTAAGTGTCACTTGCTCTTATGTTCTTATAGATTTTTCCTGCTTATTGCCTTCATGCTCCCCAAACAGTGACCAGCTTATTTAATAATAAAATAAATGAATTAATGTACCACAACAACTAATGATGCTTACATCATTTGGCTTCTAAGAACAAAGAGAGGAACTTTTATTTTCCACGTTTGCTTTATGAAAAAGGTTCAAGGAAAGAGGTGTGATTCCATTGTGCCAAGGCACCAAAATACTGTGCTCCAGACACTAAATTACGGTGGGACTGGGTTGAGTTCTCAAGAAGGACAGACATGGTCACTGTGGGCTGAACCTGTGTCCAGATTAGGCTCCGCCTACATGGCCTAGTAATGAGAGATCTGATTCCAGAATAGGGCAGCATGGTGAAGGCAGGCATGCTAATTAAGCTCAAAGAGAAACTAAATCTTCTCTGGAGAAGAGATAAATTAACCTAGTGATTTAAAATAGCAACTGAGGAAAAATTGGAAAAAAATATATAAGTCAAAGCATTGCCATTATAGCATAGAGGTGGCAAAGTGCTAGGTAAAGCAGAGCCTATAGTAATTAAGTTTATCAGAAATTTTACATTTTCTTACTAGAAACTTAATATTGTTGATAAATTACTAGAACTACGCTCTTCTAAGTGACTCTCAACTTCTGCTGTGCCTCAGTATCACCTAGAGGAGATTTCAAAAATACAGATGTACCAGGCCTACCCCCTGAGATTCCAATCAATTGGCTTGGAGCCTGGCTCCAGCAGTAGGATTTTAAAGATTTGCCTGTTGAGTTTGATGTGCAGCCAAGATTGACAATCACCAGGTATTTAACTAAATTTCTTCTTATTGGCTCTGTACAGTTTTTTTTTTTTTTTTTTTTTTTTTTTTAATTTCTACAGTATATAAAACACCAGTCATGGATTTTTAAAAGTATTTTTCCCAGTTACAATAATAGATTGGGGAGGGAGTTATGAAGGTGAATAAGGTAACATGGATAGTACCAACGAAAGTAAACAGTTATTGTTTCTAAGGGATTTATAACGCACGGCTCAAAATGTAATTGAATGGCCCTTACAGCAAATTCACCTGGGTTGCGGGTTAAAATTTCAGATGCCTTGGATTTACTCTAACCTACTGGATCAGAATCCCTTGAGGTGGACCCCAAATGACGCATTTTACCAAGTTCCTCTCTTGAACATATGTGTGTGAAAATTTAAGAGCCATGGTCTAAGGCCACATGTCTACTACTCACAGCTCTCATTTCTTGAAGCAAATGTAACAGCAAACATTGTAGCATCTTCATTAACATCACTGCTCACCTGGTGACTATAATTCACAGTGTACCACAGTGTCTGGGAGGATTTTAAAGATCTGCTTGCATTTATTTATGTACGTATGTATGTATATATGTATGTATGTATGTATTTAGCTGATTGGTTGAATCAGTTCTGTTTTTAGTTACTGAAACACTACTACTTCTTCTCTATTTGGTTAAAGATGACTAGTCTGCATTGTATGGAAACTTATTTTTATATATCCTGTCCCTTTGGTAATATTTACAATAATTATTCTAATGGTTTATATATATATTTTCCTCTACACTTAGGTCTTATGAAAAAGGGCTAATAGTATGTAATAAGCAATAAAAACCTGTGGTTAGTAGTTATTCTTTGCCCTTTTTCTGATTGAACCTTAGGACCACCTCTTTATGCTGGCAATTCTGACAATTATGTTGTGGACCTCAGTGAATGTACACTGCATTTAGTATACTTATATCGTGTACAAAACCCAGCTTTCTATTTCATGATCAAAAGGGAAACATCAAAATCTTATTTTCTTAATTGCACATTCAGGAAAATACTGAATTAAGTGACTATCTCTTAGATTAAGTAAGTGGCAAGTGGCTATGTGCTTTTTATAGATCATATGAAATAGTTTATCCAATAAAAAAGAACAATGTTATCATTACCATTTGAGAACCACAGTAATTATGGGCAGTAGAAGAGATGCGATAAAAGATAATATTATTCCTTGCCATCTCTTATTTCTTATAGAGACATGTTCATGAACTAAATCAAAATTTTACTAGGAATTGCGTATTTCAAATTTTTCTTTAGACTGCTGGTCAAGATGGAGGTGTAGATAAACATAGCTTGCCCCCACAGACAAGCACAGCAAAAAATGACAACTAAAGTGCAAAACAATTACCACCCAGAGCCATCAGAAATCAAGCTGTATGGAAGTCCAACAACCAAAGAACTGAAGAAGCCACATTCATCCAGAGGGGTAGAAGGGGTGGAGATATGTAAACACATGGAGAGGCACAGAGACATGGAGAGCAGAACTGGTGGCCCCAAACCCATGTGTGGACAACAATTGAGACGGATACTTTGGGAGTGAGCCATCCCAGCCCCACAGCAGACTACCCAGCCCAGGGTCCAATGCCAGGAAAATAACTCCCCATAACTTCTGGCTGTAAAGGTCAATGAGGGTGGGCACAGCAGAACTAACTGCAGGATTCTCAGGAGTCTTCTCTTAAAGGACTTAGGACTTATACAAGCTTATTCCCTCTGGACTTCAGCACTGGGGAAACAGCAGGATGGGTACCAGTGATATATAAGAATAAATTGAAGTGTTTTGCATCAGGGAGAGTTGCAGAGAACAACTTCCTCTTGGACAAAACTCCAGAGGCCAGACAGTAGCATTGTCCCCTCTCTGAGCTTTCCCCCACATAGAGCAACAGAGCAGTGACACCATATCTGGGACTCCATCAACTAGTTCACATGGGTTGCCCCACCCAGGCAATTATCTAAGGTTGTACCCCATCCAACTTACAGGTGCTCTTTTCTATGTTAGGCTATGCTACTAAGACAGAGAGTCAAATCAACTCTACCTAATGCATAGAAACAAACACAGTGAGGCTGTCGAAATGAGGAAAAGAAAGATGGCCCAAATGAAAGAATAGAACAACGCCCCCCCCCAAAAAAAAAAAGAACTAAATGAAATGAACATGAACAATCTTTCAGATGCAGAATTCAAAACATCAGCTATTAGGGTGCTCAAAGAATTCATTAGGTACTTCAATAACATAAAAAAGACCCAGGTGCAAATAAAGGTTACACTAAGTGAAATAAAGAAAAATATACAGGAAACAAACAGTGGAGTGGATGAAGCTGAGAATCACATCTATGATTTGGAACACAAGGAAGAAAAAGTATTCAGTCAGAACAGCAAGAAGAAAAAAAAAATTTTAAAAAGAGGGATAGGCTAAGGAGTTTCTGGGACAACTTTAAACATACCAATATTCAAACTAGAGGGGTGCCAGAAGGAGAAGAGGAAGAGCAAGATATTGGAAACATATTTGAAAAAATAATGAAAGAAAACTTCCCTAATTTGGTGAAGTAAATATACATACAAGTCCAAGAGGCACAGAGTCCCCAAAAAAAGATGGATGCAAAGAGGACCACACCAAGACACATCATAATTAAAATGCCAAAGGTTAAAGACAAAGATAGAATCTTAAAAGCAGTAAAAGAAAAAGCAGTTATTTGCCTACAAAGGAGTTCTCATAAGACTGTCAGCTGAGTTTTCAAAAGAAACATTGTAGGCTAGAAAGTACTGGCAAGAAGTATCCAAAGAGATGAAAAATAAGGACCTACAACCTCGATTACTCTACCCAGCAAAGCTGTCATTTAGAATGGAAGGGCAAATAAAGAGCTTCCCAGACAAGGGAAAGCTAAAGAAATACATGACCACCAAGCCATTATTATATGAAATGTTAAAGGGACTTATTTAGGAAAAAGATCAAAACTATGGACATTAAAATGGCAATAAATTCACAACTATCAACATCTGAATCTAAAAAATAAACTAAGCAAGCAAGCAGAACAGGAACAGAATCATAGATATGTAGATCATTTGGAAGGTTATCAATTGGGAGGGGGAAGGGAAGAATGGAGGAAAAAGTGCAGAGATTAAGAAGTACAAATTGGTAGGTACAGAACTAGACAGGGAGAAGTTAAGAACAGTATAGGAAATGAAGTAGTCAAAGAACTTATGTGCATGACCCATGGACATGAACTAAGAGGGGGATTGCCAGAGGGGATGGGGGTACAGGGTGAAGGGGGAGAAGAGCAAAAATAAGGACAACAGTAGTAAAATAATTAATAAAATACATTAAAAATTTCTCTTTGTATTCCCATTGCCTCCTATATTTTAGTATTTTTATGTAATTACTTGAATTTTTGTGTTCTTTTTTTTTGGTAGCCATGTGTCTTCAGTTCAATAAATGTTATCAAGCATTCTTTGACTGTTCCTATTGCATCAACCTTAATTAGCCTTTGATTACTGTCAATTTCAAAGCATTTTCCCTTTAATAAGTTGCATCAAAATGCTTTAATTTCTGTTGCAGCAAATTTAATTAGTTTTGAGCCTTGTTTCTTTTTTCCTTTCTATTTAAAAAATGACACCCAATTTCTTTGTTTCTGTGAGCATATCCATGACTTACAAGTTGATGTTCCCAGAAGCCTTACCTGAGATCCACATAATAAAATTGTGGGAACTTGTAGCTTCTTCATTTGCATCAGTAATGCTCCCAGGCACTTACATTTTTATAGTTGCTTCTGATTAATTTTTAAAAAATAGTATAACTTGATTTTCAAGTTTTAAAAGGGATAAATAACTTATTTAAAACAATTGGTATTCTCATTGGCCCATTAATTTAATTTAAAAATCTGACCAGCATTTCATGTATTCAGTTTTATGACAGAAAATAACTATTCTTTTTTCAGAAATGTATTGCACATTTTGTCTTGCTGAACCAAACTATTACTTATAGTATCCCTTAGGATAAAATAAAACCAAACTTCTTTCTGTAGCTATATGATGAGTTATAACTTTTAACATGTTGGGTATTGTTATAATTTAATGCCAGGCTACAATTCTATATGGGATGGGGGGAAGTGTAACAGAGAAGTTACAGAGAAGAGAAGGGATTATAGGTGTTGTACTGTATGAATATAGTGAACCTTGCTTAGAAAATATAAACCCCGGCACTTGAAGGAGCTTAAAGTTTTCTAGACCTAGCATCTAAGATGTTCCCTTTGTTTCTACATTATATTTCCAAAAGCTCATTCAAACTTTGTTTGACTATTCCTGTTGGAGAAAACTCACCACCTTTAAAGCAAGGGTGTCAAACTCATTTTCACCGGAAGCCCCATCAGCCTCACCATTGCCTTTAAAAGGCTGGGATATCAGAGAGATGCAAATTAAAACCACAATGAGATACCACCTCACACCAGTCAGAATGGCCATCATAAACAAAACAACAAACAACAAATGTTGGAGAGGTTGTGGAGAAAAGGGGACCCTAGTACACTGTTGGTGGGACTGCAGACTGGTACAGCCACTATGGAAAGCAGTATGGAATTTTCTAAGAAAACTAAAAATGGACCTACCTTTTGATCCAACAATTCCACTGCTAGGATTATATCCTGGAAACCGTGAAACACCAATCCAAAGGATCCTATGCACCCCAA